>JARQTG010000159.1:0-600000 GCA_030142615.1 Syrista parreyssii
ATATATGTGTGTGTGTATGTGATAATAGACACGATTTCGTTGTCATGCTCCATTCCTTTCGTCTAGAGCGGAACACAATTTTTCTTAACCATTTCGATTTAAATGCACGAAATCTTTCGACATACTATACCTATACTGCATGAATTCGATCTCACGTCCTGCGCTATGTATCCAGAGTGGCAAGAAGCGGCACGGTTTGCCTCTTTCCACTGGAATAGATTAGACTCTCCGGTACATTGGCGAGATTGCGAAAGTAGCGAGAGACGGGCGCGTCGTTTAGCATGCTAAGGCATCCTGGAACGTGAAATGTTTGTGCTACCGCGTGCTCCTCGGACGTGTCGAGAAAGTAACGAGACGTATCGAGGTGAATTCAGGCTTAGAGAGATGGGGCGAGTTTGGCGTGAATCATTCCTTAAGACCTGTTCGAACAGGTCGGTATGCCGAGTAGACCACCGGAACAAGTTCGGGCGGGTCCTTACTGCCGTCGAATTCTATATAAATCAAGATGGCGCCAGTACCTGTCGATTAGCGTTAAACACAGAGAGACGGAGTTTGAGATAAATTGAAATAGAGAGATTGTGCAATATAGAACCCGAAGCAAGGGTCTATTTCGTTCGCGTGTGAAGTTCACTTCAAAGAGACCTAGGCTCTGTTCATCCATCCCTTCCGTGCGTCTCTCTCACTCCCTGTCCGTTTGTCCCTTTATAAACGTTTCTAAACGCAACTTGCACGCTTCTCTCGCCTCTACCAAGCCTCGAGATTTTCAACCCCTTTTTCGAAGTGAGATACTATCCCAGGGAGCAGTGACACGAGTACGTACTCTTGGCAAGCTCTACCTGAATCATCCAATTGAGTCTCCTCTTACGCAGGCAGAGGCATCTCTCTTGAAGAGATTAGCTCGGTGTCACGGTTAAGTCCCATCCAGTGCCCAAGGTCCCACCTTTGGTTTGATCACGGTCTTCATTGTTCTACCTTGGAAGACGCCGTGCTCTTTGCCAATTGGGACGAAGTCCTCCGAGCATTCTTTTTGTTCTTAACCTCTTTCGCTTTTTCTCACCGTTCGTCTCCTACCGTATTCGAGTCGGCATTTTTTTTTGTTCTCCTTCCATCTTTTTCTCCACCGCGCTCCTTTCCTTCTCTTCCTTTTGCATACCTGGATCGACTGTACAGTCCGTACAGACGTTCGTCAGGGCTACTTCAACTCTCTTGTCGCGCCGGTTAGTTATCGTCTCTAGGACGTAGGTAGACGTGGGACGAATGTAGGTCCCAACTGTAGGTTGGAATTATGATAATCTCATGCAACCCTCTCGACAATGTCCCACTCTTCTTCCGCGTACGATTCATTACGGTCTTCCGGAACGGGGATCCCCGCAGTAACAGCTTACACTATCCCTCTAGTTCTCTTTCTCTCTCTTGATCTCCCTTGATCTCTCTGTTATGTCTCTCTGTTTATCTCTCTCTCTCTCTCTCCCTCTGTCTCGTTTGCATTTCTATGTGCATACATGCCGTGACTACGTGCATGCGCGCAACACATAAGGGTCGCCGACTCGTGCAGTTGGCTCCACCTCCTCGTCACCCCTTCCCCATGACTAGTCGACTATATGCATACACACATTCTTCTTGTCGAAGTGAAAAATACGAGTTTGCCGACGGGCCCCCTGGTGTCGGTAAGAAAAACTGTCGGTAATCAGAATTTTCAGCACGTAGCGAGAGAAACCTACGGATATACGCATCTCCTGGTAATAAGTCAGCCGGGTCCAGTCCCCTCGTAAATCAACTGACGTGTACCCGACTTTTCCGTCATCCTCGTGAATTTTCACCAGGTCTCACGTATGTCCTTGCATACATTGATCTCGCGAAATTGGTAGTCCGCTCCCGCTGTGCGATCGGTAAGAAAGGACTCATTTTCCCTCTTGAATTTCCCAAGAGCATTGTAGAGCGGCGGTGGTGGCGATGGGGCGTCTTATCTTATTATCCTCGACGCCTTCCTCCGCGAGTTAGAAACTAAATAATGGCCAGGAGACCAGTTGCAATAGGCTTCCTCGATCCGTGGATCTTTTCCACGTAGGGCGGACGATAATGTTATGCGGGATTGAAATATTGGCCGGAGGAGAATTGAATTGCCGGGAGATACGAATACGTCAACGTTTTCATTGACTACGGCGCACTACGAATAGTGAATAACAAGAGAGCGCGTTTCCGTTGAGTTTATCGATTTCCTATCGTCGTAATGGAGAGAAGTCGTCGTCCCTCCTTCGTGGACGACGTCAGACCCGAAGAAAAAAATAGTTGTGACTTACCTCCGAATGGCGATACCGTGACTAACGCATACCTCTACCTAACCTAACCTAACTCGAATGAGTATAATAAGTTCGCTAGGTGATCTTAACATAACCGGTTATTTTTTTCATTACCTTTTTCCACCACGAAATAAACTCACATCGAATTTCTTTATACGCGCTGCTGCTGCAACTACGAGCAATTCTTTTCTGTGTACGCTATTACTATACGTGCTCTCACGGTAAGAGAAGAACAATTTCTATTTACGCTCGCGTAGCAAGGTGCTAGGGTCCCCTTAGGGTAACCTATTACGTCAATACATAGTTTAAGTGCCTGCCTATTGTCCTGGAATTTTCTACGGGCGGCCAATAGCAATATTGGATAGGAGCGACTATACCGATCGCGCCGTAACAAACGATCCACAAATACCGTAAATTCACTTCGCTACGAAGTTCCGAAGGCAGTTCGACAGATTTAACGGAGTATAACGGAGTCTGTCCACCGGAGATCGAAGCCTCGATTGAGATTTCTAACCTGGGTCCTACGTCAGCCTTTTTGCGTCCTTCGTTCGTTCTAACCTAGAATGTACATCGTATCTCGGTAACGCGCGCGCAGCGACTGCACGTTGGACAATGTCCGGAAATTCAAAATTATTTGTACGGTACCGTGATTATAGTACACGTGGTATGTAATTGAATGATTGTGTCGGCATAAACGTGCCCGTGTAATCTAGGTTAGGATTGCTACGAGACTAGGGATTATATTTCCGTAACGCATTCTAACCCGCGCTCTGTGACTGAGATCGCAACGTCGCGATGCCTTCGGCGTTCGAGTTTATCCCGCAACGAGAGGACATCCAGCGCTGTTTCGGAGGAACGATTAAAAATAGGGAAAAAAATTGACATTTCTCAACGTTTTATTTTCCGCTCTATTGAAATTCCTTTGTGCGACGATAAGCAGTGTGACGGAATATATATATGTATATGTTTTTTCTTTCACTCGTATCCGACTAAACCCGTTATACGTCAATGTTAAGCTATTCCGTAGAGACAGATAACGAAAAGCCCTGTTAATTTTCACGATGGTGACTAATCATTCTTTATAGAAAATGTCGACACAGTTTCGTCGCTCGCTTTTGAATTCAGCAAGAACTCGACAGGGGATGATACGACCAGCTTAAGGAAGTTAATATTGACGATCGCCTAGCAGGTTACGAGTGTCGTGGCAAAGTTTCACCCTGTTTCGGTATGACTTAAATATTTATCAAGTACAGATACATCGTGTGCTCGTTAGTCACGACTCTCGGGCGGCCATCTTTTACTAAATCTAGACGACAATTCAGTTGAGAAATTCTCTGGGCAAAGATCTATGGCGCTACGAGGATCTTTCTTGTTAAAGAAATTTCATTTATTCTCCGAGGTAAGCCCAGTCCTGTATATCTATATATAGTTTTACATTAGATACATAGCTGTATAGATGACACGCTATATAGATAGATAGGTGATGTACCTTTACCAACCACCTCACCCATACCGTAGCCCTCGGGGGAACCTAGCTATCCGTATAATACTTGGAGTTATCCAAGTTTTGCCAAAGTGCCACGACAAAGTTCCCTGCCCTCGAGTTAAATGGCGAGACAGTGAATTCCTCCTTGTGGTAGCCTTGCTTCAACCGGCCACTGACCGCTCCCCCCCCCCCCCAGCCCTCCTCTCTTTTTGTCCCTATCCCTATTGCCTTCTCTCACACTTCGATACGCGGTCACTCTATAACACAAGGCTCACTGGTGCTGCCAGTGACTGTCCCGAAAAACAAAAGTCCCTAGGACATCGGTAGCCCCTGAAAGTCGAGCGGAGCTGAATTTTCATGCCAGTGAAAAAGTCGTCAGTCTGGAACGAGTGGGTCTACATTCCGTCAACCGATGTGGGAGGCATGGGCCTATCCTACCTAATATACCAACGACAACGGATGTCGCGATAACACGTTTCAGAGGACGCGTATATCATGAACAATAAGGTCTCCCCCACTCCGTTCCGTTTGCCGTGCTCGCCTCCAATCCACCGCTCTCTACGGTTCACTCGTCAGAAGATGATACCACGTGCCTCCGTTGCACGGCGCGCATTGCTCACTCGGCTTGACTTTTTATTCCTGACGAAGCTGATACACGTAAGCTGTATTCGTCATCGTCGTTATTGGGTCTGGCGATGAATAGGTTAGGTGGATTTCTGGGAAGTTTAGAGGGGGGACACGCTTACGGAAATTTTGCTGACTTATCACTCCTTATCGTTGGTAGAAGTGTGTCTGTCCCTGTGACCAGCTTGAAAATTCCTGGACGGGAAGGTCACGAGCGCGTGGCACGAGGTTGAAATCTCGGTGGTGGTATTCCTTTGAGATTGGAAAAAAAAAAAAAAACGAACGAGGTGATTCGAACATGTGACGGTGAGGCAACCTGTCGTTATATCACGACAGTACATCGCGTGACGTTAGTATATCCCTGAATATAGCTATAGACGTGTGTACCTATATGCTAATGTCGACGTGGAATGAGACAGTGCGATAGGCCGAGGTAACTCGTAGACGAGTGTGGAGGTTCGGTGCTTGTTGCAGTCAAAGAGAAGTTCAGAACAGATAGCATGGTCTGAACAGGTAAAGCTATAGAGAGAGAGAGAGAGAGAGGGACAGAGTGAGAGCTGGGCTTAATGGCGCACGAAAGCGCTCGTCAGATGCACCCTAATTTCAGTAGCGGACCGCTTGAATTAATTGTAATTAGCTCTGCTCCACAATGGACGTATTATGCGATACATTTTACATTTCATTTGCATACGGTCGAGCGTACCAACCCTCTGGATTATCCGATGGAGTCTCCGGTACTGTCAAACGAGAAAGTTCACATTCTTCACTAAAGAGATCAGTAGTAACCGGTCTTTATCGTGGATAATTTCACCCAAAGAATTAACTGCAGGACTATTACAGTTAATTTGTCCGACGATCGCTTCGAGAGAATTCACGCCTGTAACCCACATGGATGCATGCGCTATGGTGTATATATATATATATATATATATATATACACACACATATATCCTTTATATATATATAAAGGATTCCGGAAGGAGGGTGCATTGAAAATTATCAATGGCGTTATTTTCAGACTAGAGTGGGACGCACGTAGCTGTGCGCGACGCGTTTGGTACGCGTGGGTTGAAAACCTATATATATTCCCATTAGCGTCCGCCGTAATTCAGGGCTTCAATCTTCGCACTCGGATGTGAAAAATCAACGAATTAAACCTGCACGACAATGATAACGCCGGTTTAACGTGCTACCGAGCGCATGGAGTCTGGTTAATTCTTTTCACGCGACTCGAGCCGAGCGAGATCGTTACGAGTCAGTGAAAAATATGAATGAGTTAATCAATTCCCAGTTGGCTTTAGTTATAACGATGCATTTTATCACAGCACATTTGTGCATGCACATGCGACCGTTTCGGTAATCGATCCTATCTCACGTATACAGCTGATAACTTTCAATTGCTAATTCATCCGTTCTTCCGTATACCCTTTATCGATTATCCGTCATTACGCGGATGGACACAGTTGGCTATCTAACTCCTGGAGAAATGTTATGCAGCAAACATTGATTGACGTTTTATTCCCCACGCGAGTAACGTTAATCCCGTTTGAAATTTGTCCCCGAGTTATACTCGGTATGACTTTTCTGCCAGTACCCTCATTCTCACAGGGATATATAACTGTATATACATTTTGTATAACAAGATAGTATTATTGTCGCTTGATACATTTTTTACACGCATGAATCATCGAAACGGCAGTCATTCCTATGCTGAGTTCACCGTACTAATACCGTATGTGATATACGGAACGGGTACAGATATAGGTATATAACACACTGTAACGTGTACTGTGAATCGGTAACCGAAATACCGACAGGCAATTCATTTGTGACTCTCTAAAGTCCGAGAGATTCCGCTAATATCGCGTCTCCTCCCTCTCCTTTAAATTAAATTCAAAGCACATGTGTGTCGAGGCGATAATAAGACTCGTCTCTGTCGTCGAACAATCCCTGAAGAAGACAGACACAGGTATCTCTCTTTCTCTTATAATTAATTATTGACAATTCGTATTGACGGCAGATCTTATATTTCGTTAACGGGCATTAGGGCTCTTTCTTTGGTTGTTTAATTTCTTCTGCACTACGCCATCAATTATTACCTAGTCGCATTAATTCGCTGGCTAATTAATTGATCGCTGGACGCCCATTCGAGGCATCCTTGGAGGTGCAATAGATGAAAAACACGGTTAACAACCTGAAAAAGGATATTGTGCTTCCAAATAACAGCAAATCTAGAAATAGTAATACAACACGTATGACTGATTGCGTGAAGCCGCTGCGTGTTTTGCCGTCTTGGTATTCAGTAAGGATACAGCGGACTTTCCTTAATAAGCGAATCGTTCGTGTGGCCTTTGGCTCTATAGAGGGTCTCCTCTTGTGCTGACTGGTTAACACGTGATTAAACGTTAATTCGTGTTAACCTTGCGCAATGCCCCTAGTGTCGTCAGGCTATGAACTCTCGACTTCTTCGGGTTGCTCTTTGTTTTTTATGCTTCTGGATTATATATATATATATATATATCCCTGTAGCAGGTTCGACACACTAGGCGTCATTACGTACACTTCTTTTCTCGATTTCGTCCATTAGACAGAATTCCAGTCGAGCACGGAATTAATGCCGGAGTCGCGCAATTAAACGCTAGTCTCCCGTTAACCCTGCGTCACGATGTCAGGAGGGCAATTGCTTTACAATTCTTCTAATTTTCCGATCGCACTCTGCTCGCTGTGGCTCCTCTTGTTTTATACCTGTAAACGTAACGTCCCTAACCAACGCGGAACACGGGCCTTACTTACTCTACTAGAACGATATTAACCGGCCGTGTTCTTTTCCAACAGTCGTTCCCACGTTCTCTCGAGCGAGTCTTCTGCGAATACCTTTGTCTCCTTCTCTCCGTCTTTGGTTTCGTTTGGTTTACCTTGTCTTACATTGCTGCACGTTAACCTTACCTATGCCTTACATTGGCTCATGAGCTTGTCCTTTGTTATTCTACTTAACCAGTCGGTACTCCGCTGCTACTTCTGGCTAGGAACGAGAAATATCGTCACTCCTACGCGTTCTGGTATTTCGAGGATGACTCTGAGGACGTCTTGCGCAATTTATGAAATTCTTGACGAAACTAAAGACCGCGATGAATGACAGTCGAATTAATTATCTGCGATTTATTAATGTATATTTTATTCAGATTATATAATTTCTCCGAGGATTCTTGTATTCGCTGAAATTTCTTTTGTGTGTGTACATATATATATATACTTTTCGCAGGACAATGGCGTAGTCTCCTTTCTTGGAAGCTTTGTCGGCTCCGAGGCCAATGACGTGCTGCGTGTTGCGTTACGTTTTTCTTAAGGGACAGGCGTTACGAAATAAGGTCGACTCCGTGTCCCCACTGAGACGTGCCTCTTCGCTACGTCTCTTCCTTTTCTTCTCTTCTCTTCTTCCATCAGCTCTCGTGACTCTTCTCTCTGTTGCACCCGGTGCCGTGCACCATCGAACAATGTCGGGAGAATTAGAGCTCTCGTGATTTCGCGTCGCTCGATAACATCTTCCGGGTAATAGACACTAAAACGTACGAGCCGCAGGTAAATTAACTTGGAAGGATTACTCGCCACGGGCGGCGTTACTTTATTACCTGCTCTTTTAACTCGCAGGACTAACAACATTCCGTCCACTGTACACCGAGAGACACGTCCGCTCGTTCTCGAATTCGTGTGTCGCCCAAGTCGTCATAACTATTTTCATTAACTCGTCTATCGACACGACAGATTTCAGGTATTCGCGTCTTTCGCATTACGCATATTTATATTTACGTCTCTCATCTCCACTCTATTTCTTACTTTGATCTTACACTTTAATTTAGCCCGTTTAATTTTCTCAGATACACGTAAAACGTTTCGTTCCACTTGATTCCTTCTGTCTGCTTCTGACGTGTCAGACACCACGCGTCTGCTTTAGCTCGTAGTTTGCTCAAAAATCTCGAGTTTTATTGGCAAATTAAGAGAGTTCTGTGGTACTAAGTACCGATTGAGAAAGACTTGTATGTTTACTTGTTTAACTTTCGTTACGTCTATACCTGTGACGATGGACTTTGTATGATTTTTTATATTGTAATTCGGCGCGGCTCACTTTATCTCCACTTATTTATCCTTCTCGTCGTCCCTTATCGACCGAACTTTTTTATCGCTGCTTTTTAACCTCTTGCCGTACTTTAACCAGTCGGACTCGTGATAACGAATTTTAGACCAAACATGGATATCAGGAGTCGGACTCGTGAAAATAAATGCGAGCCAAACGTAAACATCACGAGTCAGAGTCGTGGGGCAAGAGCAAGCGCGATAGTGGCATTGCATTTTAGTTTTCAAGAAAAATTCAATATGTCATAGCACGAAGTGTAAAGTGGCTTTACATTTACCACAATGCTTTCAAAAATACCATACCATGCCGGATTACTAATTTTTAGAGTTTTTAGTATTTTCCTATTAGATATTCGTTCAAGGGGCGCGTTTCTTTTTGTAATACAATTTTTTTTTACAATATTTACTTTCAGGCGTCGCGTTATTACTATATAACGGATATCCGCACGTCGGCTTCTACTGTGATTGTCTCGCGCATCACGCTGCCCGTTTAGCGCGCGTCGTCCCCAACCGCTTGGGCACGGATTTCGTTGATCTAAATGGTACGGCAAGAGGTGAATTCCGATTTTGATTCCACTACTTTTTTTTTCCCTCTTCTATTCACTTCCCTTCACTTTTTGTCGTGCCATCTCGTTAACGTCCCAACGGCAATTTCAATTAACGATATTTTATTCCTTTGTTATGGCACAATCTTCATGGGTACCGCCTTCTCCGTGTGTTACGTTCAGCAGTCACTGTAGGTACTAGGTAATTTCCACGTGGATCCTGGAGAAAGGAGTCGATCAAGTGGAAAACGTTTGTGACACTTATTGTACCAGCGGACACCGTTTTGTTTCCTGCACCACAGACTCTATCGATCCCATTTATACCTAGACTTTAATTAACCAAATTTCGTTAGCAGTCGTCCAGCCTGACTGGGGTGCCGATAACGAAGTCAAAGGGAACACGCGAAACGGGCTAGGGTTTTTTTTTTTACATGCAAAATTCACCAGATTTCCATTGGTATTTTTTTTTCGTCTTTTTTTCCCCCCATCTTTCAAAACCCCACGTAAAAAACCCTTTGGCAATAAACGATTGACCAATCTCCATGCAGATACGATGATCACGTTCGGTCGATGAAGAAGATTCAGCAGCCATGCTCGTTCTACTTTCGTGATGGCGTGGCTAATTCGCACGGCTGGTCACGAGCGCCTGAGATCAGTGGCCCCTTTGCAAAAAGGAAAGGTATCTTGCTTTATACTATATAAGCTTAATGGCTAAATGGTCGATGCTAAATTTTCGACGGGGTATTTCATCCTTCTCTATCTCCTCGATCTCCCGAGGCCTGTTACCTTGACTCACCTTGAGAGGTTCTCTTACGTATGCGTGAACGTAGACATAATACATATCGTATACACGCGGATGTTGGTAATGGGCGTGTACGCCCGCGCCGACTCGCATTTCGCGAGGATAAACTCTCCACGGGTGTTCGGCATTCGCGTTACTTGGTGCAATATCGTCAGACTATCTTGGCATTGCTTGGTGGTTCGTTGGACATAGATATAGTCTCTGCATTCAGATGGGCATATGTGCATGACTGCTTAGGACTACGTATGTCAGGTCGAGCTATGTATGTGCATGCATATATATATATATATGTGGGGCGAAAGATTTGGTGGCTGATTTTTCATTGAGCGACTTATTACCGTCTTACTCTCATGTAAATGATCGCTTTCTGCTAGCTCGAGACAATGGAACTTCGACCTACTCACCTAGTTGGGACTTTGTCAGCGAAACGGATGAAATTGATATCAGCGAAAAAATGGAATTACCGAGTGCTGCAGTTAGGACGTGATCGACGTGTCGAGTTGGGTTTTTATTCTTTTTATTATCTTTCTTCGACTCTGCTTTGCATCCTTTATTTAGTCGTTCGGCCACAGTTTCTTCTTTAGGTTTGACGTTCGCGTTGCTTTGGGGCGCTCGAGTGAGACTCGTTTTTTTTTTAATCATTCCGCCGTTCCCAAGCGGACTCTCTGAGAGAGTGACTAAGCTGATACGAGAGCGGTCGTTGCTATGGTAATTAATTATTAAGGTCGAGCATTAATCGGTAATCGTTGGTTGACAGATGGATACCGGGTCTCACGTCAACTGTCCACGGCGATATCTTCCGTCCTCCCTCACTCCTACTGTCGCCTTTTTTCTATTTCGTTCTATACCTGTCTGACATTCCGATGAATTTTACCTTCGCTAATTTCGTCCTTGCGGGAACACATTCGCGAATGTCGGTGTGTCTCTAAATCATTGACTGATTTAAAAGTCGGACCTGGTCGTCAATGTCGAAGTCTCTTGACGTTTACTTGCTTGCCGTCTGCTTTCCTTCTCGCGTCTCCGTGTCCGTTTCGAACGAACGATTAATTTCGTATTTGAAAGGTGCCGCGAATCGACGTGCGTAGGGATCATTATTTACGATTATCAGTAGACGAGGAGTGACAAGGATATATATGTATACATATATATAAGTGAAACGACGGAAATACTCAAATATCCTGTACAAGTCCTCCTGCGGCACTTCCGGTTCCTCCCTAAGCGTCCTCCTTGTTGCTGGAACATTCCGTTAATACATGAGCGTTGGTATACAAGCACGGCGGATTTTACATTCGTTTTCCTAGGCAAGTTACTTGCTTTACGCAGCCGTTATCCTTCTCGCAGAATAAACATTGACTGGCGTCCTCATAGGAGAGGACGCCATTAAATCTAAGTGGCTTAAAGCCTTATCCTGGGCTACGAATGGACCCCTCTATAAAAATCCATGAAACTCCGAGGCGACTCGACGCTCTCGGTAGCCATGGGAATTACCGGACTCTCAACTCTGGCAGCTTCTCCTTCTCGCTGCTCCTGGCGGTTTTAACGGATCTCGTCAATTTCCAGAGTAATCGGCGTCGACCTATAGTGTCACAGCTTAATGGGTACGTCTGATCTCCACGTATGTGGCTCAGGACGTAATCCGTCGTCGGACACGTTTAACAAGCGTAAAGATCTCGTCTGCAAGCTTCTTTACGACTGTGCCAAGGCCGTATAACGTGACCAAACAGAATCCAACTTTCTCGGCTACCCTCGGTGCTCAGCGGCTGAGATGAAGTTGAGGAGTATGTCGATGGGAAGGGTTTTCAGAAGGGGGAACCATCGTGACAAGGTTACGCCCCTGCGTTAGATACTTCTTAAAGTCCCTTTTTGTATTGTAGGATTTCGACCCTTTGGCAAATCGCACCTACCCCTAACTTGAGAACCCTTTTGGGCTCGCGCCCTCTTCACGGGACCAGACTAGACATCGGTGCGAATTTAACGCCATGGTAAAACGAGCGAAGAATTGAAGAGGGTGGCAGCGGGGCGGGGGGTTAAATTTAACACAGTGTTCTCTGATCCTCACCGACGGGCGTATATTTTGAAAAGGACATTTTCATACTTTGCTCTAACGTGGAGGAGGAGAGTAAGACAAAAAAGAGAAAGAGAGAGGGAGCTAAACGTTACACGAACTCCATGCAAGCCCTGGTTTGTCAGGCGTGCCAATCGCCCTTAGGCCCCTTTCAGTGCAGGGTGGAATATACACCCCTGCCGATACTCGGGGTTCACCCCAGCCCCGATATCCCTCGGGGCTTCGTCTCGTATAATACATGAAACTTACAGGCACTGAGCTTGCCAAAGCCCTGTACAAGCACGCCATCCTCTGCTACTCCATCGCCTATACCTTACCTTTCCCCAGTGCCTCTATCCATCCTGGGACCACCCTGGGACCACCCTGGGACCACCCTTACATCCCACCCAACAACTCACCCTCTATATATGTATATGTGTGTGTACACACACAACACTGTTTCTGCACATATTCCACTGGTAGAATGGAACATCTGCTCTCGGGGAAATATACCAAAAAATTGGGCAACGCCGGCTCTTCGTGATCCTTCGGCTTTTCTATCGGCTCCCGGGTTTCCCTCGTAATCGGGCACGTCCAGCCGTCACGAAAGCGCGGGATTACTCTTGGCAACAGGATGGATAGAAAAAGAGAAACGCGACTACCACCGCGAGATCAGAAATTCCCCAGGCAATGCTACGTCGGTCCATCCCATTTTTCTTACAAATCGATACGCAAACAAAAATGTAATAATGGCGGCTGGCACCAGGGAATTCGGTTAGAGCACTGCTAAATTATAGGCATTAGTCGGAATGCCCGTTGGCAAATGTTCTTACGAACGTCCTCCGAAAGAATGCCGCGTTGCTTTCAGGACCTCGTGTCGACTTGTCAACTAGTTCGTCTTGTCGGCCTATTGACAATGAGCATTGTGTATATACGCGCCATGCCGTACGGAATGCTGATGAGCTTCCTACCTATAGACATCTGGCTACCTAGCGGTCTGATATTCCTCGCGGATACACGTTACCGCATCTGCCATTCAAATCAGCCAGACCATAATCGATGACGCCGAATAATTAGAGCACTGATTGATCTTACGATTGATTTGCTTCTTGTTATCTGTCTCTAATACTCCCTCGTGAAATACGTATTTGTCGTCCCGGCCGTATATCTCCGCGCGAAAGTCTGACGTATGTAAACAGTCCATATTTCCCGAAGACATCGTCTCTTCGCACTCGTTCGCGCACTGTGGAACGACAGCGGTAATAATACTTGCTACTGTTACGTACTGCAGCTATGTTCCTAAAGATGAGTCACGATAACGACTCTCGACAACGAATCTAGATTCCTCTCGTCGCTCATCTCGAGGAAAGTGGCTAATTGGCACGGAATTATTCAGTGGCTGCACCTACGCCACGGATACGACGCGCCGTCGGCCCGCTACGTTGATATAAGGCTGAACAGTTCGGACGGACGGACGACCGTGACGGAATTTAATATTAACCCGAGGTTGGTGCGATGGGGTTTCACACGCCCCAAGCGTCTATTTGTCTCTGTCATGAATAAATGGCGCTCGCCGCGCTGCCTCGTCCCGAGACTCACCGTATAACTTCCCAGTACGTACGTCCCTCTCTAAATGGCATAAATTCATATTGTGCAATTCGCGTTTGAAAATGGTGATATCGATGGGCGAGAGCGCCTCTTGCGGGGACCGACGAAGGTACTGCTTTATTCTCTTGTTGGTATTACCACAGACGCCAGAGCTTCCCTTAATCGGGTACGGACTATACGTATAGTATATACGGTATCGCATAACTTTTACGTATACGTTATATCTAATGTACTATATCCTGCGTGTATACATATAGTATATTCATTCACTCTCTCGGCTTAGAGTTCGGCTCACCTCGGTTCGGTATACCGGAGCGCAGCGCCTGGGCTTGGTAATTGTTTTTGTTTGAAAGTGCGATTACGCGGCAGTAGGCGCGCAGTTTCCACTCGCTTCTGAAACGACCTGTATAAGGGTGTCTTCACAAAGCCATCGAGTTCTATCCGGACGAAGGAATGCACCGTGGCTAACGGGGTGGTTGTTTAAACTCTTAACGATCGTTTGACTCGTTAAAGATCCATTAAGGCTTCGAACTCGGCAGACTCCTGGAATTTTTCTACTTTAACCCCTCTGCGAGATCCGCCCTGTACTTGCTAACTATATGTATGCCGTGTCCCTGCACGCTCTCTACCCACTTCTCTTTATCCGCTTCCGCTTTTCTTTAGACTTCCTCTTGTTTTTATTCGACCGTTGATCGAAGTTTTCTCACCGATCGCCTTCATTCCTCGTGTTTTATTATCTCCAAAGGGTAATTTCACTTTAAACTGCTTCGCGCCGACGACAAGCTTAATCTCGCGCTTCAGGAAATTTACGTCGGGACGCTTTTTTTATTCGGTGTCTTCACGAGTTTTATGGAATCTCGACTTTCTAACAGTCACTCACTTGATACTTCTTGAGAGTCACATGAGCGGCGCTCTATATGTGGATACATGTAGAGTATGAATATAATGTACTCGTATGAATGGGAGACTTTGGAGCACCAGGGTCGTACCTGGTGGGGGAGCCGTTGGTCACTGAGTATAAAAGCCGCGCAATAGGTAGTACATAGGAGCGCATAGGTACGTGTGTTATAAAGAATGTAAAAACTGTTTCTAATGCACTTTATATCAGACGCAGTAGGAAAGGTCTAACCGAGGTCTACGTTCGCATAAAGTCAGGCACTGCGTTTCCGTGTAAGCGAGAACACGTTAGTGCTGACTCAAAGACACCCGGTTTCTCCTCGATGAATTCTCCAGGTTGTCCCACGACCTTCTCTTCGCGATACTTACTCTTGATCGCCTTGCCTTCCTTCTTACTTCTTCTAGCGTAGTGCGCGGGAATGTCTTCGCTTCCATTAGCAATGTCGAGCAAGAACATTCGCGGCACAGGTGTCGCGTTACGTGAAATAGTGCGAGTCGGAGGTGCCTCGTGGCAGAGCTGGCGAAATAGAACGTGGAGTGGAGGTAAATTCGAGGGGTGAAAGTAGTACCATTGATTTTTCTGGTTGTGCTTCGTCGCCCTTGAAATTCTCCTCGTCGGAGGGATGAATCACTATGCCGGACACACGGGAAGCAGGGCGTGCCAAGAACTCGCCGGAATCAATTCTGTTTCTATCCATTATTAGGGGGATGGCGGCGACTGGGCAGAGGGTCAGGGGCACATGGGGAATGGGGATGTCATAAAAGCCTCGTTAAAATGTGCCCGCGAGGAGAAGCCGACCGAGATCGGCGCGCGCTGCGTTATAAATTCAAGATAGTTACTTTGCCAAGCGTACCCTGAATGTTTGATCGGTGGAAATAGAGGAGGAAATCGATTCCAGCCAAACTGGCACTCCTCGTGAATATAGCCACGTGAGGTAACGAGAATATTTTTGAATTTTCAGGTGGTCCCGAAGTGACGAGCGGAGGAGGCAGTGCACGAGGAACAGCAGCGCTGGAGTGACGGGGTCTACGGGTACGTGGTGGAAAGACGAGGAAACGACGAGAGGATCCTGTCGCTAGGACAGGAATTAGATTAGTAGCATGGTGTCCGGGAAGTGTCCAGGGGCGGCCAGGGCGCCGTTCCGGAGCAGCCATCTTCCATTCCTTCTTCTGCTTCTGCTGAGGTTCTCGCGAGCCACGGCGCCGAACGTTACGGACATAATACACAAGTTCTATGATCCTGACGTGGAGAAGATGAACCACCTGGTGGTGGACAAGAATACGGGTAGAGTCTACGTAGGTGGTGTAAACCGGCTGTACCAGCTATCTCCTAACCTGACTCTCGACGTCAAGGTTGAAACCGGACCTCGTGGCGATTCGAACCAGTGCTCGTCCATCGACTGTCCCTCGGAGGCTGTGAAACGACCCGTGGACAACGTGAACAAGGCTCTGGTCATCGACTACACGACTACCAGACTCATCTCGTGCGGCAGCATCTTCCAAGGCATGTGCAACGTGCGCAATCTCCAAAACATCTCGGACGTCGTCCAGGAAGTCCGCGAACCCGTCGTGGCGAACAACGCCACTGCTTCTACCGTGGCGTTCATCGCACCGGGTCCCCCGAACCCACCCGTGTCCCAAGTGATGTACGTCGGCGTGACCTTCACCGGAAACTCGCCCTATAGATCCGAGGTACCAGCGGTCAGCTCAAGATCCCTCGAAGCAGACAGGATGTTGAACATCGCCCAGTCGGCCGTCACCACTGGCACCAGGATATACGTTAATTCTCTCTCCAGGGAAAGATATCCCATCACCTACGTCTATGGATTCAGCAGCGAGGGATTCAGCTACTTCCTGACGACGCAACCCAAGAAGCCCGACATCATGAGCTACATTTCCAAGCTCGTCAGACTGTGCCACGAGGATCCACATTATTACTCCTACACGGAGATGTCGATCGAGTGCACCAGTGAAGACAGGGTCTACAATCTCGTACAGGCTGCCTATGTCGGCAAGCCTGGGTCCGTGCTCGCCAGCGACCTGGGTATAACGGCTCAGGACGACGTGCTCTTCGCTGTCTTCTCCGAGAGCAACGGCACCAGCAGCGTACCTAAACCTCAGTCGGCTCTCTGTGTCTACTCGCTCAAGGCAATTCGACGTAAATTTCTTCGCAATATACAAAAATGCTTTGGCGGCGAGGGACAGCGAGGACTCGACTTCATATCACCTAGTATCAAATGCGTCCCTACGGTGAGTACCTGGTGCATCCAGTCACTCTATCTAATCTACATATTCTCTAGGTGCCACAAGCTACTCTCTCTCTCTCTCTCTCTCTTGCCAACTCCTTCATGGTTAATAATCACGTCACTCACCAAGGTACAACTGCGCATCCATATTAATTTGCATCGATGAACTCGATCCCATTTACAAAGTCTCGCTAATCAATCCCCAAGTTCATCCTCGGAAGGATCGCAGTGCGTCCGCGAGTCCTCGCACTGCTCTAACCATTTCTCGTTCTCTCCTCTCTACAAGATCAGAATCTTTAACGAATCCTGAGCGTACTCGTTGCATGCTAACGAGCTTCGGGATACATCGATATCGGTACCAGCGGATCGCTCGTCATCGCAGCAGGGAAACCCGTGTCTTAACGTCGAGCGGCTTCAGATGATCACGATCTTCCGCGATCGGAGACGCGAGGCCGTGCGAACGGCACTTAAATACCCCGTCGTCCTCTGTCCCAGGTGTCATCCCATAGTTTCCCAGGAACGTCAGGGACTGTCCTTGTCTTACCTATATCCCCTTCAGCTTCCTCGGTCACTGCAAATTATGAACCTTCGGAACACGACAATGGCAAACGGGCCATAAATCAATTGGCCTGGAGTCCAACTGCACCTGTACTTACGTAACAGGTGGTAACAAAACCTCGCAACCTCAAAAGACCACTAGACACATCCTATATACATACTTATGTACGTATATCCAAGTATGGTAATAACTTGCACGCGATCAACAACGCACAATCGACATGGCTTATACACATTGCTGATACATATGGGTACGCAGAAACTGATAAAATTACCAGATAAGTAGATAACCGGATCAAAATAACGATACACTCATCGTATAACTAGAAACCTTGCTATCTCAGTACACGAGGATGGATTCTCTTAGTCACTCGGTACATACGTCGCACTCCAAATCGAGCTACTCTCGACGCTCGTATATATACATTCATATCCATACGTATCATAGAGTCGGATAATTTTCCATGCAATCCGTGCTCCAATCCGTGACGAATGGTACACGAACTCCTATAGCTAATCCGACGTAATGATCAGGTTTCATTCTACCGAACAGTGTCTACCGCTTTTCTAAGATCAGATCTTACCAATGGAATCCCTTAAGGACTCCTGGACTCGTATTTGTCCCGTATTACTGGACACACTGGGTGTCTCGCTGGTATGTCGAGCCATACTATAAATGCACAAAGGGTCTTCTCAGTGAGAGGGAGGGAGAGAGAGAGAGAGTATATAGCCACCAGTAGAACAGGCACGTACCTGCGAAGGAGATAAGAAGCCATAAAGAGATAAAGATTGTTTGTTTGGTCTGGCCGGCATCACGGTAGGCAATAATCCAGGTCTAACCCATGGCCTATCGTATGTTTCCTATACTGTACGAGAGAAACTATATTTTTCAAATGACTCTGCGGTTCGTCGGCCAGGTTGACTCTTGTCTCATATATTGTTAGATACTCGCGTGTAGCTCAGAATCCTCGGCTTCGATTCTCTCGTCAAACACATTTATCGCATTAGTCTCGTCCTACGCTGTGATATTGGGCGATACTACCGTGTTGGCTCTGAATTTATACGTATGCATATGTAAAAGTCGAAAATCATCCGGGTCCCATCCTACAGGACTTTTCTCGCAGGTCTCACGTAGCGTAATTTCCTTTTATCTTTTCACCGCTCGCCGCACGCCTTACGCCTCGTAAAATGTTACCTACGCCATTGACTTTTGACTCAGTCAATCAGTCACTGTTACCAGCACTGTAAATACCGATAAAAAAGTACGGCTTTCCATTAGCTCCAATTACTCGCTAGAGGGGTTAGGATCACGATGCTGTGCTAAAAGGTCGCCTCGCTCGAAACCCATTGTTTCTTCATTTACGTAATTCGCTGCTGCCAATTTCGTTCCAGGTATTATCCTTATGCCAGAATCGCGATCGCCTGCACCGGAGACCAAGAGGGAATTATTGGTTTGATCTTTCCATGAGGAGTCTCGATCTTTTTACGTATTTCACGAAGCAGGTCTTGGATAACAAACAGGGAGCGTGCATCGACGGGAGTTATTTATTATTCGAGCAGCAGCCATACTGCTGTCCCATGCGAGTAGTGGTATCGCTCTCGTCCATAGAAATTAACTAGTTTTGTTATATACACGTATATACACATATGTATACCTATTTCCTGTTTGCCTTTCGATAATGTTCGACCACGCATGCGTATAGAGAATTTTCAATAATGGACTTCGTATGCTCTGAGACTATGCAGCACGATTAAAGGGTCGAAGTTGGGAACGGGTGTTAATAATACACCCTGGCGCGGGCATTTATTTACAATGTATATATCGCCGTATATTTATTGCCTTAGCGTCATATCTATACGTGCATATGGAATAGGCATGACTCGACTCTGTGCGCGCGATATTGCTTCTGCGTACGTAACGAGCTCGGCGAGCGTAGCGAGGCCTTGCAAAAAGAACGGAACCCCATGAGTTCAATAGGGGAGTAGATATGTGGCGAGTGGAACAATGGGATATCGGCTAACCTGGAAAATACCATGGCACCCTACTTGGCGCGCTACCCTTGGACGGGGAGAGAATAAGAGAGCGAGAGAGTGGCTGAGTATGGTTACTAGGTGGCACAGAAGTGGGTGTACGAGTCGCGCTCGAATTCAATTTTTACGTAACAAAAGGATCCGACGGGGAAATGCTGAGGGACAGTGGAACGATGTCTCTGTCGAATGACAGGAGGGATCGGGTTAGGGTGTAAGGGGGATGGGCGAGGTTTTGGTTGGAAAAAAAAAAGAAAAGGGGTCGCGTCACGTTCGAGGAAAAACCCATTCGCGCAAATTGGATGGCCTCGTTTCGCCGCGAGTGAACCTTGCAATTAAAAAAGTTTCGAATGGTGGCGGGAGGGGGAGGGTTGGCGTGAGAAAGGAAATGACAGACTGAGATGTGAGTTAGGGTGCGACAGGGTCCATGGTGCTATTGAATTTTTCCCGTTGCCGAAACCGCATGAAAAACAGTCCGAGAACCGTTTACGACGTTGTTTGACTTGTATATATATATATATTGGGACACGTATTGGGTCATCGGGACTACGACGAACATGGTGGAGGATGACGATCATCCTCTGGCGCGCAGACCCTTTCTTTTTCATCCTGGTTGGACCACGTTGCGAAAGCTTGATCCTCGTGATGAACTACAAGCCAATGATGAAGGATGCTGGTGGTTGGACATCTTGGTTGTAAAGTGGAACGATTGCACGATTCTTCTGTGAGAACACGGATGGACATGAGAGAGAGAGAGAGAGAGAGAGAGCTGTGATCGGCAATAGAAGCAATGGGATCAAAGTAAAAGCGACTATGGCGCAGATGGAAATAAAGCTGACCGAAATCGTTTCGCCGCAACGAAATCCCAAGTGAATAAACTCATCTAGCCGGTTCGGACCTCTTTGCCTCATGGTCTCGTAACAATGACGCGTTCTTTTCCAGCGACTTCCGGCTGGCTGCTCCGAGAGCCAGATAGACCAGATAGGCAGATAGGAAAGCCAACTGGGTTGAACTATAACGCCCGCGAGCCGGCTTGCTTTCTCCTGCCCTTGGTAAAGCCTATTTCACAATGGCTGCAAACGTTCCTTTCTTTCTTTCTATCTGACTCTGCGTATCCCTCTGCTTCTCGTGCGTTCCCTCTTGACTTCTCTATCTCGTTCTACCTAACTCTTATCCTTCTTTTGCTCTATCCTTAAAGCGGTCTATCAATTAACTCAGAGATTTTTCCTCGCCGTGAGGCTACACGAGCCGGCACCTCCATTCAGGCCTGTTTAAACGTTCGCTTTCACGACCAAAACGGTTCTTAAAACCTTAGACCGTTTCGGTTACCGATCTTTCTTTGTCTTTAAACTTTTCGCATCTCTTTTCTCCGTTTGAGCGATAGCGGTCAAGGGTGGGAGTTGAAAAATAAAAGAGACCGAACGCGTGGGCGTGGCTTCATAAGAGAATCTTTGTTCGCGAGCCAGAGGCGATATCGCAACGAGCGACGGGAAGAAAGTTGCGATTTATCGTGTATGGGTGCGTATGACCGTCGTCACCCGGATGCAAGGGCCGATAACGTTTGGTAACATCCTAGGGAAACTTCCCGTCTTACTCTCTCTCTCTCTCTCTCTCTCGTATCGAGTCTATCTCTATCTCTCTTTTTCTCTATGCCAGGTCTCTCCAATGAGACGAACCAAAGTTTCGTTTATTTCTACCTAAATCAATCGCGACTCGCTACGACGCCAGGTGAAGTATTGTTACGAAACGAGGAGCGAACTTCTTAGGCAATCGGAGGGAAAATTCCACGGGTGGTGTCTACATAAATCAATCGACTGTTTACCATTTACCTTAACCCTTAGCCCTCGGGCAGAAGCTCCCCAACTCTCTATCAAGCCCTATTTGAATTACGGACACCACACAGGCCCGACTTCTATAAATAAGGATTACTGCTCCTGGCCAATTAGAAGTGCTTCCCTTGGAAATACCTACAGGGTTATTAAGTAAGGGCGCGAGACGCCTATCGAGTTTCCATTGTCGAAGGGACCCAAGGCCTTTCTTGACCCTTGTGTTTGCTTGCCTCCGGTATACCCTCTCACCCTACGCCTCTCTCTCGCAAAGGAAATTGTCGAGGGGTCCTATGCCGAATCGTAATTTCAATCGGCCTACGACCACCGATAATTTACTTTTAGCTTGAATTTCCCCGTTAATTGAATTCACGTTAATTCCACCAGCCTTTGATCGATATAGTCCCTTTTTACCTTTATAACACCCCCCTCGTACCCACTGTCACCCTGCACTCTCGTGTAGCTTCTCGTTCTTACTTCCTGCGTCCAATCCCTCTCACAGTTCCAACACTTTTTCTCCTTTTTCAGCTACTGTATCTTGAATCGTAGGTACTTCCGTATTCCTGCTACGACTTACCTTTTCTTCTTCCCTTGCCACTACTGTTGCAGTCGCTGCTGAGGCTGGTGTCGCCGTCGCTGCCGTAACTGTTTCTCTCGGTGAATTTTTCCCAGAATCCTCTGCGCGAGGCACGGGACGATAATGCGAACGAGCAGACGAAACGCAACAGGGCGGAAATATTGTGAAACAGATAGATGGAGATAGGATTGCGTTCCGTGTCGGGGACTGGTTTTACCCCGAGTATCATCCTATTGGTTAGGTTAAGGGAGAGACGGATGTTCCCGAGGGTGCGGCTCCGTTAGGGCGCACGAGGAGCATGAATATACATATATGTATACGTACGTACGTCTGCGGACGTTTGAGCTGAAGAATTTCGTGCGCATTAAAAATCCAAATTTTTCTTTCTTCCGATGTACCTTGTGGTCTGAAATTAAAAAAGGGTGGCCTTGTCAGAAGGGAGACTTTGCTGCATGTTACGTACGACGCGATCCGCTAGGTGACTAAGAGGAGATGAAAAGGGAAAAAAAAAATATGTATCATGGTGGAAATATGCTAAGCAGATAAATATCGACGAGATTGTACGAACGGAATACGCGGAGTTTGGGCTTTGTTAAAAGTTCGATAGAAAGATTGGCAAACCCGTGGAAGGACATAGGGGAAAAGTGTCTGAGACGGCATAGGGTATAACGTAGGAAAATTGTATGCCGTCTCAGACACCTTTTTCCCCTATCGAGGGAGGCACGAAACTTCTGAATCTGAATAGCGAGCCGGCAAATGGAATTGAAAAAGGAAATGAGACTCGTACGATAATGACAGCCTCTGCTGTATCGTCTATCGGATATAACGAGTGAGAGTGAGTGAGAGAGTGCAGTATAGACCAAGATCTTTTGTTGTTTCATCCCTTTGATCCTTCAATTCATACGTCCTATACACATATAACATCGTGAATTACAAAGCTGCCTAGTGGATTTACTCGAGGAAATCGATTAGTTACATTTCCTGTGTCACAATAGCCGAACAGGCTTATAGGCAATAGGAAGAATCCGAGAATTTTCGTGTCCATCAGCTCCTATCTCAAGTCTCCGGCGTTCCCACGTGGTGGCTTAAAAATAACATTTAAAAATAATAAAGCGCAGCAAGGTGTAATCCGCTGCTTGTATGAAGATAGGAGATTTTACAGATCGGATGCTACTCAACACGGAAGCTAGTGCGGTGCTGCACCTCTTCCCCCCTATGCCAATAGATGGTTGCACAAGAAGCAAGGTACATATATATACCCGGTACCCACCATACACGTCTATGTACAGTGGCCAGGGTGCGAGACTCGCGTAGACGATCTCGCTGGGTGTTGGTGATGCACAGCAGCAGTGGATGCGTCGTTAGGCCGCCGGGAATGAACGAGAGGAGAGGAGCTAACGTGGAAGAGTAAAGGAGCGGAGGAGTCAGAAAGGCAGAGAACTCGAGAGCAGAGGGCAGGCGTGTTACGAGACCTCAGGAGCAAGCGAACGTCGGCAGATAGGAGGCGGCAGCCAGCAATTACTAGCTGGAATGTCTGGGAACGCGTGGGACTCGATCTTAAAGGCCTGGCGACAACGTATAGTCCATCCTCTCCCTCGTCTGTCTCTCTCGGTCTCTCACTATATCTCTGTACGACTGCCTCGCTCGCTCTCTCTATTTCCCCTTAACCCTCGGATAAAGCACCTTCCCCCGGCCCTCAGCTTCCCTGGCAGCAGCTACACGCGGATTACGAACTCGCTTAGGGTTTACTCCGAGGCAACACGCGTCTTCTCTTCGGATCCAGGAGTGGATCCTCCTTCGTCCCTTCCACATAGAAGATCCCAGCCTCCTACCTACTCGGGCCTGGCTCTCGCGCGTTCTCTCCTCACCTCCCTTCACCCCAACAACCCCAAAACTACCTACCTCGACATCCCCCAAGCGTTCGCCAAGAGCAGAGTCTCTTTCCACGTCAGCCCAGATTGTTACCTACCTGCCTGCTATTGGGATCGATCGATCCGGCAAGGGAAGCTCGCTATTTAAATCCTACTGCAGCGTATGGCTAACCTTACTGTTATTTTGCTCCTTCTGATCATCTATCGGCACAGCCCCCACCGACAGTCTCCACGTTGGCCAACCTGGCTGTCTCTCGGATGCCATCGCTGTGGTTCTGCCTTTCATCCTCCCACCGCCTTGTAACCTGGTCTCCAACGGCTCAAGGGCTACCTATACAGTGTGTATATCTATATTACTGATCCTTGTTATATGCGAGTCAGGGAAACAAGGTTAGGCTTAGATACTCTAGGAAGAGAATATTCTAACGCTCTCTGGCTGCAGGTTAGACGTCTTGCGAACCTTGACTCCCTCGCGGTCAGCCTGAAGCATTCTGGGGCGTGGAACTCGATTAGCACCGGCGCGGCTCTCTATAGGTTATTGCGATCGATTCTACGATTACTCAATACTCTATCGTACCTATGTACATACATGCAGGACTTTCGTACCTGCCGCTTTTAACGCTGTAGCTGCTCGGCTTGCCTATCTGGCGTCTGGCTGGCTTCGTTTGTGTTATAGCCGCGTGCGAGATACTTTTCTCTTATTGTACTCTGCGTGGCCGGTATCGCTTTATCTACCTGAACTCGATTCCCTAACGTGCACGATATCTAGGCAGGACTGCGGACTACGAAAATCGAAGGTTCCCGGCTGACGTCTTACTGCAGCCAGGTGTGTACACTCTCTGTTTTCAAGAATGAAACTCGGGCATTAATTTATGATTTTCAAGACGGGCGCAGCTCTCGTCATATTTCTTCGGTCGGACTGTGAGAAAGGGCCGAAATTCTAGTAAAGTTGACGACCCACAGGTTTAGGCTTATACGGTCACTTTCTTTTTAGGTTAGACATTCCCTGTTATGCCGACTCGTGGAAGTAGGCATATTAAAGTTGATGCTCGTTTTCGTTTCACTGTCGGGATTTGAGGTATGCATAATTCATTTTTTGGGAAAATAAAGAAAACCACCATCCTCGAAATGTCGCAAAGCACAACCGTTTGACTTCGATGCTACAAAGATTACAGTAATCTAAAACGTTATGAAAAATTTTCATCTGAATTTTTCAGCTATCCTTATCCCTCAGACATCTCTTCGCGTGACACATATATATAGTCTAAAAATACCTACCGTCAATCTTTCATCGAATCAAGTATCAATCCCAGAACGATTACGTGTAGCTACGAGCAATTCTCGAGCCAATCGCGTAGCGGCACTCGGAAAGATACAAGAAGACCTGCATAACCAAGGAAAAAGTTGAATTTTAGCATCAATCCGAATATCGAATCTTCTCCCGTCACCCGGAAATACCTGGAGCGCAATTCGCAGTCTGGAATTGGCTCGACGTCATAGGCAAACGGACACACACGTATATATACGTGCATCTACGTAAAGAACAGCAACACTCGTAAAGAGATAGTCGGTAGAAATGTCAGTGTTTTCATTTGGTTGGTCTATTTGTCTTTTTTCTTTCGCCGTTACACCTATGTCGTGAGAAGGTAAAAGGGTTATAGGCCACAGGGTGTAGAACTGTAGCGACTGGCGACTATAAGTAGGTAGTGACGGAACACTGCGAGAGAAGCCATAGGGAGGCGGGTAGACGTTAACCGTTCGTTACGTCGTAAAACAAAGTTCCGTAGAGAAAGCCCGGCAAAGTCGTTAAGGCGATAGCCAGCCGTGGTACGGGCGTTAGAATTAAAAGTTTTAATTAGTCGGCTAGAATTTCTTTCGTTCGACTGCCGAACTTATGGCGAAGCATTCTTTCGCGTCGTGACGTCACGGGATCCACAGAACGGAAATATGGCTACGGTATAGATATATAGGACACTGTTGTAGAGGGCGCTTGGCTGGATTATGGGTATGAGCATAGGTAGTACATATATGTGTGTGTGTGTGTGTGTGTGTGTGTTTATATATGGCTGGGATATCGTGGTAGTTCCTGTGTACCTATAGCTATAAGAATGATTGATAGAACGTCAGGTCCGGTAGATGTCGCGAGCCGCCTATATCGGGGTCCGATTAATTAATCGACGGCTTATACTCTTGTTTGTGGGAAGCGACGCCATTGTACCCGCGCCTATGTTAACGACGAGTTACTCGCGGTCTCGCTAATCGTCACGAGGCCAAACTTTTCATCGTGGGAGATTCAAGTCGGCCATCTTGTATCCTGCTGGTTCGAGAGGTGAGATCAGGGGGATGAGAAGAAATGATTGAAAATAGGTATTCACGTGAGATGTTACTACACGGCTAACCGGATGCTGGGTGTTACTTGTGGCTCGTGGGTAAACGTGATGTGGGTTTGTTGATCAGTTTTTTTTAAATGGGAATAGTCACGTTGAATTTGTATCCGATGACGCTGCGCCATCTTGGAAATGATTTTTTTTTTTTTGATGTAATAAATTATTGTTGACCGATTACGCGTGCCTCTCTTGTATTCTCATGGCGTTTCTTGGCAGGAGGGTATTAAACGGTATTAGGAGGTTGCTGAGGGTTCGTAGGGGATGATTTATTCACGGACAAGATGGAACGGATATTCCCGGTAGTCGATATTCTAGGGAGAATGATTCTCATGTCGATTCTCTATTGGACAATTACGAGGGCTAATTACCATTTTCCAATTAAAAGTTGGAGTGGAAACGATGCGTGAGAAGAGAACGGGACGCGTTTTCATAGGGGACATTGAGAACTCGAGAGTTTGGTATATGCTTGATTATAGGGCTACTTGGGGCTCGATGGTAGAAGATGAAACGATGGAAAAAGTATAGTGGAAAAATTCTAGGGATATAATCGGAAAAGTAGTAGTGACCTCTGCCTCCTTGCACTACATGGTACTTAATAGCGGTAAAGACCTTTGAGTATATTCCGTGTGTATGGAGCAAGAGTACCAATTAACATTTCCCAATTAAAGCCATCAGGCTGAAACGAGTGTGCTCGAGAGTCTTCCTAGTGAATCAAGGTCAAAAGGTTGGCAATATCGATCCGCAATGGCGCGTCCGTAATTCTCATCCAGTACAGTCAGACATATTTCTAAGTATATACGTATTCAGCTATGTCCATAATGTTAAGTCACGTTCGACAAATCTATGCATCCTGGCTAACTTGGCCCAAAACAAGTTAATTACAATTTTCCAATTAAAATGCCAAACAGCTTCATAACGCCTCTGCAAATGGATGGCTTCAATCGGATTTTCATTATTGCCATACAGCGCGCTAATTTGCAACGGTTGGGTATGCGCCACTTCGATCCCCATACAATCAGTCGGCATTCTACGACACTGTCGCCACTAGCGCCAGCAAGCGCAACTAGTATTCACCAGTGTCCGTCTATCCCTTACTTCTGGTGCTGTGTCCCGTTAAAAAGTCTATTTCGTTTTATAGCATGGGTCTCTATATATCGTGGGGTGAATTGAGAATGTCGGGACTGCGAAAAACACTCGTCAAATGAGAGTCAAATGAATTTCCCCGAGAGACAACAAAAACTGATGCAAGAGCAAACAAAAAAAAAAGGTTGACAATGGCAATCCCGCCGATGGATACACTGGGTTCCATGGTTACTCAGAGCAGCCCTGTTCCACGTCATACGTAACCATCGGGTTCAGTTAATTATTGTCAAGGTACTGAATTCTCACTTCCGGCTGGCAGCCGCGGGAATTTTCAATTTCAGATATTTCCGTGGAGCGTCTACGTTTGAGGTTAGAGAGGCGATTATTAAAAATTCATATCGGGCTGGGGCAACGTAATAATGCATCGGCGTGCTCACGTCCGTAGTGAAGTTGGCTTTAGGTACTCGCTCCGGTGGGTACCGCCTTCTTCGAGGGTACAGTCCCTATCGATATTTCAGGGTACGTTGGAACCAACGAAATTACAGCAACCCTCTTTCAACTCTCTGCTACCTCACTCTCTTTCTCTCTCTTATTTCCTCACCTTTATTCCTCTCCTCGAAAGCCAAACCTTTACTCACTCTCTTTCGCTCTCTTCGTCTCTCTTCGACATCTCATCCACGCTCTGAAGCTCGTCCCTTTACGAAATCGCGTCACCGTTTCACCAGGGTCTCTCGATTCTCCCCTATATAGCGTCTCGAATTAGTTTCCAGGACATTTTCCCTTCCGCTTTCACGACATGCCAAATCTATATATCTGTATATCAATATGTATACACACACACACACAAACATATATATATATATATACTCGTATATATTAAAAGAACAGGATAGCTACAGAGCAGATAGCATCGTCTTATTATTCCTTTTTGACTGCGAAGAACGATTCACAGATGAGGCAGATGTATCTAGTCGTTGAAACATCAGTCATTTTTTGACCCGTCACGAATTCACGTAGTCGACGGAGCGTGAATGAGTCGTTCTTTTTTTTTTTTTAACCAACAAGAGAATAAAGTTTTCCTTCTTCCATGCTCTCCCCCACGGCCACTCACTTTTCTTGCAATACTTCGTTAAAAAGTTCTCACGACCTCCCGCCGATCTCTCAGACTCCCTTCAGGCTGACACTAAGAAAACAGGGAATATAAATCATGGTAACATCGTAAGAGGGATGATATGTAAATCCGAAAGTATTCAAGGAATCGATGACATTACCTCCAGACACATTGCTACGTATTCTTCAGCTTTTAAGGTATTATTTAATCGAACGACTACCGAAGGAGCGGGAGGGAGGGGGTTGGGCGGTGATGTCGATGCCGCAATTTTCCCGGATGCTGCATCTTTATTTTCCCAGACGTCGATCGCTCGAACGCTTAATCTTCATCGTTCATTGTTTCTCCGACGACGCCGAGTAATTGTTCCCGCGTATAAATCGCGAGCCGATTGAATCCCCCCTGGACCAAGATGAGGAGGCTGCGCAAGCCTTCACGAAGAATCCATTACTCGCCTTTACTTTGTCCCCAGGTACATATGTATTATGTGCTGCTTGTTTGCAAGCACCACATTACCTAGGTGCACTTCGTGTCGCACTGCCTCTCGACAACCCCCCACCCCCCACTCCTCACACCCGGGAAATCTCCGAGACCGTTCCCTTTATATATTAATGGACTCGCCTAGTCGCGACTCTCCAGCCAATATACTATGCTTAGGTTTGACGCGACCGGATCCGTATTTTTGTATCGGAAAAAGTTTTCCGATTACAGCGCGTTCTGGAAGAGAATTTCCGTATTTCAGGACACCGTACGATTACTATTAGAAATTGAGTAATGACTTTGTAATAAATTCGGAACACATTTATCGGCGAGTAAGGTTAGCCTGGGTAAGTATTGTATTATTACACTTGGAAGTATCCTCTAAATTAATTAGCATTGCATTAAAGAATTTATCAGGTCGATACTACGAGAGATAAGATTCAATCCGTACTGTGCAAACTATGAATAATACTCGAAATTCCTCTCCTTGCCCGGGAAAGTCAAAGATTACCAACACGGGGTTCGTGTACCTCGTGGATAAAAATTCGAGGGTTGAACCCTCGCGAACTTCATCGTACCGAGGGGTGAGTTTCCACGCTCGTGCTTTATTATATCACGGAGAAGAGCGTAAGCGCCTCGCTCTATCCTCGCGGTGCGCTCAGTATAGTCGCGAAGTCGAGGGACAAAGGGAGCGAGAGAGAAGGATTGGCGGAGGGTGGAAGGGATGAAATTACGTGGGAGCAAGAGAGACGGCAAGACGAGGAAAGAGACACGGGATACCTCGTGGTTTCAGGAACAGACGCCACGCGCAATAGAATGGGTGTGGTTCGTAGTAACTTAGGATACGAGCTCGTCGAGGCAGATGCCTACGGAGGTCCTACCCGGGAGTTCAGGATACCTTGATTTTCTAATTATCCACTTTCCTGCCGCTTCCTTGTCTTCCTCTTTACCGACAAAGCACCACTGCCATACTCCCACGTGCTTCTCGAGTATACTTTGGTCAACTCGAGATATGCATACCCGTAGCCTCTATGCTCTTTCATATGATATCTATGTGTATCTAGCTGGGCATATACTTTACTCTATTCAATGCATATACTGTAGTCTAGTATAATAATCCCTATACCTGAACAGACGCTTATGCGCTATACTCCGCGTAGAGGAGTATATCGGTGCGGCGTGCCACGTTACTCGGGACGACTCGCGCCAGGTAATTCTTTGCGGAGCCAGCAAGTCGGCCAGACTGGCTACGACAGGGAACATACCCTAATGGAGAATCGTAGAGCGTGTGCACTCGCCATGCCGAGTGTTACCGGGCCAGTTTCTTTCACGTCCCTATTTCCACGTTAGTCCGTGTCCTCCATTGCCTCTGACGTGCATGGCTCTATACAGTATAGTCGCAATATCCGCTGGAGTTACAACTGCGAGCTTTCTTTTTTATTTTTTTTTTTTTTTTACTGTCCGTTGTGGGTAGACCGAAAGACAGACTCGGGACTGGGTACTTTCAGCAGGGACAGTGTAGATAGCATAGACTCGACTCGAGTCGAGTAACTCCGTGACTGCGGGTGAGGTCTTGGTTTACTTTTTCCTTTCCTCGATTCCTACCAACCCCCTCCTATCCTTCCTCCTCTTCATTCTCTTTAGGCTTGAAAAGATTGGGGTGCAATGGGTAACCGAGGCCTTACACTGTATACGTATTCTACCATCGCCGTCCCTTACACTCACTCACCCTACTTTTAGTCCCCGGGCTCAGGGCTGTGTCTCTGATATACAGCGCCTGGGTTAATTGCACGAGGAGCTGATTGCTTTTTGAGGGCTCATACATACATATATCTGTCGTCGTGTTCGACCCTCTATGCCCGAAGGAGTCACCTACCATCGTCAGACACCCCCAGTGCGATAGCTTAATTTTACCTCCCTTGTTTCCGCACTAGGGACGTACACGTTTTCGAATGCTTTAGGCCGCGTATAAAAGTTTTGTGTTGCATTCGTCACGCAAGATGAAGACGTTACTCAGGTCTGTAGGCTCCTCGGGGTTTTCTTGGCTCTAGATATTTTCGCCATGTATATATATATATATTTGCCTGTCTTCCATTGTCCATGTCCAAGTTGAAAAAACACGACGTCCCGAGGGGGTACTAGGTTACGTCGATCCACCTTGGCGTATAATCGATTCGTACCGTCTTGAATACAGTGCAGGTCGATTCTCTTCACGATTTGAATCCGATCGACAGGAACGATCTCTCGATACGGACACCAGGATTCTGAAACCCTTTCGCTTACTTCAGGTTGATCGACGTCAGACGAATTACGCAAAATTCAAGCGATTACCTTACGCTATAATAGTCACTATCCGATTATTGCGAGTGTGGTTAACTCGATTGCAACTTCAGATCGCTTCCAAAGAGGTCACGTTAACGCGACTATACTTCCTATTAGAATTGCTTATTGTTCTCGTAGCGAGCGAAAGAAAGTCTCGAGGAGGATCGTTCGACCGTGACCAGCGGTGCTAGCGCGTGCCGTTGATTCCCCAAGATTTTGGAAAATATCGATAACCCAATATTCTTCTCGATACACGTTATGCTCAGAAACAACGTAACCTCTTCGGGTAATCAATGAAATAAATTATAATACCGAGGGACCATTTTTCGTCGTTTCTTCGATTTTCTCCCGTTGCCCGCTCGTTAAGCCTCTTTGACCTCCCTGTAGTACCTACTTCGCTTCCACTTTAGCGGAGAGTCTGAACAGTTTTCGGGCACGCGAAATTTACGGGTAAATTCGCGTAACGAGAGCTGAGAGGCCTTACGGATTCGAGTGTTCGGTAATCCTACTCGCGCAAGGAAAATACGAAATTTACGAAGGCCAGCCTAACGTGCCCGTAGGACGAGTGGCATTAGGAGTTTGTAGTTCATACCGAATACGTTCACTCGAGAAGCTTCCAAAGAGGAGAAAACCCCTCTGTGGCCATTTGTATATCTATACAGCCACATACCCCTTCTCTATACCTACTAGTCCTATTACCTAACCTTAACTCACCATCCTTCAGGAAGCACCCTGGCGCTCTTGGCTCAACCTTCCCTCAAGAACCTCCTGGAGTATTGTCAGACATCGACAAATAGCCGGCATATTATAATTGGAACATCCACTACGAGGATTAACCCTAGACCATGTACCCTGCCCTTTCCCGATGATGCTCTCTAAGCACACACTAACCAGGAACCAGTGTTTACTCGACGAAGCCTCGAAATAAACCGATCGCACCGTGTATACCACAAAGGGTAAACCCCAGCCCCAATTTTCCTAGGGGCTCTCGTTGAAGAACACCCGACGAGATTGATGCTGAATCCCACCTACGTAGACTCAACATCAAGCTCCTGTATCACTGCAGCCTAATATTTGTTTATTGTTCAAACATTCCTTTTTATACGTTCTTACCAAGGAATGACTGTGGGCGTGGTTTTTTTTTTTATATTTCGCAAGCAACGCAATACTTGAGAAATCACAGGCCGACACTTCATAAAATCAGGGAGATATGCGCCAAGGTAGAGAAATTAAATATATTCCAGTGCAACATTATGCGTTTACGTATTTTTTAACGAGGAAGGTTCGCGCAGAGCCACGTGTGCTTTGCTAGTGACTTTGTTGTTTTACAGAAAAAAAAAAAAAAAAAAAAAAACACGAACACGTCAGCTTTGAGTTTGATCCAACACGATTCTAAGCGCTATTACTTCGCGGGGAGTTTGCTTATGTTTTTGTCCGCAGGTTGAAGAAGAAAGCAACGTTCCACACTCTGACGAATATCACAAGCCGTAACAACCTACACATTGTATACCTGTATATACGCGTAGACAGAGTACGTGCGATGGTATCTCGGTACTACGAAGAGGTCAGAACTCTTCCTATCGACCGATTCCGGTTGACCTACCTCGTACAACTTTTGACCATCATCATTGTACCACCCACGTAGGCCCGAGGGCGACCCACGTGAAACTTGAAATCAATATCTGAATTCAGTCGCACGACCGCGACATCCCTAACTCACTGTCCGTCCCTCTGTTTATGGGCCTTAATACGTGCCTACTTCTTCTGTCTACAGTTCAGACCGACTGTAGCCTAATGCCGTATCGCGTATGCTACAAAGTGTCGTTCCTCTCCTTCCCGTCCTGTGTCTTTATCGAGCGAGAATGCCGGAAAAGTTGCTTGGCTCCGCCCGAGGCGAAAACTTGGCGCGGTGCCCGCGCTCTTCCTGAAATTAGAGCCCGGTCTGTTAGGAAAATGAAGAACTCCGAGGAGTCTCGTTAGTTTTTTTTTTCAGCTCGTCATATACACGGACACCTTGTGGAAACGTCGCGACGAAATATACAGCTACGGTCTTAAACGTCACCAAGGCCCGTAAGTCTTTCTCGGAGTCTCATGCCGTATAACTATACGTATAGTGTGCCGCATGAGATTACTTTTTTGTCTGTAGCCGTAACAATAATAACACGTGCTAAGCGCGAGGAAGAAACGTTTTAAAGAAAGACAAACATCTAAGACGGTCAGCGTTTGATTGACGTTCGCTTAATGCCTCCGGCTTGATAAAACGCGACCGATCTTCTCCTTCCCTCTTCGCCGTCATTGTCGATGAAAAGCTGCTAGCTCGCGGCAGCTTTCGCTTATCGTTAAGCCTTCCCCGAGTTCGCGTTACCTGCTCGCGTTTTCTCTAACCCCGTAATGCTCGTTAGCACGAGAGGTCGCTGCGTTGGATGTAACCGGAGTAAAGAGGAAGAAAGGGCATAACTGCTGCGCGGCTGGCGGGTCGGAGGGGCGCGAGGGGAACTGCACGAATTCGAATGGCGGCTGGCCTTGTTGACGCGCGGGCGGAAAGATATGCTTGGGGACACGTGGATATTGTAGCACCTATCGAGTAAGAGCGAGCAAACAATTTTGCTTTTCTTGATTTTTATCAAGCCGCTTCGCTCTATACGCTTTATCTGTCACTGACAAATGAGACTCTCGGCTACAAAGTGTTTTCGAAGAAACGCTTTCTCGCATGCGAACGAACGTATTCACCCTAACGATTCGCCGAGTTCTTTGAGCTTTATTCTTTTTCTTTCTCTCTCTCTCTTTCTCTCGCGAGCCTCTATGTAAGTACGATATACGTATTCAACGATATTTGGCTTCTCGTTCTATTTCGGAGGCACGAAATGCTCATTCATTCGCTCACTTATCACTGTGTATATATATGCTGGTATCTACTTACGTACGTGCTATACCTGTTACCGAGGCTATTTGCTTCGCCGTGTTTGACGACGGCCATATTGAATATTATGCCATTATGGAATATTCTGGAATAATAATGCGGCTTATATGAGTTATGGCTAGACTGACGAGATTCAACTGTCACGGTGGGTCAGTATACTCGTCGCTGTACTCTCGATAAATCGGGACAATTTTTTTACTGGTTGTTTCAACATTTTTTTTTACGTCTCACAAGACTTGGGTATCGATCCCTCGTGACGTCATGTCTCGTATTAGTATTACAGATATAGATTAATTTTTTGGACAGTAAAATTAGTATATATGTATACACCATACCTGTCGGTATGGATATGTTTTAGGTATTGAAAGAGAAACCTTTTCTCACGGTATTTTTCTATATTTTCTAAAACTCACGAAGCGAATCCTTTTTTTCTTTAGCTTCGTCCTGCTGTTCCTATCCAGAAGAAAAATACAGTTCGGTCTTCTGTTTCCTTGCGACCTAAGAAAATAACGATCAAGTTCAAGTCGCACGGTGGGCCGGTGTCTTTTATTACTTTTACGTGAGCCCTTCATTAGTCGTTCCATTTCTTTAAAGAAACTCTGAGTCAATACGTGATCCGAGCGATACAAGTCCTTTTAATTTCCTTCCGGAGAACTTTTTCTGTCGCGAGTTTTCCTTCTTGTACTCCATTGTTTCTCAATCAAGAGCGGGAACTTAAGCGCGTTGAGATTATTTCCGCTACACAAATTTTTCACTTAATTCTCAGTTCGTTAAGCCATCCGTAAAATAAAATCGAACCGATGGATATACCGAGTTAATAATAAAAAAATATAAAACAGGGATAAATCGAGAAATGAGAAATATGCGAGAGGTGAGAATCAGCTGTTGGATAAAATTTTTCACGAGAAGATCCTAAGGGTGATCTTCATCAATCTCTAAGTCCTTCCGACCCTTGGCCCTTCCGGCTATATTCGGCAAGGGTTTAAACGACGTTTCTCGACGTACCACGTGTCCGCTCAGGGGCGTCGACAGAGACGCTAGACGTAGGCGCAGGGCCCTCGCCATTGAATGCCCACTATCGTGCGTGAATCAGGAATTCAAGAAGCGTCAGAATCGTCGGACTTTCCATGGGAAGATTAATCACCAGTGCCTCGCCTTGGGATTCCGTCGGCTCGACGTTAAGATTTTTTCTTCTATACATATACAGCGACACCTAACGTCATACCGGACGAATGCACACAGCGTAACCAGTACGCGTCTAAATTTGATTAATAATCCCAGGTTGATAAGGACTCTCACCAACAAATCACAATGAGTCCCGGTGATTGGTCAGAAAGTCCATTAGAATTGAACCAGATCTCAAATCGGTCCTCAGTATTATTGATGATGGGTGCATACGTGACTCTATGAGATCTGTCACGTTAGCATGACCATATATATATATATATACAGTATACAGTATACAGTATATGCACATGGCTAGTCGTATCCCGAACAGTGAAGATATAAGACAGTTGGTATTTTCTCTTCTACTAAAAGGAACCACCCTTATCATAGGTCGGAGCTGTTTTCAGGCTAATACATTAAAGTACGTTACTGATAAGCCTTAACAAAGGACACCGAAGCTGACATACTGAATGTTTAATGGCAGACGTCCCGAGTTAGTTGAAGACTCTTTCCGTCTACTATCTCTTATACTTCGCTACCGTATTTCTCAGTCTGCCTGTGTTCCCGTGTAAAGGGGATCCGTGACCCTGGAAGAGACCTCCGTCACGGAAACATCATCCGGGACGATTCAGTTTCTGTGATAAAGAGAGGTCGTCTGAAAAAGTAACCAAAATTGTGTAAAGCGCAAAGGCACCGTCCTCGTCATCATCAAAGAGTCTCTTGGGGTTCTACGGTGAAGACGATTTCACATAGGAACGTTTCCAGGTACAATTTCCTCCGGGTCGACAATTTCCGGCGAGGAGTGGGAACCACGAAAAAGCCCTTAGTACGCGGGTCGCATCGTCTCCGCGAGATGATATACTTTAAATAGAGACGTCGTTCTTTCACGGGCGCCAACAGGACGCTACGACCGGAACGATTTCTTTAACGTCGACAATTTCCGCGTCGAGCGTCGCCCATGGAAAAATGCGACGCGTCGCACGTATGTGGCGAATGAAAAAGGGGGCTGAAATAATCCGCGACATACTTTGAGCGTTTTAAACCGTGCCGAATGAGAGAGCCTTGAAGTTGGGGGGGGGGGGGGGTATAAGTCTGTATAGTGCTACGTCGACGAAAGCTATTCCTCTCAGCATCCTCTTGGCAAATACAGAACCGGATCTCGCTGACTCTCCATCTCCCTGGGATAGTCCTCGCTTTTGTTTCCAAGCTCCATCTTCATCCCTTACCTTGCACAGTAGCGTTTCTTATAGCCTCCGAAGACCGACCCAATTTCCAGCCGTCCGTGCAAAACGTTCCTCGTCCCAGGAGTGGATTAATCGTCCTGAAAGTGTCCGGAATATCCAGCGACGTCTCGACGAGGTGATATAGAAGGAAGGCACAGCCCCAACCAACCGATTTTCACACGGTCGAGATAAAGAGAAGGTGGTTAAATAGAATAGAAGAGGGTGCCAGGATAACGGGGGAATCTAGATATCCGGAAGATAGAAGTGTAGAACAAGCTCAGGAAGAGGACGCTGAAGAGAGAACGTGGAGAACGTTCGAGAAAAGTGGCGCGCGAGGAGCAGCCGAGAAAGCGCAGGGAACAGATTGGTTGTTGTTTCAGAGTTAAGCCCCTTTGCGCACGTTCACGACACGACCCTGGGGGTGGGAAATGACTGGGAGCCAGGCTCGTACCATACTATAGCTACCTTAGCCTTCTGCTGGGGTAGGGAAAGCAGCCTGAGGGTTGGCAGGGCCGTGCGGACCGGGCCACGGCTTAGCCGGTCTCCCGGGGGCCCCTCATGACCCAACCATAACCTGCCGGCCCTGGCCCACCCTACTCTACTCTACTCTACTCTACTACCACCTTCTCATCTACCTCTGCCTCCAACTCCACGAGCAGCAACCACCTCCGCCACGTCCCCATGCGAATCAATAGTGCGTAGTCGCGCCGTGCCGAGGCGAGGCAGCCACCCGATGACTGCCGAAGCCTGCCGATCCACGATACGGAACTGATGCGATCGACGAGCTTCCTCGAGAATTTTTCTTCCCTTTATCTTTCTCTTCTCTTCTCTTCTCTTCCTCTTAAACATTCCTCTCTATCCTTACACCGTCTCGCTATACCTCCTGTTCTCACTCTAACTTTTACCTACTCTTACCCTCGTCTAACCGTAGACATTTTACCGACGGCGCCGCTACGCGAAAGACCCTCCGGCCACCCGTCGGGATTCTTGAGAATCTTTTTTCTTACCTTCGAGCGAATTCTTCGCTCTTTCGTAACACTTGGCCGGAAGGCGATGGCACTCAGCTCGTGAGTCCATGCCGATGCTCAAAGTACGATCCTGAAATTGATCGACTGTCGGTGAACTGATAATTCATCGATTTTCATGATAATCTTAAATCGTGCTAAACGATCGTGCTCGGATAATCTCCAGCAACGTTGACACGGCACGGGTCAATGGACACTGGACACTGGACATGTAATTCGCTATGCCTCTCTGATTATGCTGTCTGTCGTGACGTCCTAACGGTGACAGGGTCGGGGTAGTCTCGAAGACCCGAAGAGTAGATAATATTGCGTCCAGTGGCGGTATAGGATAGGTCGATGAGCAATACCGACTCTACTATACCCTACCTGTTTCTACTAGAGACTACCGGGACTGTATACAATGAGGATACTGAGAAAAAGGAAACCGACGCGAAGCAACAACGAGAGAAACAGAGAGAACGAGAGAAGGAGTGAGAAACCGAAGAGAGTCGCTAGCAACCCCAGTGTAGGAGAGAATACCGCCCCCAATGAAATTTGGTATGACCTGCGCAGTAGCTACTGCGTCGACTCTGCAGGAGGTGCCTGGTCCCATTGATGGCGTGGCCGCGCGCGCGACAGTCATCCTTCCATTTTAATAACGTCTGGCACACTGCCCCGTTAATGTCCGTGTACCCCCTTATCTTCATCTTTCGGGGGATGAAATTGATTTAGAGCGGCGCACCCGCAACTGGTTGTCCGCCTCCGGGAAAACGACTCGAGAACCACGTCGATCCCAATTGCTATAGGAGACCCATGAGGTGATCCGTATTGACCAGGGTCGGGATATCTGATGGTTTCGAGGACACCTACTAGAGAACTCAATGACTTCACTCCTGGACAAGGTCCTTGGTTTCGGAATAACATTGTCCTCTGGTTGCTATGGAAATGACGCTTCTAGTTTCCGGAAATTCTTACTGCCTTCCGGATGAGGGAGTCCTTTCGCCATCGACGACGTAGCTACATCCTTGTTCATCGTTACATCAGGATACAATTGCGTATTTCTATGTGCTCCTTAATGACTTGTACGACACTTTCAGTGGATTAAGCCAGACGTTGAATTATCCTGAAATCTACAAATTCGATTTAGCATTACTTCCGGAATAGCTCCGGTATAGTCTGCTCGCCACGTGAGTAAGGACTTGGGCTTCGGGCTACTCGTTAAAAATGTAGTAAAAACGGCACTAACTCGGTCTGCCGTACGACTACTTGAATCATTCACAACACTCTCCGGCCCTGCTAGGTGGGTATACGAGTCTCTGGGGATTGATCTCCGGTACCTACACTCGGCGGGGGTCCCATCAAAAACGAAAGGGGTTAGTAGATGAGATGGACAAGGAGGGGCAGGACAGCCGAGGAAGAAAGGTACTGTGGCGAAAGGTAAAACGGGAACGCGAGACTTAGGGAAAGAAAAGTAATTTGCGAAACGTCACTCGATATTCTTTGTTTCTATCAGCTGCCTATACCCTTCCTCGTTTAATTGGTATGGCGTGTCGGGCAGATTTCCTAGCTGTTAGCACCAGAAGGCGTTCCAGGCTACGGATATATCTCGATAATAAAACTAGACTCTATCAATTCTCTCTGCTAGGTATATATATATATTTTTTTTTTCCCATATATATTCCCATTTTATTTTGTATTTATTTTTTTTAAATCCAGTATTAATCCAGGCACTTGACAGATCAATCCAATGCGTGGCTCATACGTACAGATGTGCTCGACTTTTTCTCACCATCTAGTATAAGAGGATCTGATATGAGATTTACAATTTCCCACACTCTCAGCTTGAAACTGGACTCGCTTTATCAGCATTTATTCAAGATTTACGAAGGTTTCGCCGAGTCGTAAGAACGACATTAATTTGGACTTCCGATAACACCTTGACAAATGGGATTATCCTTGATACTATTTAATTCGCTTTTATCGTTACTCAGTACCTGAAGATATCGCGTAAAGAAATTTCATAATAAATATCGAACAATAAAAATGACGAACGTTGACAATTTATCTCCGTATATCCTGTATCTGTCCAACTAAATTCTCACGGAAGGATAATCCTCGATTTCCACGTGACCGAATGCAATGATATCCAGTGTATATATACAGTAACCGGTTTTACATTTTCATAAACGACTGTACCAGCTGCCAGAAAGCTTTTCCGTCAATGAGAAAACGCAGCAGACTCACCCGTCAGCCACCCAACTAGCCAGTCGGCCTACCTAACCCTACGTAATCCGTTGAATCGGTAATCTGCAATTGACGGAGAACCCTGTTCGCACAAATCGTACGAGCAATAGGTATTCGATCAAAGTGCCTAATGTTGCGAGGACCGATTGCCGATCGGTTCGATGCGGGTCCGGTCGATTCGTTTTTACAAGCTTTCAATGTATTCCTCCCTTGAGTTCCATATGCCGCGTGTATCGCTCGTCTGCCACAGTATCCATCGCCGATTCATTCTCCTCTATTGCAACGTACACTGGCTGCGGGGATGGGGTGAAAACCTGTAAAATAAAATAGGGGAGACGTGAACGACGGTAAAAAAGCGACAACACAAAATTAACCGCAAAACCGTCCTGCAGTTTCTCTCTCGCCGTTTTTCAATCCTGTTTTACACGTATATCTATATACACGCACACGCATTCTTTGTCAATTTATTCATCCCTTTTTTTTCACATACAGGATTTCTCTTTTAACGTTACATCCTCCATCATCACCCGTTCTCCACCTAATTTGATAATCACTTCCGGCGAACCAAAACTACGACCCGATCATCTCCTCTCCTCTCCTCTATCTCTATAAGCGTTATTGTCGGGGACACTCGACTCGTAACTTCGTTAATAGAAATGAGCGACTCTCGCGTATATCGGTTTGAATATTTTCGAAGGTGTCTCGGGTCTTATGTATCGCAAGATATTGGACGGCCGAAGCACTTGGGTTTATACGTCTTTTCGCAAAGTCGAAAGCCGCACAAAAGAATCCTCCCCTCCGTCTCTCTTTGCACCCCTTCGCAAAAATCGCATCCACTCGCCTAAGTGGTAAGCGGGTCGCGGATGCTGCACAGTGATGACTGGCGGAACGGAAAGAGCTTTCGAAAGGAAGAACGTCAAAGCCTTTTTTTCTTATCCTATTTTTTCACCTTCCCTTCTTCTAGTCCGATAGCTTCGCGTTTCTTTAGAATCATCAGACTTTACGCGAAGTAGATACGATGCGCTCTCCCTCGTTCACTCGGTGGATGGTTGGTTCGGTTATTTCGATACGCTTCACACTCATCCTGGGACTCGTCGGCTTATTATTCGCGCCTTCGTGGAAAAAGAAAAAAGAAAAAACGTATCTTCGCATCTGCTACATTAAAGTCGTAATTTGTCCTGAAAGCTTCGCTCATGATATCTCGCGTTTCCCGTTGCGTGGCTATACAGTGAATGTACGCTTCTAGGTACCCCTGTGTGCTCACAGTATGTACTCGTACATGAGTGAGTATGTGACGACACATGAAATAATAAAGGCGAACTCTGGACGTCGTTTTACTAGTACAATATATATATATATATATATATATATAGTATAAAAACGTAGTACGGTAACATTGTAATAATAATCACGTATTGTGGAAAATATTTGCGTGGGTTATTCAAAAAATTTTATTTTCTCCAAAAACGTTACCTCCACGTATTTTACGCGTCTGTTAATACGGCCCTGACTGCTTTCGTCGTTGTGATCGTTCGTGGGGATTTAACAGCGACGATATCGCCTTTACTTCTCTAGTAGCGTCAGAGCCCTCAGCGACTATACGATATTACGCTAATTCGAAATGGCGTCCGTAGGCACAACACGCGAGGTAGAAAAACCTGGAGGAAAATAGAATTTTCAGCAAGGACCCGCTCGTTAAACTGAGTTTATGAGAGCTTAGGGTGCTTACGGTGTCAGTGGTGGTGCCTTCACACACCACGAGCCATTGGAAACCAATCTTAAGTTTCTGTGTGTATACGAACGTATTAATACGAATTTTGTGTGTGTGTGTGTGTGTGTGTGTAGCGTGAGCTCGCTCTCTAGTTCCGTGCGCTTCTTCAGCATGGCTCTTATCGGCTTTATATATGTGTGTGTGTATATATATATATATATATGCGGACCTAATATATTCTTTTAATCAGTGCTCGATTCCTGCTCCTTTATGCGTCCCTATATATCCCACCGTGTAATATAAATTTGCGCGTCCTTGCGGCAAAGAGCTGCTGAGGGATGAGAGCGAAGGGTAAGGTTGGTCTGTCGTTGAAGGGAGCAAAGAAAGCAAAAGGGAAAAAAAAAAAGATTGGCCTGGAGAGTGAGATAGAGATGAGAGAAAGAGAGAGATCAGGCGATAACGGTGCCGGTAGATAGTAGGTACGTATATGGGAAGAGGGTTGCCGGAAGTGAAGGCCAGGGTAAAAAAAGGGCCAGGAAAGCGAAAGAAGGACGCTATAAAATTCGATCTTCTCAATTTCGTGATGGCTCAGCCCCATGCTGTTCTTAATGTCGTGATTATGATAGAAACCGCTTTTCAGATCCCTCGGAAGTAATTCCACGGGTATATTGTATGCTGTATGCACTTTTATATTTGTATATACACACATATATATACATATATGTTGATTGGTCGGTTCGTAGCACTTGAAATCCAGCATCCCTTTACTTCATTATTCCTCTGTATTTTTCATCCTCTTCCCTAACTATAGACAATGGGCTTTGTCTCGCCGGAATAGCAGGCATCCTGTCCAACTGGGACTGTATCATGGCTGCTACGACAGATAGCGCCACTGTCTTTTTTCACGCGAGCAATCGGGCATGTCTCGCTATCTTCCCGGCTGATAACGGATATCACCAGGGCACTTCCTCTGTCTGCGATCATTGAAACGTTTTCCGCCGTCTCCAACGACTAACCGGGAATGCTTTACTCTTCCCTGGTAGGGTTAGCGAGAGTAGGGTAGTTTCTCCCTTTTTATATACCTGTATTATTATACGTCTGACTCGCAGCGTCTCCTACGGATTCAACTGGAACTACTCACGGATGTATATACAAGGTAGCGACGTCGCTCATTAAAATAACTGGATAGAAAAAAAGCGCTCGAGTCGGCACCGGCAAAACTTTGCTAGAGACTCGCCACACGGTAACGAATCGTTACGCTAATTAATCACTGCTTGCCGCTGCTTTGACGCCCCATCTCGACTTCCCGCTATATACGTACGTTTCCACGTATTTTCCATGTGAGAGCGCAACGCGACCTCGCGATAGCATTCGGAACTTTTACTATGCTGACGCGTGCTACTATAACGTCGATTGTTCATTGCTTCGTATTAACCGCAATTCGCCCTTTGGGTTATACATTTCTATATGTTAGAATGGCCGCTAGGGGATAGAGAGTAAAATTTACCGATCGCCGCACACTTCCACGTGGGCGGTAAACAGTATATTGTACCATAGCTGTATATAATGTACTAACGTGTATATATATATATACCGCCTGTGCAATAGAACTTGGCGAGATCTCCATTCATCTGAAATTGCATACTGCTTCGACCTAACTCCGCTTTTGGCTTCCCTTCGTGCATTCGTCTCTCGATTCTGTGTGTCGCGTACGTCCACCAGCCCTCTTACAATTTTGCCCCCTTCTAGTAGTACAACAACAACCCCCTTGAGTAAACACATGTGCGTGCCCATCGCCTCCTATTTCAGCTTCCTAGGGTTGGCAGCCCACATCCGTTCCCTTATTCTCTTTAACGTTATCTACTTGTCCTGGCTATCCTCCCTCACCACCCTCGCCCAGTCCACGTCCAGTCACGGGCCTCTCGACCCAGCACGCTTACACTTTTTACAGCTACAGGGTGATCGAAAAGTAGAGTGATACCTTGTGTACCAACCTCGACAAATAGTCCTTACAATCAATATACAGTGTGTATATACTGAAAGTCTCTTCATACCGAGATCAAATCGGGGGATCATTGATACCCTGCAGCATCCACGTGACACGTACATATATTCCTGTATGAATTTTTTAGATGATTGGCTTGTATGAAATATTGAAATTTTTTTATTTTTCCAAATTTTCTGTATCTTTTGTAAACATAAGAAACGACGAATACGACGCGGCCCTGCTGATCTATTGGTCGCTGCTTTTATTAGCGTTTAACGCCGAGTCCGCGCGACGCTCGAACTTCTTACTTACGGCGGACCGCCGTAAGCTAAGAGTCAGTTCCCATATACACGCGCTCGTTACTTATGGGCGCGTACGCAATACGCAAATAAAACAAACCCGCAGGAATACACGCTACGAGAACGCGTAGTTTGTTTGCTCTGACATGGGGCCGCTAACTCACGGCGGCTTTTCGTTTTACGAGTCGAAGCGGAAGTAGCTCGCTCTACCTGTTTGTCGGGAGACCAAACCCGTCTGGCAAATAATCCACCGTTGCGATCTCGATCCTCATACCTTCGTTCCTCTTCTTATTATTCTCCTTGAGATTCTCGAAATTCTTCAAGAAATCCCTTACTGTCTTCTTACGTGATATATTCAAACTGCCGGTACGGTGTCGCCTGTATTATAACTTGTAGCTCGTTTTGCAGCTGAGTTAGCAATAGGATGAATTCGCACAGTGTCAATGGCATACAGCGCTATACCTAGAGTCTTATAAGCATTAAAGCCGTCGTGAGTAGTCGCCCGATGAAATTGAGTCTCGACGACACGTCAAAGGGGATGCCTTGTAATTAACCATGAACTTTCCATAGGACACGCCTTACGCGGTTTAATTAGAGAATCTCACGAGGCGTATCGTGGATCCACAGCTGATAGGGTGCTTTGTCTTTTAATCTAAACAGACCCCGATTGGAATTCACTTTGCGCCTTTCGCTCGTCGTCGCGCGTACTTTGCCTAAGAACGCAATAGAAGGAAGTTGGATCGCACTGGATGTCGCGGGGTTCACTTTTTAGAGGTTAGAACATCCACGACGTTGAACTAGAATTCTTTCGACTCTGTACCCGTTATCTCTACTAATGGCGGTGGGGATTCTCGCACAGGAACATCCAGTCTGGAACGTGCCCGACAAAATGCACTTCGTGTCCCTGCATAATTATTCAACATTTTGCCACTGGACAGTAACCTCTCTGACGTAACGCGTCAACGCGGTCCGATGAATTCTCACTAGGATTGTATTTCCACGTGACAGCAATCGCACAGGGATACCAACCACTGCGTGACTCTAGGGATATTCGGGCTATGGAAAATGATTTTACAAGCATAGAGAAGCTGGATAGAGACGGTACGGATGAAAAGAAAACGAAGGGGGGAAAAAATAGAAAAATGCTGAATAACGGAAACTGGACATTGGACGAGTGTCTGGCTCGGCATGAGGAGTTTCGATGGAAAATGGCCGTGGAATGAAAGGGATAGGTATAGAAGTCAAAACAGACAGGATAGAACGAGGCAGAACCAGGCTGTTAGTCATTGTCAAAATAGCTAGGATAGATAATAAGAGAAAGAATATCGTCGGTCAGCATGCGAAGAGAAGGACGAGGTTTAAAAATGGAAAAGCGACCAAGAACCTAACCTGAAAATCGGGGCGGCGCACCCGTATTGACTTTAGCCAATGGCCAGGGAGGGCAGCACGATTGGCATTCGATAATTAGTCGTGTTGGCATTTCTCGTCGATACAACACTGAACTGCCCACAAGATGATCACCCGGCTCAACCTTTGATCTACGTATTAATTACATATTGACATGCATACGCGTATCTACGTATGAACGGAGTCACGTGACAAATGCTTCTGTATCGTTTTACGTAAGCGTTGATCCCGCAGACGTAAAAGAACCTGTAACTAACGACAGGAGCAACGTCACCGGTGCCCATAATGTTCGTGAGAAGTTTTCTTATATTTCTTGGATTCCTTTTTTTAATATCTTCTTCAAACTAGTTGTTCGCCACTGTAGATTGCCCCGAAGGTACTCTGAAAACTTTTCTCTTTTACATCAGACGACTCGACTGGCCGACCTCGACAAAGGCAGTAATGCCCTCCTTCTTCATCATCTTCATCCACCTTTATTTTGACTCATTTTATTCCCTACCACCGTCCACGTTCGTACATCTGGCACTGTGCTTCATTTTTCTCTCTCCTCAACCTTATGGGTTCCGGCGGGCGAGCTTCGTGCCGGGGAAAGTATAATGCTCGTCTTATTGCACGAAGAGAATGCAAATAATTGTCCGGCCGAGAGTGTACGGACTGTGTATAGGATGGCGAGAGTGCAGTCTGGAATGCAAATAGAGCTAACTATAGTCCTACCAGGATGGAACCTCTTGTCTAGGTGATTCGTCCTGGGGTAGGAGATATCTTCAGGGTCTCGAAGCCTGTATGTAACACTGTGTATAGAACCAGCAAGTCCCGCCATATTTGAACCCATACCGTCCCTATATCCCATTAGGTATACCGCAACCTTTTTCAAGCTACCTGAAGTCCGCTTTTCTCTTCTCTCTTACCACTGCAGGAAGGCAGTTCGGCCAATAGATCACTATTGACCTAGAAGTCTTTCGCAAGGCAGTCAACTTATGAATGACATGCGTCTACCACTTTCTTATGTACTTCATACATTCGTACCGATAACTCATACCTACCTGTGTGTACATAATAAATTTGACAACTATTTGTCAAAGTCATTCTCGCGCGATGACGTCACACCAGCTCGGAAGCCACATACGACTAACCTATATAATTATTTGATTTATCGTTACAGAAGCTGCAAACCCTCGGAGAGGATTTCTGCGGATTGGATGTGAACACACCCTTAGGTGCCCAGGAAGCCATCACTGCTGTTCCGGTTTTAACGTTCGACACGCTTTTGACAGCCGTCGCAGCGACTTCCACCGGTGACTTTACAGTCGTCTTCCTCGGCACGCACAAAGGCCACCTCAAGAAGGTTCGTACTCGTAGTTATAAAAGTAATCGTCAACTCGTCAACTCGTCAACTCGTCAATACCCATATTCATAATCATCGAGGAAGTCAGCCGTAAGCGTCAAAGAATTTTACTCTAAGCGTGTCCTATCTCCGTTACAAAGTTTACCACGCGATATTGTTACTTCGTCTGTATATAGCAGCCAGGGCCGTAAGCATGAAGACCGCATCGAGAGTGCGCGGCGTCGATCGCGCTTCAAGCGTTTCCTCTACGTTATACGACGATGGGAAATGGCAAAAAGTCGTCTCCCCCATTACGTGCCGCTAGATGGGCAACGCCAGCCCGTTTATCGAGTATTGTCTGTGTGCACGCGCTCGTTGTAAAATCAGCAACGTTATACACCCACCTTTTTACTTTTATTCGTCACTTTTCCTCCCCACGCATGTAACGCTACCCTCTTGCTTTTTCCATTTGTATCCATTTTCCCTTTTTCAAGTCCCCCCTTCCGTTTTTCCTCTCGTTCGCTCGTAATTATACGACGTCCCGGTGCAACGGCCTCTCACTGTCGTTCTAACATTTTGAATCATGCGCGTAGGCGGCAATCACCATGAGATTGTGATTAATTAAGAATCGTCTAATTAAACGAGAACTCTGCCATGATACCACCCCTACGTACCCTACTACTCCCTTACACTCCCACCGTTGCAAAGCTCTTCTAATAAAGCACCCGGAAGGGCATCACAATACGGACTGGGTTTACTTACTTGCCACTTGTCTTACACCTATTCCCTCTGCAGGTAATTACACACGTAGGTGCGTTAAGAGTCTCACGCGTTTCTCGCGTTCCTCGACCGCGTGATTAATAATCGGCGTATTGTTTGCCCAATGGAAAGATTTCGACGGTTACACGCTTGGTATGGTTACACCGCCTTTACGCCACCGTTGATTCATGGCCCGTGCGCCTCCTGCGAGTATTATAATTAATAATCGCTCTCCTCGCTCGAATGCCGACTCACTTAGCCGGCTCGATAAGTAAAAGGTTTCTCCCATATATAAGGAGGTTATACCTGGCACTGTACGGATCGCATTAATTGCCATTCGAGAGATCATGACATGGAGATCGGTATTGCATGAAGGATCGTAACTGAATTTTCATTCTTACACATCTCCTAACGTTTAAAAGACCGAGGATGAATGTATCCTACGGACACACGGATACGATACAGGATACATAGAACGACTTGTATATGGGATCAATTTGTCTTTTGATTAATTTTACTTCGCTAGACTCCGCTATGGCTTGACTACTATCTCCTGTTTCTTCGGGAATTCGCAGAGAGTTCCAGGAATGAGCTATCTCGTCTTGGAGTTTACCCTTTCGTTTTAGGAAGGTCTTTCCTCGACTATTGGATCATGTTGCTCCGGGTATAACTAGGTGGGACGATGAGAAAATTCTTCTCGTACTCCTAGAACGTTGGGATTTATCGAATTTTTGGAATTCTCTATTCGTCTAAAAGAAGGATAGAACGAGGATACACACACGTATTGTACACAGAGTAAGACATCCTTCCTTCGTAGAAAGAAACTTCCGGTGTACGGAAGTAGAGGTATGTACGTGTCGTGAAAGACGACCGAGTACAGTGTCTCTGTTGTATATTGAAAGTGGAAGCTAAGACGTTCTTAATCTGCGCTTAAGTAAAGAGATGGAAAGAATAATTAAAAGCGTGAAACGAAAGACGAATGCAAAGCTTTAAGCTCCGGCTGATCCGTGGGATAAATAGTCGTCCAATTGGGAGTTGGGTGTTCAGCGGAATGGAAGCAAGGTAGAGAAAGCGGCTAATGAAAAAAAAAAAAAAAAAATTAAGACGAAATTATTCAAATTGCTCGAAATACCTAAAAGCTGTCTTTATATGGGCGTATTCATTTAGTCGTCAATTAATTTCACAATCAGTGTACAACTTCTGTTTTTTATCGCTTATCACGACTTCCTCTTTGGTATCGGGAATGACTCGTCCCTTATCGTACTGGCATGCATGCATTCCTTCCCATAGTATGTGCTTTTAGGAGCACCTTGAGACCGTCAAGAAGTACTTGATTAGATACTTCTATTTTTGCTTGGACGAGTCCCTCGTATGCCCACGCGTTATGGTAAATTTATCAGAGTGCCTTGTGCCCTTGGGTGCTATCGAAATTCGTCGTAACGTCCTCGGGACTTGGGTTAAGGAAAAATGAAAAAAGGAAGGTTTTTTTTTCACCTGTTGGCGAAATTTAGATTACAAGACTGTGTTACATTTATTATTAGACATACCCCTATACTGCCTATATGCTAAACTATCTTCGTATTTGCAACATACAAATTTTATTTTGAAAGAAACTTTTTTTCATTATATATATATATATAGATGACTGTAACCAATCAAAGCTCTGAATGTGACTGACGTGTGTCAGTAATTACTGAAAACTAATAAGAAAGTATATGTATAACGATGCATAGAACAAGTCAGCATAATAATAAATTTGCGATTTCGAGGATTGATCTTCGCAAGGAAGAGATTGTTGCGAAATTGTTGACGCTTATGGAAGGAGTCCCGACAGGTAGGCGCCGTTGACTCGGCGCGTGCCGTCCGCCATTACCAAAAGCCTTGATCGACCAATGTCTCGGATTTAAAACGTTACAAATTGCAATGATCAATCATCCAAGTAAGATCTGCTAAGTAAAAACACTTAACGTCTGTATCAACCATAAGCCTACTGTAGGAATACTTCTTAAAGAATACATTACCTTCCGCGTCTCATAAGACGACCGGTGTAATAAAGCTATATAGGCAAAATCCCGGAAGTCGTAGAAGAATAATTCAAACTCCAAAGGGCACACGGGGCCCTCGTAAATATTCCTTGTTCCTCGTGTAAAATATACGAATTTTATCGAGAGGCTATCGAGGACTCAGAAAAGGTACAGGATTCCATTTTGAAAAGGACGATTTCGCGTTTCTCGATTTTACTGTTTTACCTCCCGTGCGTAATTTCCTTCTTGCTATCATCCAATCTCTACCCTTCCCCTGCCACGACCCTCATCCAGATCTCGAGCACCGCTCCAGACATTAAAGTCCTCTAAAGCCTTCCGCTCTTGCGTCGCCATTCTAAATAAAACGGAAAGTACTCATAAAGACAATAATAACCGATAGGCATGAGTTCGCCTAGTAGCTACTGGGTAAGGGTGCAGCAACCCCCCTCCCACTCACCAAGGTTATAAACTTTAAGGACGAAGTCGTTTGTTTCCCTTACCCCGTAAAGATTTTTCTCCGTGTCCAGATGACTACCCTAAAGGTAGACCTTGCTGCCAAGGTACCTGGAAATGGATCAAAGATCCTCACGACGCTCCTTCCAATCATCAGCCAATAACAATTTCTTACTCTTATTCCCATTGTAGCTTCCTTCTCGAAACTTCTCTCTCTCTCTCTCTCTCTCTCTCTCTCTCTCTCTCTCTCTCTCTCTCTCTCGATCTCATCCATTTCTATCCGCTACTCCTCCGGGACGATCTCTCGTGGAAACGATTTGGTACGACCTAACCTAACCTCCTTATCCGGATCGAATTTTTCGTCCAGTGAACCGTCTTCCTGGCTCGAATCAGTTCCCAGGCTTTCGAGGCTCGACTTACGCGACCTATGCCCGACGCGTACCTAATGGAACGATAGCTCGACTTGGATACTACGCGAGTCAAGTCGTGATATATATATAATGTCTGTGCGCCACGTATATATTATGTGTGTGTATGTATATATATATAGAGCTCGGACTCGTATCGATCCACTTTATGCCATCTTGAAGGCCAATTTTTACCCTTCCTCCAGGACATCTTCTTCGACTCCCTTTTTTGTCATTATATCTATTATCTTGTTTTTTTTTTACCTCTCCCATCGTTTCCCCTCGCACTTACATTTCTTTTCTTAACTCCTTCATTATCCCTCTCGGCATCTTCTTCTAGGCTTGTTACAATCGTTATCCGTTTGAAACGACCTTAAGGATACTCGCGACTCGTAGAACATTGCTCACAGGGACCACCATCGATAGGTTAGTGGCCTGTTAACTTCCACGTCTTGGCAAGCGTACAATTACCGTACTTAGCTCTTTAAGGAAATATGTTGAACCAGATGCCGAGATACGGCCGCTACAAAGGAAATCTCGCAGAGTTCGGAACGCTTTAACTGTGCACGGAGGGCATTTAAGCCGATGCAAAAGTACAGGGCCGCGATACGTGCCTCTGGCTATTCGATAATTAAACCAGTCATTCGTGTAGGCTCTAGGGTCTCTGCTTTCTGCTTTCTGTCCGCTTTGCCAGGTTCGTGCGCGCCATTCCTCCGCCACTTATTCTCCTCCTCTCTGCTCGTGTTGCTTCCTAACCTGTCACTGGTTTTCCCCTACTCGCGAGACCGACGACTAAAATTGACTGACTTCTCGGCTTTAGTATTTTTGTACCGTTCTCGTCTGCTCCTCGTGGGCGCCGGTGAGGGTGAGCGAGAGAGAAGGAGATGGACAAAAAAATAGGATAAAGAAAGCTGTAAAACACACCTGGGGCATCCTGCGAACGTTTAGTTCAATACGTCTGCTACACGTAACTCAGAATAAATAGAATGCTTCTCTAATATTTTTCAAAACAGAAATCACGCACTGCCAAGACCCACCCGTCCTATCTAATTAAAATCGTTCGACGACCCAGTAACGCCGTGGCGCATGATTCGAACATGGCGCGATTTAGCTTGTCTGAAATTCTTGTCATTCCCAGAGCAAAGGTATTTCGGGATCAATACACGGCCGCCGAATGGCACGCCTTTATTACACATACAAATTGTCATTTTTTATACAGATATCTGATCACAAATCCTGGCTATTTTCTCTCGATTCGTAGTAATAAGCTTATCGGCTCGGTCAGGCGTTATATTCTCCCGTACGCTTAACTAGATGCATATCGTCTACACGGCTTCGTCCATTAGCCACTTGCCAAATTGAATATCTAACGTTACATTCGCCTTGACATTACCAACTCGACGTTCCCGGCTATAAGAAACATTTTTTACCCCAGAAACCGAGTGTGTCGTATACGTCAGTTTTGTGGTAAATTCCCCGACTATTTTACCAATGCCCACCGGTAAGATCACCCGGCATTAAATTCGACAGAATCCATGTATAATATTTACGTACGACAATCCTCGAACTTGTATCTCACAATAAGCTTCCCATCTTATAAATAAAGATCCGTTTGCTCCCGTCTTTTCTTTTGCTTCCCCAACAAGAATAGCGTCCTTGATCGTCGGAAGAAGCCTTGCTCGGTTCCTTCCTCGATATCATCTCGCAAGAAAATCCCAGGACGGATCGCATTGGCTATTCGCAACGGTGGAAATATATGCCGCAACCTTGAAAGCAAAACCGAACGGCAAATGAAAGTGATAGGTAAGGAGAACGCGAGCGTTTTGTTCGAGGGCGCTCGTGGAAAATGAATTATGAAATGTGAACGAGTGTCCCAACGTGTTACGACCTCGTGTCGCGTTTACTGTAATACGCGAATACTATCGCGTACTATCTGAAAACTTGTAACGGTTTTCATAGGTCGATACGAGCGACTAATTCAGGTCGGCGCTATAAGTGGACACTGAAAACATCCGTGTTGCCTTATCCGATCGTCCGGATCTCGTCCCTGCGTTGTGAAGACGCGCGTGCACATATAAGTACTCGTCCTCGGAGCAAAAAAGAAATATTACAAAGTTTTGTCGGAGCGATGGTAAGAGAGAGTGAGAGTCGATGTAGGTAAAGAAGAGCGAGAGAGACGCACGGCGCAGAACATTGACCAGCCGTCACAATGTTCAAGACACATTTTCACCAAACTTGGCACGGTTTAACTTTCACGCGAGAAACAAGCACGAGAACCGTGCATTTGGACGCACGTGCAGGGGCGCACGCGTGCATTTCTTCTTATCAAGTTAGTCGGGCCGACTGTATTGTGAGTTAAAAATGTATCCTGCGTACAGCTGGTATCAGTAGTCCTGGTATATCGTGAGTTGCATTGCACGCACCAGGTTTCCGCAGCTTTGCGCCCGAACGAAAATCGCTTTTGAACGAAAGCATGGAATTCCGACGAATCGCTTTAAACCGGTTTTCAACCGCGAGCGAGAGATGCCGTCGGGGATCGCTTTCGAGCGGCGTCGTTATATGCGATAGATCGTACGAGGAACGTTAAACGCTACGCGGTACTCTCGACAAATCGTTTTAATCCAGGATTACGGACGTTTTCGCTCCCGGCACCTGTTTTACTCAGAGTCGAAGTACCGAGGGTCAAAGAAATGGCAGTCACTGGTTGACTAGAGGGCGGGACTGTGAAAAACGTAAAATTCACAGGACATATTTATATCGATCGTAAATAAAAGAACGCCAGTCTCTCGTTCCCTCATTTACATTTTATTCGATTGCCACACGTCGATTTGAAAACGTCATTTAATTTGGTGAAGACATTTTTTTTTTTTCTCATCTGTTTTTTTTTCGAAATTCTATAGGGCCCCTATAACTATTTATGAATGTGACTGTACATTGGAGTGGATGTACACGGATTCTTATATATATATATATATATGCTAGACGTGCGCTCTTACCATTGAACGAAATTGTTCAGTACCGGAGTTTTCCGATATTCACCGATGGACGAGTCTGCTTCAATTAGAGCTCCCAGCTGAATAGTTTTTTTTTTATATATATATCAATGTACATATACGTATAGAAATATATCCGAGACAGAACGGAAACGACGGTAAGGGATAACGACGATGACGAATATAAGCCCTGAAAATTTTTTTTCACCAAATTTCTTACCGCCTGCCTGAAGGATAATATAGGATGACAAGATTTTCGATTCCATCCCCTCTTTTTAAATTTCCATCTTTTCTCGAACCCTCCGTTTTACATTTCGTACCTTTTTTTTTTCCTCCCTGCAGTCCTTATTCAGATATCACTGGTTTCGCGTAATTTCGTATTTCAATGACAAAGCCGTGCAAAGGAAGTACCAGACGCTCTCAGATGCCAAGGATGGGACGGATCGTTCGAGGGTGCAGGCCAATATATAAAGCGAATAACACGAATAGTCAGTTCAACCAAACCTAACCTAATCTAACAAGCAACGAGCCAACTAAACCAACCTGGTCAATGTACCATTGTTCAATATTCACGCGATGACGGACGACCGTTAGAGAATGGATCCTACAACTTCCGCTTTTACATCGCACGTCATCGATATCATCTATACGAATACCGAGTCCAATCTATACGAATTTCTCACTCTCGATTCAAAGTTGTCCACGTCGTTTGCAAAAAAATTCCCAAAGGTCTGTCGTTTGTGAAGACTTTCAACCGGGTTGATACCCTCAGTTTATTCTTCCCTTTTTTACTTCCTCTCTCTATCTCCCTTTTTCAAATCCTTCTCAATTTTACGAGTGTCGTATCGTTTTCTCTCGATGAAAGTGGCGACTGGTTTTCTAAAAATTTTCTCAAAGACTTTACTCCCACGTGGCCCTTTGCGGTTACGCCCTCATCGATCCACCCTTCTACCATATGTCGGTACGTTTTTGTACACACGTTTGCAGCCAAACACACATACAGAGCTATAGATATATACTGACAATATGAGATCGATCAAGTATCAATCAAAATAATGGCTCGATAAAATTCTTTGAAAATACAGAGAGATATTTTGTCTGAAGAGCTTGCTGGAAAAGTACAACGGTATGCAATTCCTGAACGGATCCGGTACCCATCCACTTCACATGTCTACTTTTATATATATATATATATACACATGACTAGTAGCTTTGGTTCAGATCCACTTGAATCGCTAAGCAAAAGCCCGAGTCAACACGCGGCATCTGTACTAAGTACAATGAGGTGCCGAATGAAGGGCTGCTTTGACCTATAATACAGAATGTCAGTGCAAGTGTAGCATTGGGCTAGAATCACTTTAAAAGGATTCAAGGTGCCGATCCGGAACTTTCTTAATTAAGAGTGATCAGTTTCTCAATCAGAAACATAGCGCCGAAAATGGATCATGAATCTCTTGATGGACTTGACAGGTTCGACGGATGCTGTGATCACAAGCAATTACAAGATGCCGTATCTTCGAGGGATCGTATAGCTACCATGCTGGTTATACGATTGCCTAACGAGAAAGTAATAACGATTTCGGGATCCGGAAACTAACAGCCGTTCCAGCAATATCGGAAGGGAATATCGTGTGAATATTAGATGAGCGGCAGTTTGATTAGCCTAATTACACAGATTATAGTTTCTACACTCGATTCTTATTGGCGCGAGGTTAACTTACTGTATAGGAGAGATCGGGAACCTCGTTCAAAAGCAAGTAATCCGGACTTTAGCTGTTTCCTGGGAAAGAGGCAGGTGTTTCAGTCCTCGAAAGTTCCCAAGGAGTATAGGATATGTCGACTCCCATTAGCCCTGAGGGTTATGTGTTCGCTACTGGTTATTATTATTATTGCTATTTCCGTAATTATTGTCATTGTTGTATATACGTAACTCTGACGCAATCAATCGAACCTCGCGATGTCTGCTGGCGGCCATGTTGGTTTTCGTATTAGTAACTCGTGTCACGTGACCAGGTTGAGAAAATGGAGGAGGACGTTTTATACGATGATATTTGATAAGTGCGAATGCTCTCAAGGCGACTGCTTCGATTCGCCACTGCCTTCTTATCCTTCGTCTCCATTCCACTTGGTTCGAGGATCCTGAAGGCAATGGATTTTTAACGTTTCATCAAGACGCAAGGAAGTGCTCGCTGGATATTGGAAATGGCTCTAGGGTGGATGGGATTGAGTCTCTGAGAAAGGAGGCTCAAGAGCCCAATGGCGGGAACTTTGAATTTTATTCTACCGAAGAATATTACCGATCATTCGAGATGTTCTAATGCGGCGTTAACGGGGTTATCGAAATAATTCAGATATATTTCTTTAACGCTTATCGGTAGTTTGACTTGTACTGTCATATTTCTTGGGAAAAATAACGACGATTAGGTATCTCTTCTAGAACGAGCTAACTCCTATTTATGTACGACTGCATATGAGTTATCACTCGAAAACTGGTTGATTCGACGATATCCCAGAAAGTCTCGGCTTAACTCTAAACCAATTCATTGGGACGTCCGTTACTTTTGAGATGTTTGAAATTAAACGATGATACAATAATGAGATTCGTTAGTATCTCCATGGATACTTCAAAGAAGCACATTCCACTTATATAATATTGTCAAGAGTGGTGCTTTATAGGAATAAATTTCTATCTTTATTTCCCCCAGAAATGCCATTGAAAATCCATGCCGAAAATGATCGCATCACATCACGCATCACATGATCCCCCTGATCCCATCCAACACAGGAATATATAACGGGCGATCGATATAACCTCTAACAGTTATTTCTTCTCATCTCAATATATTCACCGGGAGCGACTTCTGCAATTTCAAGCGGAAGTCAGTATCCAGCCATGAGAAAAAAAAAATGTGTCCATCCCTAATTGGATAAACCACTAAGAACCCTCGATCATTCTGGGTAGAATAAAAGGCGATATTATTATTATTATTATCATCATCATCACCATCCGTATCTATCTTACCATAACATAAATCCTCAAAGAAAACTCTAGCGTCTCGTTTAGCCGGTGTCTAAAGTAGCTGCTAACAGTGCGGATAAGCAGTCCAAGGGAATGAGGAATCGTTCAGGGCGTAGAAAGTTACTGGTGTCTCCCAGAGTGGAATCGTCCTTTCCTCATTGCCGTCTTCTTAGCTATATCGTCAGAGCCACGGTAAACGTGGCTGGCTACAGTGCGACTATTGTCGACAGCCATGGGCGCCTGCGCCGGCAGGCTCTCCTTCTTCCAAGTACAAACCCTCCTTCGATCTCCCCATATTGCCAGAAGTCTCTCAAGTTGATTTTCACGAGCCGGAAACAAGAGGTAGAGAAATATACGTACAACGCAGAGAAATATAAATCGTGCACATGTTCAAGATGCGTAGGTCTCAGAAGCTACAGAAAAGCCTATACCGGCGTAGATTTGCAAATCGGTATCGACTTTCAGCATCCGGTACTTTTATCTCGCGTCGTACCAATCTAGACAAAACAAAAATGGGCTCGTACCCTGCTCGTCTTTGGATCACGTCAGCAGCTCGTCAATTAACGCGAAGCATGCGTAAGCCCGGGGGTTAATCGTAAATCTTTGGATGCAATCGATACCTGCACGCGTTCCTCCCCCAGGTTCACCAGCCAGCCAACCCACCCTCTATAAGCTTCCCGACTACCTAGCTGCTGCTGGTATTACACTCCAACCAGCTACTCTTTCCACGGGCACCTTCTACGGCCCTGGAACACTAAAGGGTAATGGGTAATCGGTAATGGGTACTGGTAAGGGATGCAGGGTAGAGACCATGGAGTCGAGGAGAGTGGAGAGCTGCTTGTTGGGGGTAGGTTACGTAGGTAGGGGATGGGGTTGAATTAGAGATCTCTGGAGACGAGCCATTGTTTCTCTAGCCAACCCGTTTCGATAGACTAATGAATTGCATTATTGGAAATCTCCTATATAAATAAGATTACGTCAGCCGAGGTGTGTAGCAGTCGTGCCGATCAACGATTCCCATAAGATTTTATACAGGGAACAATCCTCGACTCTTGCGATCTTGTTACTTCGTCCTTGTAACCCAACTGACTTGCATTATTTCTCGGATTGCTTCTGCACAATTATTACTAACTCGTGCATATCGTTAACTTTGGAATACCGTGAATTCATGTCTTATCTTCTCTCCATCTTTCGTACCGAGCAAAAGTCCATTTGCCTCCTGGCGATTTTTATTACCAATCGGCCCAATTCTCTGACAACTTCCTGACGCGTACGAGCGATCGACGGATAACGTGAGACGGCTACACGTTACTCGACGTCTTCTTTCACCAGATTACTACTTCAGGAATGCTTTTGCTCCTTGTTGACTAACGTGTACTCATATACGGGTTACAGTGTCTTTTATGTATTAGACTATAAGATTCTGTTTCCCCTTCTTATATGTAGTCCGAGGAGCAGCAGTGCAATTTCGAATATTCATTCACGAATTATTACCACTCTCCCTCCTCAGTCCCAAGTGGATTACACGGCGGATTAAAAACCGCAGGGAGCGTGAGAGTCTTTCTTTTGGTTTCTTCAATGAAGCACCAGAGTGGCGCGCTGAATTAATTGGCCTATGAGAAAATTGCGAGTCCCAAAACTCAGTCGGCTATTAATTTTTTTTCCCCTCGCTTATTCCTTTTTTTTTTTTCTTTCGAACATTTTTTATTTACAAACTCATCCTCGTTCAGGACCTTCCGCTTAATTAGAGCGACCGGGCAAAATTTTTCGGAGCCGATTAATTTTAATTACGTCTCATCTGCCGTCGCGCAGCCACCCACGGACATTAGATCCCGGTCGATTATGAAAATTCGTCGTTACTTATGAGAGGTCTCGGTTAATTCATTAATAAAGGTCGTAACAACATCTGTTAAAACTCCTCCGGCTGATTGCATTCCTGCTGGCTAATATGGCCGGCATATGTATAACTATCGCCATCGAAACCTTTCACCTCGGTTACTAGTTTACGTTTTTCATTTTTTTTTTTTTTCTATATCGTGGAATCCGTAGCGCCGGAGTAATAAGAAATGCACCGAAAACACACTTTCTCGTATTGTTTAAATTCAATAAGAACTTTACCTGATATTCGTTAGAAAAATCTCTGCCTCGGATTTACCTTCAATAAATTCTACATACCAGTTCGCATATGCGATACCAGATGGCGCCAGGAGATATCTGAATTTTCGAAATATCCAATGCTCAGCACTAGTAATACACCTATATTACGTTAGTAAAGAATGCCATGTAAAATTTCCACTGACATATTTCCGCGCTCCCGCATAATTCAACTGGCTAGAACGCGCGTCGTATACGCGCAACATATATTTGCTGAATAAAATGCACCGTGAATGCATCGAGTTTAATCGTGTCGAGCTCACGTATCAACGGGCGCCGTGAACGAATATCTCGCCAGGATATGAACGCGTGTTCTGTAGCAAACATCCCGGGCTCGTGCATACGCGGAATGCATATGTACATCTTTTCTGTACAGGTAAGATAAATATGTATACCAGTCAGCCTTGCGTCGGCGTCGTTGTTTGAGGAATGCCAATGATTAAACGTTTTTATGAATTATTACCCGTCAATCGAATAAGCCAGTACGGATAATAACGTAACGGCAAGATCACACGGTTGGTACCTCGCAGCATCTTTTTATTAAGATTTTTTTTGCGCAATGGATTAATCAATTATATAATAGGACATTCTAGGCATGACTCGCGACTACGGGATAACAATGTCAATTCCATGCATTACATTTACTTGAGTATTGCTTTGCCTTGCTGTAAACTACATGTCGCTGCTACATGCTTAGTAATTATACTGGGAATAATGGTAAACTCGATAGACGATTAACGAACCTTCCGGTCGAATCATCGGCATTGTCAACGTTGTGATTTCTGCATGACGCACCGTGGATATTCGTTACCATATAATAGCGTGTCATTAAGCGACAGTCATTTTTCCACAAAATATCCGCGCGGTTTTGTACCTAGAAATAATTGTAATGAAATTGACGAAATTCATTTTCCATTCATTCCTTTCGTTCACGAGAATACATGCTGATACTTTTTTAAAGGAATTCAGGTAATAACGAAATACTATGATTGTATGTTTTCAGGTTGTCGTCGAGAGTGGTAGCGCTGCACTGGAATATGGCGACTTGAATATAGATGCAGATTCACCAGTGCTACCGGATCTTCTATTCGATACTCAGCAGATGTATCTCTACGTTCTGACGAATCAAAGAGTGTCCAAAGTTAAGGTCCAGGAGTGCTCGGTTTACACGACTTGCTGGGACTGCTTGGGCGCCAAGGATCCTTATTGCGGCTGGTGCTCTTTGGAGAACAAGTGCAACCTCAGGAGCGATTGTCAGGACGCTGCGAAGGATCCTCTGTATTGGATATCATACAAGAGCGGACGATGCACGACCATAACTTCCGTGTCCCCGGATCAACTTCAGCGAACTACTGCCAGGACTCTTGAGCTGGTGATCGAAAACTTACCGTCGCTCACTGGCCAATTTCTCTGTGCCTTCTCGGCCCTTGACAAGACTCTCATCACGAACGCTACTAGGAAATCTTATGGGGTCAATTGCACCACGCCGAGGACGGATCTTTTACCTGCCATACCAACGGGTCAACATCATTTCACTGCCAAATTGTCGGTCAGGATGACCAATGGTCCCGACTTAGTCGGTACCAACTTCACTTTCTTCGACTGCAATACCTACAGCTCCTGCACGCAGTGCGTGTCTTCGAATTTCCCATGCGACTGGTGTGTCGATGGACATAGATGTACTCACGACACTGCCGAAAATTGTCGCAATGACATACTGGTCACTGGAGTCAGCGTAAGTATCCGAAAGCTTGATGCTTGAATTGGGCAAGATTTTAAGAAACGTTCAAAAGTTTATTATGGATATTGAGATTGGAGTAAAGTGGAGCTTTTTCTTTGTTACAGAGAATGGGTCCTAGTTATAGAAGTGGGCCAGCTTTCTGTCCCACCCTGAATGCTACAGACTCCCAGGAGATCCTCGTATCATCTGGTCTTAAGAAGGTGATACGGGTTAGAGTGCATATCATAGGGGTGAGTGTGATAAAGTTCTTCTCCTTAGTTCTCCTAGCGACTAAAGGAATTTATATGTGATACTACTAGGTGCTATGTGTACTCGTAACTCATGGTGTCTCTCTGATTACAGCAATTTATCATTCAAACGAGATTCGTCTGCCAGTTCAACATCGAGGGTCGCGTAACCAGCGTCAATGCGAGACTATTGGCCGACACGATTTATTGCGACGAGACTGACTTCTCGTACACGTCGCGAGCGCCGAACATAACTGTTCCTTTTGCTGTGATCTGGGGTGGTTCCAAACCCTTGGACAACCCTGACAATATCCACGTGGTGATATACAGATGCCGAGATATGGCTGATAATTGCGGTATGTGTCTTGCCCTTGACAAGAAATACGGATGTGGCTGGTGCCAGAGCTCAGATCGCTGTGAAGTTAAGGATCAGTGCGACCGAGGTGACGGTGTCTGGTTGAACATGAATCAGACCTGCCCCAATCCGGAGATACACTCCTTTGAGCCAAGGATGGGACCCTGGGAAGGTGGTACTAACATGACCATCAGAGGTATCAATTTAGGAAAGACATTTAGTGACATATTTGAAGGTGTTACCGTAGCCGCAGCGACTTGCCAGCCTTATGAAAAACTTTATATTCGTACCAAGGAAATAGTGTGTCGCATAGACGGTCCAGGAACACCGGAGGAAGCTAAGAGCGGACCAGTTATAGTGAAGGTGGAGGACTTCCGCGGACAGTCGCAGCACAATTTTAAATTTGTAGATCCGAAAATTTTTTCCATCTCGCCGAAGTTTGGTCCACTTAGTGGCGGAACTATTATAAGGATTACTGGTGAATTCATGAATGCCGGAAGTAGGATCGAAGCCTTTATAGATAATCTTCCGTGCTCTATAATCAGTGCAGAACTAAACGAAGCCCTTTGCATGACTAGTGCCAGTGATCGCAAAAGAAATGGTGTCCTCAAAATGCGCTTTGACGGTGGCATCAGAGAACACGACGGCTATTTCGAGTACGTAGATGATCCAACCATAGAAAGTGTCGAAAGTGGTGTAGCTGGACAGATGAAGATCCCTAAAGGTATCCCTGCTGGCGGTATAAGGATATCAGTCACAGGAAAGAATCTAGGCTTCATACAGAATCCTCAGATGTACGTGTATTACGACGACAAGATGTTCATCTCTCAGTGTACTGTGTTTAGTCAAACCAACATGAATTGCAATTCGCCAACCATCGAAGTTCCTGAAAATGTACTACTTGACGCAGAGAAACCTCTCTCCCTCGAGTATGGTTTTCGCATGGACAACGTGACAGGAGTGCAAAATCTTACGCAGCGCGGGTTCAATCATTTTCTTCTGTATCCAAATCCAATTTACGAGGTCTTTGACGAGGAGGTCAAGTATTACAAAAGTGATTACTTGACGATCAATGGACAACATCTGGATCGCGCTTGTCAAGAATCCGACGTGGTTGTTCAAATTGGTAATGCATTCTGCAACGTGACTTCTCTGTCACGACAGCAGCTCACTTGTCGGCCACCGGTATCTCAGCCACCGGCATTAGACTCTGAGGGGCAACCCAATAAACAGGAATTACCGGAAGTGGTTGTGATCGTGGGTGGTAGTCTGCAGTATTCCATTGGCAAGTTGAGCTACGCTCTGCCGACTGGTTTAAATGGACCATTGTCCAAGCCAGCATTGATAGGAGTCATTGCTGCGATACTCATTCTCGTTGTAGTCTTCATTATCTTCCTGATTGCTTATCGTCGTAAGTCCACCGAGAACAACAGGGTTCTCAAAAATATGCAGGAGCAGATGGACATATTGGAACTACGCGTAGCGGCCGAATGCAAAGAGGCCTTTGCTGAACTACAAACCGAGATGACTGACCTCACTGGAGATTTGACGAGTGGTGGAATTCCATTTTTGGATTATCGTACCTACGCTATGAAAATTTTATTCCCTAACATCGACAACCACGTTGTTCTTCAGTGGGAGAGACCAGAACTGACCCACAAGGAGAAAGGACTCAGACTCTTTGGACAGCTTATCATGAATAAGACTTTCTTGCTTCTCTTTGTAAGAACGCTGGAAAGCAATCGTTACTTCTCGATGAGGGATCGCGTCAATGTGGCTAGCTTTATTATGGTCACATTACAAAGCAAGATGGAGTACTGTACTGATATATTGAAGACTCTCTTGGCGGAACTTATTGAGAAGTGTATGGAAGGCAAGAGTCATCCTAAGCTACTGTTAAGACGGTATGTATTACACGCATGGAAATCTGTTAGAAATATGATAGAGAGGTACGATGAATAATGCATGTTTTATGTGTGATTTCTGTCAGAACGGAGAGCGTTGCTGAGAAGATGCTATCCGCCTGGTTCACTTTCCTTTTGTACAAATTTCTGCGAGAGTGCGCTGGCGAACCATTGTACATGTTATTCCGTGCCATGAAGCAGCAGGTTGACAAGGGACCTGTGGATGCCATTACCTCGGAGGCGAGGTATTCATTGTCAGAAGAAAAATTGATCAGACAGTCGATAGAGTTCAAACCGATGGTGAGTACAGTTGACGGTCTTTGAGCAAAGAGATATATTCTTACATGTAAACTATGCTAAATATATGCTAAGAGCATTATCGTTTACCCTGAAACTCTATTGAATTTTCATAGACCGTTTACGTGTCTATCTCGCAACAAACCGTCTTCGTGGGCGGAATGGATCCTAACACGGAGAACGTTGGGGTCAAGGTGCTCGACTGTGATACGATCTCTCAAGTAAAGGAAAAGGCACTCGACACCATCTACAGATCGACTCCGTATAGCCAAAGACCTAGGAAGGATGACCTCGATCTAGGTAAGCCATTCTTTTAATTCCAGCTATAAATACAAGCCGCGGCCTCGAGTAGCACCAATTAATCCATCCATTCGTGCCCTTCCCACATAACAGAATGGCGTACCGGCGCCTCAGGAAGATTGATCCTCTACGATGAGGACTCCACAACAAAGCCCGAGAGCGAATGGAAGAAGCGAAACACACTGAATCACTACAGAGTGCCGGACGGCGCCTCTCTCAATCTCGTCTCGAAGCAATCCTCCATCTACAATCTCTCAATCCTATCTGAGAAAACGGACAAGTCTCACAAGTACGAAACATTGAATCTAAGCAAGTTCAGCTCAGCCAGTCCGCCATTGTCGCGTGCCACTTCACCCTTGAACCACGACCACGACGGTGGCCTCAAGTCTTGGCACTTGGTGAAACACCACGATACGGACGCCCAGAAGGAGGGTGAACGTGGTAATAAGATGGTCTCCGAAATTTACCTGACGAGGTTACTGGCGACCAAGGGTACACTACAGAAGTTCGTCGACGACCTCTTCGAGACGATCTTCAGCACAGCCCATCGGGGCTCCGCACTGCCTCTAGCCATTAAGTACATGTTTGACTTCTTGGATGACCAGGCTTTGCATCATGGCATATCCGACCCCGAAGTGGTCCACACATGGAAGAGCAATTCGCTCCCCCTGAGGTTTTGGGTGAACCTTATCAAGAACCCGAACTTCGTCTTCGATATACACAAGTCCAACATCGTGGACTCGTGTCTCTCTGTCGTGGCGCAAACATTTATGGATAGTTGTTCCACGTCAGATCATAGATTAGGTGAGTAGGGTCCTATACTGAGTGATGTACTCATCTTACTATACTTCCTTACGCACATATATCAAGGTGTTTACTCATCCTATACTCCATGGTTTACACAGGTAAGGACTCGCCGAGTTCAAAACTCCTCTATGCAAAAGACATTCCAGCGTACAAAGAGTGGGTGGAACGTTACTACTCGGATATCAAGATCATGCCAGCCATTTCCGATCAGGACATGAATGCCATGCTCGCCGAAGAGTCTAGGGTAAGTGTTTCTTTTGAATGTTTGTCCACTGTATGAAAACGCCAAACAATACGCATCATACTCAACATTGACAATGCGCCATGACATTAATTCTTATACCTTGTTCATATTTTTCAGTTGCACACAACGGAGTTCAATACGAATTGCGCGTTATACGAACTATATACGTATGCAGTGAAGTATAACGAACAGCTGACAGTGACGCTCGAGGAAGACGAGTTCTCGCAAAAACAGAGGCTCGCGTACAAGCTGGAGCAAGTGCACAATATAATGGCAGCGGACGCCAATGCCTGATGTCCCGTGAACTCTATAAAGCTTCCGATGAAACCCCCGCGCCATGAGTTGCCCTGCTGAGTCCGAATAATAGGTATTAGAGGCAAATTCATCAACCGGACTGGTATTCCGCGTAATCGAGGTTTCTCTTGGACCTCGGGTGAACCAATTTGATGAAAAGAGCTAAAAGACGACTGCGAAAGAATAGAAGAGGAGAGAAGGGGGAGCGATGACGGAGAGAATCGAAAGGACTGGAAAGGGTGCAGAAAATAAGGAAAACAACAAATGGAGTTACGGGCAAAGCGTAATAAATAAATAAGTAAATAAATGTTAAAGTACGTTCGACGAAGTCTTCTCGACGGCCGCTGGCTGGCAGGTGTGACGGGAAATCATCGCACTACGTAATGTACATAAAAAAAAAACGAAAATCATGATATTATAATAGTATATTATTATATACACTCGCACCCCAGCGGCCCCCGATCAACCAGCAGCATTCCGCGCATTCTCGTTACGGACCCAGTGATGACAGATGGTTTTAAATTAACGAAAGGAAGAATTAAGCAAAAAAAAAAGACACGACTACATGACAGGCAAATGATTAAAACACTAATTGAACATAATTAAATGACTAATGACTATTGTAAATGTGTAAACGATGGACGACGCGACGAACCGATCTGGAGGATCCGTACTAAAGCGTACTAGTCACGATTTTCCTCCGATCGACGATTTTAACGAAGAAACATTTCCATCCACTGCTAACTAGCTGAAACATTTTTCGGACTATGAACTGAGTTTTAAGAATTAATAATAATTAACGATAACGATAATTAATTGATATGAATATAATTATATATACACATGGATGGTACGGCATATGTATATGTGTACATATATACCTACGCGCGCACACACGCATGTATCCGTATCTAAGTTTGCATATGTCTATGTGAGATTTGCGCAAAGTATGTACGTATTTGAAGGAAGCGCTCTAATATACACATATACCTACGTGGATACGCATACTATATATATATATATACATATAAAAGAATTAAAAAAAAAAAAAAGAATTACCACATCCGCGCAATGGAACAGACTGTGTATTAGTTAGTAGGTATTAATCTATGGACTAATGGCCGCGCGCGTGAGGCCAGCTCGATGTGACGGTTGTGTTGAGTGTGCGTGCTTCCCTTCCTTCTTGATCCACTCCAATCATCATTATCATAAGTATCATTATATCCATTAAAATCCACGTACGACAAATTCAATCTCCCATCGTTCTCCTCCCGTACATGCGGTCGAGGGGACTGTACGATTGCGATATTCATTATCCAAAAAATCCAAGAACGTCGCCTCGATATTGTAGAGCGCTGCACGTTTTCGCTCATTAGCTCCTTTCTCCTTTCCCCTCATCGTAATATCGTGTCATAATTCCATGTTTATCCCCATCCACCCTGCAGCTCCCAAAAAATACCACGAAAATTCATGTCCCCTCTCTTATATGCTTCAACGCCTCCGTCGTCATGTTGTTGTCACTCTTAATTATTGTAATATATAAAATAATGATCACTGTTGAGTATTGTCTGATTGTAATACATTGATATTGAATTGATATGAATTGATAATCATTAATTAACGTAACAATTACTCTGTGGATGTAGCCATATTAGTCGGAGCGCCGAGTAAACGAGTTTATGAAAGAAATGAACGCGCGCGCGAATGTGCCGCGGAGCGAATGGTACCGGTGCGAATGGGTGGTGTCCTGTGCGTCAATTCAATGTGCAGTTTGTCCGTGGAGAAAGTATTTATTGCTCAAAAATAACTGAAACGTAAGGGAAGCCGACCGATGTTGAGGATCGCGCGAGCTATGCTACGGCGGGAAGAAAGATGGATGGCGTCGCGGCGAGGAGAGGAGTGGAGAGGAGTGTGAACTGTGGTGAGTTGAGAGAGGTGGTGAAGAGAGAGGAGATAGAATGCAAGGATATAAGGAAACAATAAGACAAGTTGAGAATCGCGATAACAGTGACGATCGTGATAAGATTTTTCGTTGGTCGATGGAAACGAGAGAAATAGAGTGAATGCATTAAGAGAGTGAGGAAGAACAAATGTGAATGCAAAAGTGGAGGAGAGAACGAGGAAGTGAGAAAGAAAGATGGATAGATAGAGAGGGGGAGAGAGAGAGAGAGAGAGAGAGAGAGAGAGAGGAGAGACGGATGCAAACTCGCGTGTAACACAGAAGGACACAAAGAAGGGTTATGAATAAGAATAATAATAGCGGGGGTGGAGAATTAAAAGAAAATCGAAGACAAGACTACTCTATTTCTAATCTCAAGAGAGATTGTCGTTATTCCAATGGATGAGACGTGGGTTTTGTAAGACGTAGAAGACCAGACAAGGGAATAACAGTGAAAAATCTAATTAATCACACCCCTCCCTCTTTCTCTCTCTCTCTCTCTCTCTCTCTCTCCCCCCTCGATACCACCGACCTCTCCCCCCCAACCACGCACGCCGACTTATAATGGTACTAATAAACCCAAAGTGCCTCTGGTAGATTTTTGGGCATAAGCTTGAGTAATAAAAACTATAACATTTATTAACGATAACGACACAATTACTAATAAATGATAATAACGACGATATAATAGGTATAGCCGGTAGCCTAGTCTCTGTGTCTGTGTCTGTCTGTCTGTGCCCTGAGTGTCTTTCCCTGTTCCCTCATTATAAATGTGTAACTATTCCCATAATCCTTTCTGGAGGGCCGCGCTCCAATTTCTTTCCTACCGTTAGTCCCATTGTTCTACCCCACCCCAAACCCTCCTCGTCTCCGCCATCATATATTAAATCCCTGATCCATGTTAATGAACTCAAAAATCCTACTGCCGTAATCTGCTCCTTATAACAAAAAATTCCTGCATTGACTGTGCTCACATCACGCGTTCTTCACCACACTACCGATTGGCACGTTTTGCTAAATAAATATTGTATCGATGGTTCCTCATTAATTATGGAATATTACGAATCCCAATTTGTAAAATTCAAAGTTAAAAATAAGGTGTGTACTTTACCGTACCGTTCGTGCGTGGCTTGCTGCCCAGCAGTCTACTGTCGTGTGCGCTATCTGTGCTGAATGTGCGCGCCGGAGTGTATCCGTTTCTGTCTGTCCGTCTGTCTGTCTGTCTGGTCGTTGGTATGTATAGTCTGTCAGCTGCTGATCGATGAGCTATTGAGAGGATGCGTGAAAACGGTGTGAGAACGAGAGAATTACGTGGGAGAGAAAGGGAATGATGGACGAGAGGAGTGGAGGATTGGAGTGATTGGCGAGAATGACAGATATAGAGAGAGAGAGCGTGTCAGTTACGTTTGCGGATATCAATGAATGAGAGAATGTATGAGAAAGTATCAGAGAAAGCAGTATAAACGTGCGAGATTGAGAACGAGAGAGAAGCGTGAAAGCTTATTGAGTGAGTGTCCATGGACTGTGCAAGACTGAGAGAGGCAGCGGAGGGGGCCCACCTATCAATCGGGTTTGCCCCCTTTGCCGCTCATTTTTACGTCATAAACATTAATTACGATTATACATAAATAACGCATCCATCACAAGAATTACGTTACGTTTATAATAGTCATGTTCCTTTCCGATCATAATGATTATGAAATAAAAGAAAAAAAAAACGTGGTATCTATATCTCGATCTTGCTACATTATTTTGTACTTGTTTTTAATCTTAATATATTATATATATAAATAATGCGTTTTAAGTTATCCGACTTTTATTATTATTTTTGTATAAATGTGTGATTAATAGTATGGATAGTGTAATAATTTTGTATGTTTATTGAACCAAAAATAAATATTATTGATAAAGACAAGCGAGTCTCACTGATCTGTATCCTTATTGTTCAACGGTGCCATTGCTCCAGTATCTTTCTCATCATCTATTGGAGAGATGGTTGGGACTCTTTTCAGTGGGTCATGGATTGTAGTTCCCTCCCGAAGGGCACGTGGTCCCACTGTACTTAGTACAACAGGCAGCATCAATAATCCATGCCAGAGACCGAATAGTATTACTAATAAAAATATTTTAAAGAATGCCCGAAATACGTAAGCCTGTGAACCGGCTAACAATGATAATGCCAGCAAGGTCGATCCAGCTCCATACATTACAGCGGCTCCAATGTGTCTCACAGCAGTTAGGGCTCTCGTGGTGCGATCATGCTTCCCATTGTACGATTTGGTATTCAAAAAGGCGTGAGCTACGTGGGCTGCGTAATCCACGCTTAATCCCACAGCGAGTTCCAATCCTGCAAACGTGCATTCATCGATAAGCCTTGTGCGCCTCGTCCTGTTCCTGGCTTTGCTCGTTGTGTAGAACTCACCTATGCAGGATACTATGTCCACAGTGAGACCCCAGTAAAACATGAATCCACACACGTCAAGGAGTGTTAACAGAACGCACAATAATATCCAGAAGCAGGTTTGTGGCTCAGCAATGAGTACTGCAGTGGTTCCCATAACGCAAATTAAAGCTAGGATGAGATTCCTTGTGACTTCTTTAGATATTACTTTATCTGTTTCCCAGTTACCAAACATTTTACTCCATACTGTAACAAAGCCTTGGATATTTGAGTTTTTAGCTATTTCTTTAACTGTGTCCATTGCTGGGATCCACTCGTTTGGTCCAGAGAATATTGCAAATGTAAATGGGATGCTGGCTACTAAGATCTTTGGTACTTTCATACCGCAAGTGAGTTTGCTATTGAAGTGAAAATTTCTTTGGTACTTTCCACCACTTCTACTAAATAGGAATTTCGAAAGGTACTGTGCAAAATCTTCATGATCCAAAATAGTAGATTTCATATCTGCAATTTAATAATTCAATGGGGTTATAAAAGTCTTTAATTAACATATGTTAGTCTGAATTTTGTGTAAATCTTACCTTTTTCGTAATAAGTAGCTACGAATTCTGCAAAATCTCTAGGCCATGGTTCTATTATCTGTACATCAGTCTCATTCATTAATTTCTCTGTTAGGGAAAGTATTTTTTGAAATTCTGAAGGATAATCTAACTCGCCCATATAAACAGCAGCTTCATCACCTCTCCGTGGATAATTCTCACTATGCACATGTATGTAACTACTCAGATAGGACTCTTTTGGTAAGAACCATTTAGAATCAAACCATTGTTCTAACTGATAAGAACCAAGTATACCAACAGAAGCAATACTTATAGTGATTAACAAAATAATAATTTTTCCAGGTATGGTCAAAATGACTTTAGAATAAAGAAGATCGATAAATTTCCAAGACACACGGTTCTTCGCCTTCACTGTCTTAATCACAAAATTCTCATGAACAATACACGGTAATACACCATTTCTCTTGGCTTCAATCCGTTTTGTATCAAGAGTAAAGAATCCAACGAAAAATGTCACTTGTAATAAGAACGTTACTAAAACACCAACAGCAGCGTATATACAGAACGAATGAAGTGACGGTAGAATCTGAAAAAGTATAATATATATAAAATCGATATATCAATCAACAAGGTAAATCTGGAAAAATACTGACTGTCGATGCACCAATGATAAAAGCTACGACATCTGTGAGAGATGTGATGGAAATAGATGCACCTGCATGACTTAGCATAAGAGCTACACGTTCTGGTAAAGGTTTTCCTCGATTAGGTTCATGAGAATGTACCTGTTCCCAAGAAGCCATCATCACGAAGATATCATCCACCCCAAGACCCATCAGCATAAATGGCAGAGACGTATGAACAGGCCCATACGGTACGCCAAAGAGAGAACACACGCCTACTGCGATTATAAATGCACCTGCGACGCATAGTAATCCGGCGCTTGTCAGACAGAACTGCAAGTGCAATATAAATAATAGTATTCCGGAAGGGAATCTTATAGCTACATGCCAGGAATTCATTAAGTGATTTAGGCAATTCATAGTAGGAGTGACTCACTCGCCATTCAACCCAATTGAATTTTGATAGGATCACTTGGACATAAAAGGACATCAGTATAATTCCTACTATCAGCTTATCAATATCTTGAAACATTGTTGAAGAACTGATGTCGCCAAAACTCCTTCCAGCTTCATAGTACAGCGTTAGTTTGTGACTATTATCAGCATTTGACAATTCTTCTGCGCTTCTCTTCAACACGTCTAAGAATGCTGATTCCCAAGCTAGCACGTTCAGTGTTGCCTGGAAAATCATGAATGGAATATAAATAATGAGTCAGTGAAATATTAAAAAAAATGACTCACTGGGAATTCTTATCTAAATCAGTGAGTAAGCAAATTTGGAACGATATCGATTAGTGCAGAATTAATTCAAGGTCTGAATCATGATTCGTTTAAATGGCAAAGCATCTCCATTAAAATGTAAAGTACATTCATTAACCTGCCAGTATTAGTTTCCTATCTCATGATTCTGACCTTTGTGCAAACTTACCTTACCCAATCAGCAGTTCCTGCATCGTTGCCTATCTCATCCATGTCCACTTGAGAAAAATTTACATGCACCATCCATAAAGTTTGCACAGCCTTCGCCGAAATGATTCTTCCATTTTGATCGATTTGCGTTCCTCCAAGAAGCTCCGAGAAATTCATTGGATGGCCCAGTGTTGGACTAGCTTTTACCGAATTAAATTTCGCTATTATGTCATTCTTCGTTTGACTGGCTATTAACGTAGAATTATAATCCCAAATATCAAGAATACTAAACAGTAGACAAGCCTTAGCAAGGCTATTGAGAATTCCACAGTACAGTTCAGTAGGTACATGAACTACTGGTTCAAATTTTGTGCGATTCAATCGTGCCTCTGGTTCCTCGTCGAAAAAATCGTCATCCAAATTGTCGATTTCTCTTCTTTGGCGCTCTATGTATCCGGATATTACAGGAACCCTATGAATGCATTCAGAAAGACATTTTGCATTTATTCAATTTTATTAAAATTGCAATAATATTAAAAATGCTACATGCAGGTGCACTCACTTAAGGCATACGTCGGTCCATGTAATTTTTGGTGTAGCATGTGCCTGCACATCAATCACACGTTTGGTAATTTCATTTAGCTAAAGTGAAATAAAAATAATTATATACCAGTTGGACCTTGAATTGAATTCTTTAAGAAAGTGTTGACATTACTTGAACAAGTGCTTCTGCTTCCAGAACATCATTACCAGTCATTATTACTGATTGGATTCTTTGTCCTTCACTAAAATGTGACATTAACCATTCTGTGTCACGTACGAAATCTGAATCCGGTGGGACCCATAATTTAAGAGGGTTTTTTTCCTGGCGAAATCGAAAAAGTCCACCAAGGCACAGCAGAACAACAATGAAACATCCAACTAGCCATTTTTGGGGTCGTTGAGCAATACGAAAACCAACTCTGAAACAAATGAAAGAAGGATGTAATGAATTGATTAAAAACGCAAATACAATTATGACAATTGTAATCATAGCATTGAATAAACGTTTGCTCCAATTAAGTCAATCAAAACACAATGTATAGTATATATATGTATACGTTCTTCTTACTCATAGAAAAAATGTTCCACTCGTTGTGAAATAAGAATTGGTATTTGCCGCAAAGTTTTTCGTGCAGACCACTTTTTTCTGTTAATCCTTTCAGACTCCATTTTTAAAAAATCAAAATCCACCGCTCTGCTCGTTCAATCTTTCAAATGATGGGCAGTCGACATCGCTCGTCTAGTCAAACAAAACTTCATTGTTCTCTTCCGTTCACCACACAACACATTTCCTTTCGCTTGTCACATAAATTTCAGACACGTATTGCTTCGTGTCTTGCTAGAAATATACATTAATTGCTCATTAATAAGCGAGTAACGTGATGTGGGACGTATTCAGGACAAATAGAATAGTAAGCCATATAAGGATGCAAAGACAATTGTATGAATAAACATTTAGTATTTATCAATAAAATTAATATCTCCAATTGAATTGATGGTTTTATGAACTGCTATTATGCTAATGTACTTACATAACCTTTATATTTGTCTTGTAAATGTCACTAGACGCCACGATACTCGCGCTTCCTTACCAATAGTAGGTATGAATGCTTCTTCTATTTTATATATATCCACCGTGTATATAGCTTATATATATATATACATATATATCGTACGCTTCACGGGATGCATTTACAACCGCAAAATCTCCTTGCCGACGTTGCTGCGGCACGTATAGATGCGGGAGTTAGGTATGTACGCTTCTACGTGATACCGCGTGACTGATTTTGAGATATTGCATAGAAATTTTCGCAAGTCAGACTGATTTACAAAGAAGCAATCACCTCCATTTTAAAATTGCAAGATCCACTGTCAAGGATATTTGATTAATGCGTTTTTTAACGCTTGACAAAAAAAATGTACTTTAAAATGCGTAATGCGGTGTTTATAAATAATTTTTGATACAATTAAGGATAAATGGGTAATATCACATGAGAAGATGTTTGCAATTAAATCCGTGTATATTCATTTATAGTACTGAAGGTAACAGTCGTTACATTCTTAATGAAATTTGGACAGTTTAAGTATACGATCGTACAAAAGAAAATTATGGTAAAAGCATAATATCCATTGAGATGACTTATAGTCGATCCTTAAACCATTCAATATTAATCAGTCGTTCATTTTTTTATTGAGAATGATTTATCTTTACATCGGACTACTGTCGCTCAAAGGGATAAAAAAAAAACACTTTATCAGACTGCTCAATTACTCAATGTAATTCATGACCGATCGAAGCCGTAAACGTGAGATTTTTTGGATTCTCCGTAAATGACTATTCCGTAATATCAGACACGCACGTGATCCTGCAAAATCTACGATTGATTAATTCGATTAATCTCAGCTCGCTATTACAGCGAATCATCAATTTGTCGCGTAGAAAAATATCGACATTTTCTTTTCTCATTTAAAATTCTTTGAATACGAAACAGGAAGTCCAGAATCGTCGATAAGCACGCATTGCACTCAAAGCTATATATATTTATATATATGTGTATAGAGAAATAAAAATCGTATTCCAAGTCGTATGAAAATTCTATGAGAAAAGTTTGCGCTTACAAAGAGTCCAAAAATAATGAATCGTTATCGTGAGGATCGGGGGAATTACATAACGTATACGAGCGATCCATAAAGAATCCGAGATCTTTGTATGGATAGTTATAATATTTCTATGGATTTACACGATTAATGTACCCAGCTTCTTATTTGAACATCATTCATTTATATCTTCAAGATGTACGCTTCTACTCGCAGGACTGCTTATATGTAATTACGAATAATATTGTACCGTTAAATAAATTTTATTTGAACGAATAAGACTTTAGCCGCCACGATGCTGCATGAGATTTATTGTAAAATTAATATGATATTAATTGCGAATAAATAAATGTATGCTTCAGTGATTGAACACTTATGCATCAGCTGCGAGAGAACCATGGTTACCAATGGAGATTTTAGACATTTTATATAAATTAAGTACAATCTATATTGTCAGCATCGTACAGGATGATGCAGTGATAACATACATTTCCCTGGAACGCATTTATACAGAATTTGAAAAAACAATAGTTTTTTTCGTAAAACGGAAGCTGCGGTTAATAAACTGCCTACTATTGTTCTGCCGATCGCACGGTGAACTACTCTATACGTATTTACACGGTTCACAACGACGGTAATTAAAGGACCGATTTAGACCCTTCTTAACTAATTCCTGTTTCGTGGCATTTCCAAGATAATTAATTACCACGAAACATTTCATGACGCACTGAAGATTTCTCTACTAAGGTTTTCGATTAATAATCTAGCAATCTCTGGACCACGAAGTTCGATCGGTTTATCGATTATTGTTATCGTTTTCAAATGCGCTACGATATCAACAGTACGAACACAAAAATCACAATTCGATTATACATTACTTTTTAACTATTTAGAAATAATAATCGGTATTATATACATTCTTAATGAGACCTCGAAACCGATCGCAATCCTACGTAGATCATTTGATTCATTTTTCTTCTTTTTAGCGGTCTCTGCTATTTTATACTATATAACTATCGTCATACGTTTCACGATTGAATTAATATTTCCTGAAAGTATTCTATATAATATTAATAATAATAGATATAATCTAAACAGATGTACAATACTCGTGTGAAAGTTACGTGATCAAAAGTAAAAATCAGCTGATCATTGATCTGCGTCATCGACAGTAAGACAAGTCTGTTTCGTATATAAAAATCAATCACTCTTGAGTATCCTTGAGAGAACAAAGTCTTGTAATCTTAAATTTAATAGTGTGATCTTATATCTGGTTCATTAGGCGCGCACTGATATAACGCACGGCAAATGATCCTTAGAACTGTTTAACTTTCATCATTAGAATCATTACTGTCTCTTCGTATAAATATCAAAGCAATATTTATAAGGTGAAAAATTCGTTTGATTAAATGAAACAGAAGCCAAAGAACTCAGAGATAAAACCATGTACTGGATAATAGTCCTAATACAATACAGCACTTTTCGTGACACACGCGCATGTGATATGTACATAAAAAATCATTAATCGTTGGTATACATATTACGCTCTGAACAAAATCAATGAAACTGTGATCCTTTTGTGAATTATATACTATACGCACGTTGACAATCAGTTAACAAGTTGAAAATAATGGATAACCGACTTGTTCTCATTATCAGTCAAAACATTTCTCTTCAACTTATTCACTGAGCGTTAATTAATCCAGTCTTAACAATCATCAGTTTTCATATCACTATGTGATGTCATTAAAATTATTTCTCAAAGTACATTAAATACTGTTTCACCTGTATACACATTCTGACAAAATTAACAAGCTGCAATAGATAATATACTTATTCCCTTTCACAAAATGTACAAAATCTGTATTAAATAAACATAATACAGATTACGCTACATGTCGCCACTGCCAATCAACTGTATTCGCATCATTCAACTGCTAAGGCTCAACTGTTTTAATATAGCGAACAGAAATTGTTGTGCGTAGCGATAACCCAAGAACACACTTGATCATTAAATTACGTGAAAACATGTACTTCGGCGTTTAGCTGTTTGACACGTTTTACGAATAACTTTCATTGCTACGAATCATTATGGCCCTTACGAGTAAGCCAATCAAATGTCGAAAGTGGATCGCTACAAATTACAATAAGAACTCTGGAAGACTGTACAGTGCTGTGAGTACTACGTATAGCCCAGAGATCACGAGATGATAAGCTACATTATATAATTCTTTGTATAACAGTATAGTTACTATACATCCATGTACAACATTGTTCGTACGTGCTACCAGTTACAAATGGTAATAGATATACTCGATTTCAAGTGTACAAAGTTCTTGTACCGTCCTTTGTTCAGTGGTATTATTATAGTTTTTTTTTTTAGTTATCAAGCATGTACAGACATGAGTTATTTAATGCATGTTGTACGTGTATATACAATTTCTAACGCTTCAGCAATTTAATTCAAGCATAGTAATGTCAGATTGCGTGTTGAATTGTATCTTCATGAAAATGTCACGTCGACAGCGCACAATTGAGTCGCAACTCTTGACAAAGCGGTATTATCTGGCAAGAACGTCAGATCAATACCACCGTGTGTTTCTCTTGGAATAATATTTATAATATTATTTTCGGTGCATTATTTCCTTCTTCGTTCTCCGCTTTAGCTCTTTTTGTATACAGCAGATGCATCGCACATTTTGTTCAGAGTTTATGTGAAACATAGAAAACTACGCTTTCCATGCGGTCATGATAATTTTGATTGAAGTAGATCCTGACCTGAAAGAGATTTGCTCCCAAATGTTTGTAATTACATTCGCGTTGCGAAACTACATTCATTTATTTATAATTAGTATTGCTTTATACGTGTAAATGTATTGTCAAAGGAAGGTATAAACTTGCACGGTAATTATAAATTACACAATGCAGCTGCTGACACTTAGAAGATTCATGAATTTATCGTTTCATCTTATATTCGAATCTCGCGAGGATTAATAAATAGTGAAGTATGAGATTGCAACAAACATTTCACATAAATTCCAAAGCGCATCTATACGGACCACTTTTTTTTACCGCACTAATATATGCCTATATTCTTCATTATGCAATTGTGTGTCGAGGCAGTGATCATGCGCGTGCGTAGATTCACATCGCTTGCAAATTAAAGAACTTCCTTAGTTCATAACCAAGGACCTACATATCTTATCTCTGTCACAGCTTAACATTTACTATTTATATCACTTATTTATATCAATTGCCATAATTATATTATTTGTTCTTTACGACGTCATTCTTGATACTATCATTAATTTATGTAACACAGTCTAGCCCAACTGTAGAGAGTGAACTAGGAACCTACTGGGCCTATCTATCTACCTGGTGTGTCTACCTCGGGTCGTGAGTCCAATTCGCAATTGCTATTCACATGAAATTACGCCTTTCGACACGACCTAGCTACATTGTCTAGCAAATTCTAGCAATATACATATATATATTTATAAATCGACGTAGTTGTATTAAGTAAATAATGAATGTGCTGAGTCCTGAGGCAGCTCATTCGCTCATTGAAAGTGCTGCTATAGTTTTCCTTATGTTCCCCGTACATTCCAAGAGGTTCGCGAATATCATAGTTACTATGACTTGGATAACTTCGCATTTACACGTAATTCATTCTCCGTGTTACATCAGCGTGGCTTTGTCTGAAATCACAGAATCCTTTACACAACCAGAGCCATCGTCAAGCTCAACACTGAGAAATTCGTAAGAGCCAACGAGACATATCTATCCTGTCATCGTGGCAAATCAGAGAAGTTACTGACCTCTTCCTCAGGAGCATGACTCGTGGCTGGAATTGCCTGTTGCGCTTGTAGTGTGCCAGTAGTACTCGCCGAATGCGTCGGTGCAGGTTGCTGTTTGACAAATTTAGTAGGATCCTGGGATGACTGTGGTGGTTCCGTTCTTCTCAGGTAAGCCGCCTCCTTCTTCGGTGGGACCACCGGCTTGTTAGGTGGCACCGGAGGAGGTATTCCGCGGGACATTGGCAGTTTTTTCGTTGGTAGTATCCCGGGAGCTTGAGCACCGGGTGCAGTAGCCACATGAAAGCCGAGCTTTCCTGTACTCTGTGCAGCCGGCACGAGCTTTGTCGAAATTCCAGGATTCGTGGACGCAGGAACTGCTGGCCGCTTGTCTACAGCCTAGGGAAGGAACACACACCATATCCTCTTTAGCCTTAGGACTCCTCTTGTACTGTCCGCAACCTGGCACGTTGTACGAATCGAAGCCACAAAACCATATTGGGCAAAGGAACCATATCAATTTATGAAAACCAAAGCGAGTGTTGACCAGATAGAGAATAGAGATCGACTATTGAGAGTGTCAGTGAGCAGGTGAAACGCGAGGTAGATGTTATTAAAGCCGACCCCCTAGTGTTCGTGCTATTTTCTATAGGGTGCACGTGCAGTAATACACCATGGAATCGGTCAATCCTGGTTCACTAGTTATTGCTCCAGTTAAAGCCTATACATAGCTTAATGTAATCACTTAACGTAGTCTCATACCCTTGCGAGATATTCTCACTTGTGGACTAAGGATACAGTGCAGGAGCTTAGAGGGACGCTTATCGGTTCACCTAATAAATCATAGTTGTCGGAACAGGCGTGTCTGCAAAGCAATCCAGATGTATTATTAAAGAAATGACTAATAATTATAAGAAGATTGTGGTATGAATTGTGCCAGCTAGCAATAGTGTGCTTTTAGGAGGGCAAGCAGGGAAAACTTGTAAATAAGGCTCAGAAGTGAGTTGCATACAACTTTTAATTAAGGAATTAATCGATATACATACTAAATAATAATCTTATGTACACAAAGTAAAACAGTATAATAAAGTGTAGTGCCTAAGTATTAATGATTTGTTAACTTATAAGAATAGTACAGTGCAAGGGTATAGTAAGTATATACGGTTATTCATGACTATTGTACAACCTGAAGATGGTTCTATCCATTTGATTTCCATTAATTCCCATGCTAGAACCATCTTCAAGTAGTTCAGTAGTCCCAAATAACGGTGTATACGAATGTAGTCGAATTATTCACGTAGCAAATAGTTATATAGAAATATAGTACCGAAACTTCCACGATTATATTACGTGTATATAAAAATAGTTCCGAGACCAACTTTCTATCCCAATTGACATACGGCAAAAAATAAATTTTAACGAATAAAATTTTTCTTTCTCTCTTCCACTCTCTCACTCTCTCTTTGCGAATTCATCCATGGGGTTCGGTGCATCCGATACTCAAATCCGCCAAAGTGAAACGATTGTGTGCAGTTTATCAGAGTTGTGAGTTCGTTCATGCGTCATCGAATATATTTATTAAGAGAGATATGTTAGCAGGACAAAACGTGACGTACGAAGGCACTGATTTTCAACTTTTTTTGTTCAACTTTCACAGAGAGTCTCTCTGCTTTATACTAATAATCTAGAAAAAATATCGATCTATCACTATAAAAAGAACCTATCGACGGTCGCTGACACTGCGAGACATAAAAACTGAAGGACCTCGTTTTTGTTATACTCGAAGATAGTCATTGTAATAAAAAAAGTTAATAAGCGTGTATCCAGAAGCCACAAGACGAAAAGTTTTAATTTCAAGACAAACGATAGCTCCAGTTTTACTACTTACACATCCCTCTTATTTGCTCCGATTTGTTTGATAATTTAGAAAAGATATTCATGACGTTTAAAATGTAAAGAAGGATGAGAAGGGGTGTAGTGAGGACCGGGGAGTTAAAAAAAAAGAGGTATACGCTTACATTATTAGGTACGGAGTAAATATTGAAAGAAAAATTTGTTCTATACTATTCTAAAATTAGCAGAGTAATAAGACTAGATGAATCTAAAAAATTAAAATATTTCATAAAAATCAAATTCATTCGAGTGGACCGAACCAAGTTTCAATTTGTTCTAATTCTTATCGTCCCTATTCCTTTTTTATCTTTATTTAAAATCAACGTATCACAAACTTTGTGATGTTACGTTATTATATATATATATTACCTTCCTTCTACATATTTATGTTTATGTATGACGTTGTGTGTCATATAAATATTGTGAATAAATATTACTATTTTTATTGGAAGTGGTAACATTTCGGTATTATCTATTTCTCCTCGAGTTTACACCTACTCGCCTACAAGTTTCTCCATGGCTAGTCGTTAATTGTCAACTACATTATACACACTGTTAAACACCGACTTTGACATCTTAATTGTATTAATAATCATCAATGTCGCGATTGATTTTATATCAGTCAACTAGCCGGCGTTAAGGGTTTATTAAAAGTAACATAGACCTAAATGTGCAACCCGTTAAAACTCGTTTAAAGAGAGACGCAGTTTTTTTATAAAAATTATGCACTTGTGTACATCAACGACGTGAACTAGTATGCTCTGGAGAACCTAGCTACCTCCCATTGACTCTGATCATACAATTTTGTAAGAGTATTATCAAAAAATCGTAGTTCCATTTCTAGTGTCTTATCAACATCAAAATAGCCTCTTTTATCATAGTAGAAAAGCCTCTATGTCGTGATTGTATTTTAAAATTACGGTAAAACCAGAAGGGAAGATTGCCATATTGTAAAATGTTTGTAAGAAAACCATCGAGAGCTTTGTCTAGAGTGGAATTCCTAGATAATAGTAATTTGTTATCGAATGTTTAAGACACGTGTACCATCATTCGTTTCAACACAAGTTGTCGTTAAATAAGTGTAGAGTGGGTGGGGAAATGTGGATAGGTTACCTGTGCCTCTGTTGGAGCTGCAGGCTCGCCTACAGTCGAGGGCAGTGCTGCTGTATACGTTACTCCGCGAAGTGCCTGTCCAGGTGTAACTGATCTAGCGATTCCAGTTGCTGTGACAAAAATTAAGGGGATCATTGTAAAATACGTGGCACTGAAGATTCTTAATTTTAGTGAAAGAAAGTATACAGAATTATATACGAACAAAATACAATGATAATTTTTTGACTGAATAAAATACATACTTGGCCCACTAACTGGTACGCTGGATACCGTTGCTGTTGGTTGTACTACCTTGCTACTAACCATAGGTGTTCCTGTGCCAAGCACTGCACCTTTAACTGCATGAGATAACAAAAGGTAAACAACCTGTTAGAAATAATTTAAACTTATATATGCTTTGTTTAATGATTATATTGAACTCGGCAAATAGGCATATCCTGTCGTTTTATTAACATAATGATTAATATTATAAACAGTAATGAATACTTACTTGTTTGAGGAGCACTGGCAGGTCTAAGTGTAGGCATGGCAGCAAGATTAGCAGGTTTCGCTGGTGGTGGTGGTGGAGTCACTCCGACTCCTCGAGGAGGTCCTCGGGCTTGGGTATCCTTCCATGATTCCATTTCTGCCTTCAATTTCTCTAAATCCGCTTCCAGTTCCTTCGCCCTCTTTTCCTCCTTAGCTAGGGCTTGTCTGTACTGTTGTCTTTCCATATCGAATTGAGCCAGGTGTTTTTCTAATTCCGCTTCCATCTGAAGGGACTTTTTACTCTCCTCCTCAAGTCCCTCCGCCATTGAATCTATCCGTACTTTTTCTTCGCTTAAAATTTGCGCCAGATCTTCGGATCTCTTTCGCTCTTCTATATACTTCATTATTATCTTTTTCCGTTCTGCTAGCAATATAAGAACTATTTGTTTCTGTCGATTCTTCTCCTCTTCCAACGTACTCGTAATCTTCTTCAATTCGAGCTCGAGACGTTTTTTCTCCTGCTTCTCCAATTCGAGTTCTTTTTTTAGTCGTGTTCTCTCCTTTTCAAGTCCGTACGTGATGTCGTCACCCTGAGCTGTGTCATGTTCGTGTTTTCGTTTCTCTTCCTCCAACTCTTTGATAACCTAAATGCGGATATTGAGACAGTTCTTAAAGAGTTAGCTGCCAGAGAGTGAAAGTCTCGCCGAAACGATCCGTGTAACATCTGGTAATATCATTAGTTCCACTGACTCGACAGATTGTGATAGTAATGAAGTCAAAACAACTTGAATTAGAATTATAAGAACGTACCGCTCCGTGTCTGATTTCAGCATCTTTGAGAAGCTTGGCCATACGACATTGTGTACGTCTTTGCTGGGTGACCAAAGCTTCTAAGCTCGCCACCTGCTGCTCAATCTGATTCTCCTCAGGCCTAATCACACCTCCTACGACAGCGACATCGCGTGCCAGAGCAGCGTGAGGATCAGACGTTCCGCTACGATACCGAGAGCTCAGTAGATGCTTCATCTTTTCCGACTGTGTTCAGGAAACATTATTTAATAAAAGATTACGCTCTCTGATGACAACGTTAAAGGCGTATGGCTACATTAGGGTGGTGTAGATATTACATGAAAATTCATTATCACTCAACGGACTTTAATTTTTTTGTCAACGATAAAAGCTGTATAAGCCATAATAGGGATCGTGTAAGAAAGTCCAAGTACGTTCAGTACACGGTACGCCTTGACTAATTAAGAAAATAGTATTACTTTTAAAGCAGCTACAACAATGTCTCGTGCTTGAAGTTCTCCTTCCAAGTATCCCAGCAGCTTTAGCAGGTCAGTTTTGCTTAACTCCATCTTTGGATTTCGCTGAAATTGAACATTGACATTTGATTAATTTATAATTGTCAAAAGGAAGTTTTACATTTTTATCATTATAACAATGCAATGTATTATTTGATGCTTGTTAAAGAATATGAAAAACGTGCAAAAGCCAACAGGTCACAGAGTGATTTGCAAACTGACTATATTTAAATAGATTATGGATTCTAATGCTATTGAAAATAATACAATTAATGCATCATCAGCCCGTTCCATAAAGAGAAATGTATTATACCAGCTGACGGATAGTATAAAACGTTTAATAATTTTATTCAACATTAATGAATGCGAAAGCGGGTTTTACAATGTAAAAATTGTGGTTTACAGTATATTGTGGCTAAGTTTTAAAGTTGTAGATGTTATAACTGTAAGCAATATTGTATGATATAAGCTGGTAAGCTTAAAATCACCTTCACTATTTTACAATCACATGTGTGAACTAAATAAAGTGCCATACTAATGCTTTGCAATTTGGCTGAGTGCCTTTTGTTTATTTAATTTAGGAGTGAGATGTTACATCTGTCTATACCTTCCAGTTCAGTGGAAGAAAGTTTATAAGAAATTTTTCCCAGAACTATAAAGATTTACCAGGCAATAAGTTTTCTTGAGCAGACCACTATTTAATGATATTATTAAAACCTATGCAATGGAGAATAAGAAAATTAGTTTTATTTTTATAAGAATAAAAAATAAATTGAGAGTTGAAGTGAAGCAAGGAAAAAGGTATACACCTAAACAAAAGTATTGAAGATCTTTATTAATTTACACAGCTGTGTCAAGTTCTGTTATATAGATTATGAAATAGTATAACAAAGAATAACCATTTGGAGCAATGAAGGTTCAAATGTTTTCTCTGTATTATTACAAGGTTTCATTCTGAGAAAAAGAATATAGATCATTAGCATAACACAAGGAATGATCATTAGCATTTTTATGGCAAATAACAATGACACGAAGAAAGAGAAATCACTCTGCATAACATATTCTGACATGAAATATGCACATCCTCCCTGTAGTCTTAAATATCAGGAATCTGAATGTATGCAGAATTAAATTAAACATCCTGTACAATCAAGATGTGCTCCAAAAGTGAAAGAGACAAGTATAATCTTGACAGTATTTGCTCCAGAATAAAAAACAGTTGTATTCAACAAAAAAAATACAGTTATTTATTTACTGAATTCCACACCGGTAACGTTATAAGTATTATATACCTTGAGCGTATTGGAGGAACTTTTATCATGGGGTTCAAAATTGTTTGACTGCTGTTGCGGCGGCGGCGGTGGCGGCGGCTGCTGCTGCTGTTGTTGCTGTTGCTGCGGTGCTTGAGCAGGAACAGCATTCAGGACAGTTTGAGACTTGGTCGTGGTCGTAATCGAGACCGTCGAGAGAGCCGGAACTGGAGGCCCGTTAGCTGCCGGGCTTGCCGAGTTGACAGCATTTTGACTTTGCGATGCCATCTTGCTTTTGATAGACGGCCTGTAGCCCGTTTCTTCCGTCAAAGATGCTCCCGTCTGCGGACACTAGACCACTTCAACTTCACCCTTCGATCGGGAGAATTTCGACCCGATACATAGGGTCACCTACGGAAGCCCCAGCCTCCAGCTCGATACACAACATCGCAAATAATCTCTCAAAATTGTACACCTTCGTCTCTCTCTTGTACCGCGCGAATCAATCCAAGATACTCGGCTATGACAAATCGGGCACAAAGCGCTCAACACAGCCGAGAACTTCCTCGCGAAAGCCTCACGATTGTTCCTCACGTTACCGACAGCAAGAAGCCCGATCGACCGATCGATTGTTGTGACAGAAGTACCAAATCTTTGATTAAAACTAACCAACTAGTACCACATTAAAGAAGATCAAATTGTAAAATCTTTTACAATTTTTTGTTTTCTTTAAATTGTGTTTTATTTTAATATAAATTTATGTAGTTTTAGGAATAGCAAGTGATCTGCAACATAGCTATACGTAAAATCACATTTTCATGGTTTGACAGTAACGTTTTTAAAAGATTTATTACACATTCTAGTGAAAACCACCAGGGACATATGCGATTCATGAAGATTTGTGGAGGGCGCTGGTTGTATAATCTTCTATGCTCGTCGTGACTCGCATATCGCCTTCTCTGTATTTCTAACCTAATAGTTTGACGGGTTGTTAAAGGAAGTAAACTTTTCATATTTTCATACAACTCGTCGTAGAAGAATATTGTTAGAGATGCCTGAGAGTATCAAGGCTGAGGTTAAACCCGCTAAAGAAACGAAAAATGGAAAGGAAGAAGAGAAGAATGATTTAGTAAGTATCCACTGGACCCATTCATTCATGACTTGCATTCGCCGATCGGACATTGTTCTTAGAATATAAGTTTAAATAGAATGTTATTTGAATTATAAACGAGTGCAATGTTATTGCAAATATTTTAGTTCCCCAAGGATTCAATTCTTACACGTATATTTAAGAATGGAAACAATTGAATTTAGATAATTGCAATTTTTACTTAAATATTTTTTAACAGCAGAAGGTAGTCAAGTCCTGTTGAGAAAAATAAAGATGCAGTCTTTCATAAAAATTATAAAATCACATGCTTTCATTTTTTTTATATTTGTAAAGTAACTATAGTAATTTCAAAAGATGTCAAACCAATTATTTTTACCATTTTACACCATGAAAGGTTTTTTTCAAATTTCATAAATTCCAATATCATTTAAATAGTGGATTGATTGATTATTTAATAGTATATAATGTTTCAAAAATTTAATTCAATTCAAATTCTCTAAATTGGTGTTGTTGATATTAAGTTACTGATAAACAACATTATTCACAATTATGAATAACAGGATGGCATTGTCATAACAAGTTTGATTTGTTACTACGTTTGTCATTTTCTTTCAGTCAGAGGAGGATAAACTGCTTCAGGAAGAATTAGGTAATTTAGTTGATCATCTTCAGGATCCTAATACAAACTTGCATCTTCCTGCACTGGAAACTCTCCAGTCGCAAATTCGTGCATCCACCACATCAATGACAAGCGTGCCTAAACCTCTAAAATTCATGAGACCGCACTATGACACGATGAAGAACGTGTACGAAAAGATAACCGATCCAAAAGCAAAGGAATTATGTTCAGACATTATCTCTGTTCTTGCCATGACCATGGGAGAAGGCAGGGAATGTCTGAAATACAGATTGACTGGATCTGCCTTAGAAATTGGCGAATGGGGTCACGAATATGTGAGACATTTATCTGGAGAACTGGCAGGAGCTTGGGATGAGATAACGGGTGATGTTGATAGTAAAAAGTTGATAGCTCTTGTTCACGAAATTATCCCCTACAACATGGCTCATAATGCTGAGACAGAAGCATGCGATTTACTTATGGAAATTGAGCGACTTGATTTACTTGAGCAATATGTGGATGAGAGTGCTTATCAGAGAGTTTGCCTTTATCTTACAAGTTGTGTAGCTTATGTGGCTGATCCAGAAAATAGCACTCTTCTTCATGCTGCTTCAAAACTGTACAGAAAATTTGAACAATATCCACAAGCATTAAGGCTTGCTATGCAGTTGAATGATCTGCCACTTATTGAAGAAATCTTCACAAACTGCACAGATTTGTAAGTATAACCTGTTTGGATGGCAGTTCTTATTATCTTCTATTTTGTACCTATTGTTTTTTGAGACAAGTGGTTGCACAAGTTATTAAATATACAATTCACGTTTTTATTTTAGTTAATGTTCATTATTTTTTTAATTATTGCAGAGCTGTAAGGAAACAATTGGCATTTATGTTGGGTCGCCAACAAATCTACATTGAGATTCCTGACACCTTGCACGAGTATGATGATTTAGTAGAGTCCATGTCCAACACACATCTGAATACCCACTTTTTGAATTTAGCTCGCGAATTAGACATAACAGAGCCAAAGACCCCAGAGGATGTATACAAATCACATCTCGAAAACTCTAGACCTCCATTCGGTGGTGGTCAAGTAGATTCAGCCAGACAAAACCTGGCAGCTAGTTTTGTAAATGGATTTGTAAATGCTGCCTTCGGTCGGGACAAGTTGCTTATGGAAGATGGAAACAAATGGTTATACAAGAACAAAGAACACGGTATGCTGAGTGCTACTGCTTCCTTAGGTCTTATCCTCTTGTGGGATGTTGATGGTGGATTAACACCCATTGATAAGTATCTGTACTCATCCGAAGATTACATAAAATCTGGAGCATTGTTGGCCTGCGGAATTGTCAATTGCTTTGTGAGAAACGAGTGTGATCCTGCTTTGGCTCTTCTTTCTGACTACGTACTGCACAACAGCAATACTATGAGAATCGGTGCTATTGTTGGTCTTGGCTTAGCATACGCTGGCTCTAATCGGGAAACAGTGTTGAGTTTACTCACTCCAGTACTTAGTGATCCAAAATCTAGTTGGGAAGTAGTCGGAGTAGCAGGTCTCGCTCTTGGCATGGTGGCCGTAGGATCGTGCAACGCGTACGTTACCACGGCGATAATGCATACGCTAATGGAAAAGTCTGAAGCAGACCTTAAAGATACCTACGCGAGATTCTTGCCACTTGGTCTTGGTCTGTGTTTCCTAGGAAAACAGGAAGCTGCTGAAGCTATAATTGCTGCTCTTGAAGTCATCCCCGAGCCCTTCAGATCTATGTCTACGACATTGGTTGAAGTTTGCGCATATGCTGGTACCGGAAATGTCCTGAAGATTCAGCATCTTCTTCACATTTGTTCAGAACACTATGAGCCAACAAATGAGAAGGAGGAAAAGAGCGATCGTAAAGATAAAGAGAAGAAAGAAGAGAAGAAGGAAGAGAAGGAGAAAGACTTAAGTTCTCGCCAGGCTATCGCTGTTCTTGGTATTGCGTTAATCGCGATGGGAGAAGAAATTGGTGCCGAAATGGCGTACAGAACGTTCGGTCATTTGCTTCGCTATTGCGAACCGGTTATCCGACGTTCCGTACCATTAGCTCTAGGCCTTATATCCGTTTCCAATCCAAAATTAAATATCCTTGATACTCTTTCTAAGTTCTCGCACGATAGTGACCCTGAAGTAGCTCACAATGCCATCTTCGCAATGGGTCTCGTAGGTGCCGGAACAAATAACGCTAGACTGGCTGCGATGCTTAGGCAACTCGCACAATTTCACGCTAAGGATCCTAACAACTTGTTCATGGTACGCATCGCACAAGGTCTAACACATCTCGGCAAGGGAACATTAACCCTTTCGCCGTATCACAGCGACAGACAACTTCTGAGTCCCGTCGCCCTGGCTGGTCTCTTAGGAACTCTTATAGGTTTTTTGGACGTGAAAAATAGTAAGTTTGATGTCTGAGTCTGTCTTTTATCCTTTAAGCGATTATGTTGAACGACTAAAAAATGATGCAATTATTTGTTTCAGTAATTCTTGGTCGCTCTCACTATCTCTTGTACACCCTAGCCGCTGCAATGCAGCCTAGGATGCTCGTTACTTTCGATGAGGAATTGAATCCTTTGGCGGTGCCAGTACGAGTAGGACTTGCAGTCGACGTTGTTGGTCAGGCTGGTAAGCCTAAGACGATCACTGGCTTCCAGACACATACAACACCGGTTCTATTAGCTCATGGAGAACGGGCAGAACTTGCGACAGAAGAATATATTCCAGTTACTCCGATCCTGGAAGGCTTCGTTGTCTTGCAATATAATCCTGATTTTGATCCTTAATTATAATGTGGAATTCCGTATTCGAATGTACCACTCGTATTGTATTGCTAATAAAAACGTCTGCCTTGCCTCTGCCTGGTAGACTTCTTTCTCAATATGCGTACTATTTATAATTAAGCTACCAAAGCAAAGGAAAAGCAGATTCTTTTCATAAACAAGTGTAATTCGTATTTTTTATGTAAATATTGAATTCCTAAAATGTTTTGACAAGTCATGTACTTAGAATATTTTTTGTTATGCCGGAGGTTCTATTAAAATTTTGCATGATAGCAGCAAGATGATAAAAATATTAGACACAAGCATCGAAATGTATTAAACAATTCAAAATAAATGTTGCCTGTACGTATAATTATATTCATAATGAGTTCTAGTGTTCAATTATTTATATATATGCATACAATGGCACAGCATCCTTATATCTCTTTGTTATACGCCACACTCGCTTCAAATAGGGGGACAGAAATGGATATTTTCATTTTAAAAAACATAAATATTCAACAGAAAAATAGAATTAGTCGACATGACAGGTAAAACATTCAATTAATGAAATCAAACAGCCATATTCAATGCAATGTATAATTTTCGATAAGTACAGACTTTATATATTATATTGATTACAAATCTAGAAAACTACTGAATCGAATGAATAAGGACATAAACACGGTATAAGATACAAGAAATCTTGCGTATTATTATTGCACCTTATACAAATATTTGAATTAAGTTACACCGTCTACATAGCTAAATTTTTTAATAATAATTCTACGTAATATTAGTTTAAGAATCGTTTAAAAGAAGGAATACTTTTCTTACTACGCTTAGTAAAAATACTACAGACAATTTTATAATAGGTTTGAGGTGATTTTCAAACAAACGAAACATTGCCTATTACAGTCATAAAGTACATGATGTCGCAATGTTAAGTACCAAATACTGATTTGTTAATACTATATTTTAATGTGGTTGAATCTGTAGATGATTAATTATAATTAAATGCCCAATACTGATATGTTCTATTACACGATGGAACACAAAATTAAGCTATATTGTTATAATGACTGCGTTTCTCACTATGATTAATAAATACTATCGTCACATCAATCGATTATATAAACGATTTACAGTACTAATTAATATATTAACAAAACTTTTCATATTGCTGCCGTGAGATTTAAGTACCCCGGAAAGAGAATCTAATTCAAATTTCGACGTTATAGTGTAAAGAGTAGAAATATTTAAATGTTCCAAATTGTGTAAATACTGAAAGAGCTTATGGACATAGATGACATATTCGATGAACATGAACATTTCAATTTGCATTGAAAAAATGAAACGCTGTTACAAATTGCATTGTTTAAATATATACGATTTTACAATCCGAGATCTTAGTATGATCGAATAGCGATATTTAGGATGACAAAAAATGGCTCATTTGGAAATGCATATATTCTTACTTTTAAAGAAACTTCCTCCGCAATAAATAAATGTGATTGTGCACGGCCGTTCCTAAATTTCTTTAAAAAATCTACAATAATTATAGCAACTCTTATAATATAGGCAATATTACCATTGTCGTTCAATAGATTGTTAAAAATCGAAGTGTAAATATAATGAATATCAGTCGTTTTTACTATAAATGTTTTAAAACCACTTTCATTTTATCGTGAATAAGTATCTGCGCGTAATGAAGTGTCAGATTTGGATCTTCTCTTTTCCCAAAACGTCATTTATTCCATGGCCGATTTGCGTGCGAATGCCGTCAGGGATAACATTTCGTTTGGGTCTGTTGGGAGTCTTGCAAATTCAATTTCATCGCTGACACTATTTTCTGCAATACCCGTACATCAGTTTTGTTGTGGTATTCATTAAAATTATAAGCATAAATTAATATATTGTATGTAAAAATTCTTTACCGGACGGTTCGATTGGCCATTGTTTATGCGATGGTGCATAAAGACACAGAAGTGCCAAAATATAAATGTTCCACATTCCATAAACTCCAGTGAAAAAAGCAGAAGTCGTTTCGAGTTCTATGTCTTCATCCCATTTCCATTGACCTTCTGCTACCTGAGGATAAATCACAAGTGTCAACAAAATCATATAATATCACTAAACATTACAAATAATGATCATACCTGTCCAAGAATGAATCCAATAACTGTCAGTGAAGCGCAAAGTAATGTGGTTATCATTAAAAATTTGAAACGATAAATGACTCCTTCATAATGCAAACGTCGGGCTGAACTCATACTAGGCAATGCAGCTCGTTTGGCGCTAATATTCATGAACACTTTCCATATCATGTATGTCAAAAATAATAGATAAATTCCAGCAGATACACCAGCCAGTATTATAAAAGACAACTGTGTTTGTAAGTAGTTAAGGAAATATTTTTAGAATAGGAATATATACTTTTCCATAAAGTTTTCTTTAGTAATTGTGATGTGAAAAGTCTTGATTACATATTTTGAAAGGATACAGCCAACTTTGTACCGATTTCTGTAACCCAGATTGAGTAAAATGGATTTCTTAATTGAACTCCACGCTCGCACATGTCAAACATGAAAAGTGAAAGGCATCCAACGGCAACAGCGGAAAGATGTCGCCAGTAACATTTCAATGTATTTCTTTGTTCACTTTCCTGAATCTGTTATTTCGATGAAAAACGTTATAGTGGTGTCATTATGTATCAGGTTCTTTTTTAATTATTGAATATACTTACCATAAGATGTTCACCTGCAAACACTAACCAAAAGGACAAAAGTGTTGCATAAAATACACCTTGTCTGATATCTCCCAAAAGCAACATAAATGGCATATCAAAAGCAAGGGTCATGTATTCCAAAGGCACTAAAAACAGTGAACAAAGTACAGAATACATTAAATATTATGAGATATTTTCTTTTTGGATTATGCTGATATTCTTTTTCAATATAACTTACTGTTTAGAAAAGTGAGTGCAGAGCCTAGCGCTAAAAGCATGTATTCTAGCAATGCTGGTGCTCTTGATAACATGTTCACTCTTCTCCAGTGCCAGGCAAGAACACAGAGTACAATTGGGAAATAGATGGTTTTCAAGCTCACCCAAACTTTTGTAAATCCTCCATTTTGGTTAATGGCCTAAATATCAAATTCATTATTTACTATATACATAATGAATGTAATAATAACTGATTGATACTTACTGTGAGCCACAAGTCGGTAATATGGCCTAAACCCTGGTTAATATTTTTCTCAGTATCAGCTGGCAAACGAATATTTAAAAGATAATAATCATGATACAAAGATCCCAGTTCAAACAATGGCACAGTGCTGCAGTTGTATATGTATTGTTCCATATTCTACAGTGACAAAACATTTATTATTAGATATTTTAATTAAAGAATGTGATTATAAGAATATAAACATTATTTACCGTGTCAATACTGCATTCTAAGATTCTTTCTACAACAGAGGCACCATAAGGTTTCCATGCATCATCTGGATCTTCTTTGTTTCTATATGCAAGTCTAGCATCCAAAGTGATTTTTGTTTTAGGAGCTACAAATACATTATCACAATTTCATTAATTTTTAAAAAGAGAACTTATAACAAATATAGAAATATTTATATTGTAATTACCTATTTCCATTTGACTGTGGTAGGTGATATCTACTTGCAAGACTCCAATGAGATTTTGTTGCCATCTTGAGTAATCTAATACTTCATTAGCCCGAGGAATAGGCATCTAAATTAAATTGAAATAAGAAGTATAATGAGAACTTACATTATTGCCATTACAATCCTAATACTATATTATCATACCCAAGAGTTCTTGAATAATTAAGGAAAATATGAATTCTTTCAGATATTAATTTACCTGAAATACATAAACAACTTGAAATGCCTGGTGATGATTATCAAATTCTTCAAATCGAACTGGAATACAAGAGCCTTTTCCACGTGAATAAAACCATTTTCCTCCACCTGGTTCAGACCCATTGATACGAATATCTCTACATGGTGTTCCTAATATATTTTGACTGCTTGCAGGCTTAGGAGCTGTTGAAAAACATCTAAAGTAACTTGATTTGGTATTTACATAATTTTAATAACACAAACAAAAATATTCCTTATAGCTGAGATAACAATGAACAATAATAAACAAATAGATTACAAATTCAAAATCATTTGTGTAGAGGACAGTAACAAAAGAAGAGCATATAAGATATAAGAATTAAAAAAGTCATAAAAAGATTTCATTAATCCTTGCTATTTATATGTCCAAATATAAAAATCCTTTACTTCCGCTACTGACAAAAGAAATCTATGTGCCCAATTTAATATTTTTTCTACGGTACACGATACGTAGCAATCAATATTAGGATATTCTTTTATCAAGTAAAATAAGGTATACAGTGAATTAAAAAATATATATTCCAGGTAACTATTGCAAATCCAACTAAAACTTGGATTTGACAAAGCTAATTAATGCTCAGCTGAACGTCCCGCTAAATTCATCGAACAAAGAACTATGCTATGGACCCATCAGCATCTTTCTTGTAAACAATAAAATTGAGTCTTATTACTCACCAACGAGACCGCCAATCAAAAAGCAAACTATTTGTGCGATAATCAACAACACCACAAGCACCGAGAGCTTTTTGCCGCTCAAATTCTCAATAATTGTTCCTTGCATCTTGTCAGGACGCTTTGAGTTACCGGCACGCTATCGCGATCTTCGGTAAAATGTCGCTTCGTAAATACAGTTCGGCAATACGGCTAATTTTGATGTAGCCGAGAGTATGTCGGGGAAAGATGATGCCAACTCTGACAGCATCCAACACGGGAACATACCCAATCCACCACTGTCGGCAAGTTTTATGACCAAGACAGGACAGATCATGTACTTTTTGGACAGAACTAGGATAAGATTTGTATCCTAGCATTTTGGTAAGTATCCGGTTCGGGGGATAGCAAACGGGCAAGGTGGATTTTCACTCAGAAGTTAATAATACACCTTGTCCAAGACCAATTGTAGAATAATCTAGAAATCTAGATTAGGTTTATCAGATCATGATTCACTATAATATTAACAACTTTGCATAATTGAATACTATAAATTTATAGAAATGAATACGGAGCTATATGCAGATCCAGATTCTCCATAAGAAAAAAAAATTTCTAGCGTTGTTTGACATTCATCTAAGGATTGGCGTAGCACTATTGCTATCTACAATTTTTATAATAATTACTATCAGTTATAGCTGGTATAATTATTACTAGTTGTCGATATATCGATAACTTAGTTTCTTTACAAACATTTATTTCTGCATAGCTGTACGAGTAAAGCAGTACAAGACAAAAACTGACAAAAATGGTACAAGTTGTATCAGCATTGGTGTCGGCATTGGCGTTAGTGTTGCCAATGGTTCAGCATCAGTATGTGACGTCAGCGAATGTAATACACGGATTGGTCAACGCTGCTGCGCAACTTTCTGACGCTAAACTGAGAAAGGGCCTTAAAAATTTCGTCGAGTGATAGTTCTATGAGGTGATGTTCAATCAAGGGTACAAGTCTTCGAATATCGCATTTTGCTATTTTTTAACAGTGACAGTTCATGTTGTGATATGTTTTGTAGAAGCATTTGGAGGAGATATGGAGTGTCGTAGATAAATCATTTAGATTATAGGATTGTACCTGAAGGATTACTTTTGGTGAAATCGTGAAGTATCTCTTCGTATCATGTGGGACGAGAAATGTTGCCGAAGACCTATCCGCAATTCTAATAATGGCGACGCAGTGACGGATGCAAATGGCAATGGAAAGAGTACTGGTTTCAGGTTCCGGGAAATTTTTGGTCGGCAGAAACAGGATTCTGAAGTAAGTAGATTTAAGGTATTAGATATAAAACTGCAACGATTATGTGGGTTTTGTTTAGTCAAGCTACTTATCGTTTTTCGAAACCCTTCTAATCTTCGCTTTGACAGCTGACAATAATTACTGTTAATGTTATGTATATGCCATTGTTAGAAGTTTTGACAGCGTCTGTATATAAGTGGAATACTAGGGCATTCATGACATAAAGTTATTTGGTACTAGCATGAATTACAGAAGCTAAATTCTAGTTATTAATAATGGTAAATGTCAGTCATATTAATAAATGTGAGGTACACTGCAATTTGAGCTTCTATTCCTAATGTTTAATTGTGAGGATTTTATTTATTTTCATTAGGAATGGCCTGAGAGTCCAGACTTGGATTTTATCTATGCTGATGCAGATACACATACTAATGAAATTGCTGAATTGTACAGTTATACAGAACAATATGAGTTACAACTCAATGCTAAGGTAACGTGCCGTATTTGTATTGTAAAGATGAACTAATTACTTTTTTTTTAATTTCATGATTTGAGACCATATTCCTATTATGTTGTTTCATTTTGATTTAGGCGTTCGAAGATCAAATGACATGGTACAAATTAAGGCCATTTTGGCAATATCTCACCAGACCTCAACAGAAGTCTATTATTCATAAGCTGTTGGACCAATTGGAAGTCTCCAATAAGCAATTAAGAATGAAAGCTGCCCGTTGTATTCTGTATATAGCTCAAGGATGCTGGTCAGAAGTACAATCTGATAAAGAACAACAAGATTGGACCAGGACAAATGTAATGTTGCTCTATGAAGCTGAAGTTTTCCCAGCCTTTGTGGAGCTATTAAACATTGAGATTGAGTAAGATTTCAAAAGATAATGAAAAATCTTACTTAAATAACTCAATACCTACGTATAACGAATGCTTCTTTTTGTTTTCATAGAAATAGCACAGCTGCCAGTTCAGCAATGAGAAAATTAGCAGTGAGTCTTGCTGATTCTATAGATTTGAGAGTAATTCTATCAGTTTTATATATTATCGCGGAAGTGATGAGAGTGGAGGCCATTAATTTAGAAAACAGTCATTATAAGAAGAATGTTGAGTCCTTTAAAGAAGAACTTGGTAATGTTTTAATTTATATATGTGAATTATATTACAGATTGTAACAGAATCGTTCATACTAAAACTCCAATAATATGTCACTTAACAGTTAATCCATATGGAGAGGAATTATTAATTGTCAAGCTTCTTGGGATGGTAACCTGCTTTTGCAGTGGGTCTGCTCCACATTTTCCAATGAAAAAAGTGCTCCTACTCCTATGGAAATTAATATTAGTTTCACTAGGTGGTATTGATACATTAAGACAGCTCAAAAAACAATATCGTGCGGAGGCTGGTCTTGAAACAATAGACGAAGACACGATAGAAGTTACAAAAGGAATGAGGGCAAGTTCCCCACCATCTAGTGCAGCAGATTTATTGGACACACAAAACCAAAAAAGAAACAATCGTCCTTTTCGTCGGGTTAGTTGATATTTACTAAAACTATAATCCATTTGTAACACTGTGATCTTTCATTTAATCATTTATTTCCATCATTAGCAAATTCTTATTAAACAAAGTTCAATGGATGAGCAAGGGCTGGGAATGGAATCTGATGGTGGTGGTACTGGAACTGGTACAGGAACAAATGAGGGTGAGAGTGAAACAGTTGTGTATATGGAAGAACCTGTAGTTTTTTCTTATCGAACGTATGAAGAGGAACAAAGTAATCAAGAACAACCTAGACCAAGTACACCACAACCAGCTAAGGGTAAAGGTAATTTTTTACTTATATATTATTTTGGGTCACCAAATATCTCAGTGTAAGATTTGTAAGAGTGTTCATTGGTTTTGATTAAAATTTTCGTTTGGTACAATGTAATATCGTTCCCCGTGCTATATTATAGTTTATATGAGATATGCTAAGCAGAAATCTGCTAAGAATAAAAAACGAGTACTTTGCATGAAGCTCCTTGTTAAACATTCTCATCAACATAGTAAAGTTATTATGTGTCTGCATTGGTTACATACACTGCATACGTAAGTCCTTATCCTATATTACTGATCCTATTAGCTCCATTTTTTCTGTTATAACAATCGTATTTTAAATCCTAACCTCATGAATTCCTGTCATTCCCAGAAGCCGTAGAAATCAGGTATCTATCTCCGATGTATGTCCAAGGAATGTAAAACAATTCTACGAATTAAATGAACTTGTAAACGTCAATACAGGTACAAGCTCTTCTAGAGATCTATGTAATATTTTCAACGATTGTATATGTGTTCGCATGTTCCAATCGAAGATTTCACTGACATCAAAGTATGTAATGCATTTATATATTTGAACCTCAATACTGAACAATGATGAATTTACAGGATTACCTTGGACACCAAAAGTAAGGCAGAAGGATGTGGATATGTTTCTTGAGGTTGCACGATTAAAATTCGTTGGATATAAATTGAAAGGTGATAGGGAAAGCTTGGCTGGCCTTCCACAGCCTATTCATGAAGGTGTGAACACGCTAAAGCGGGTAGGTGAATGTTCAAAAGAATTTATAGTAATAATAATAGTGAAACTTTTCTTATCACCAATCATTCTCCAGCACATGTATACATCACTGGCTGAAGTTCAAATACTAAAGGAGGAAGAAATAACGAGGAATCCAATAAGCACATCGGAACCGCCGCTTCGTCAAACTCCAACAGAAATTTTATACCAAGCTATTTTGGTTAATCTTCCTCAGTACATGATAGCTTTACTAAAAATTTTACTGGCTGCTGCACCCACCAGTAAGGCAAAGACCGATAGCATTAATATTATGGCTGATGTATTGCCGGAAGAAATGCCGTAAGTTTAAAAAAAAGAAGCTTACTTGATCCATAGACGTTAAATATTTGTAATATTCATATATCTTTGTTTGCAGAATGACAGTTTTACAGTCGATGAAACTTGGAATTGACGTTAGTCGTCACAAGGAAATTATCGTCAAGGCAGTATCTGCTATTTTACTTTTATTATTAAAGCATTTTAAGCTAAATCACGTGTATCAATTTGAATTTATGTCACAGCATTTGGTATTTGCCAATTGCATACCCCTCGTTCTGAAGTTCTTGAATCAGAACATATTGGCTTACATTGAGGCTAAAAATGTGTAAGTATTTATAGTTTATCAGCTTTCTCATCTGTTATTATTGAATTCTTTATAGAGAAATATTTTTTGTAATATTTTCATTATGTGACAGTATACCCATGTTGGACTTCCCAATGTGCGTTATTGGTGATCAACCAGAACTTACAGTAGAAGGACTGGAAATAGGTGATAGTCAAACTTATTCTTGGCGGAATGTATTTTCATGTATCAATTTGCTGCGGATTTTGAATAAATTGACTAAATGGAAGCATAGTAGAATCATGGTAAATATAATTTGTAGTTCTAATTTAAAAAAAATCTAATCTCATAAGGAGTTTTCAAGATTACTAATTGAGAATTTGTTTCCCACTAACAGATGTTAGTAGTTTTCAAGTCTGCTCCTATATTAAAACGTACGCTTAAAGTCCGACATGCTATGATGCAATTGTATGTGTTGAAACTTGTGAAAATGCAAACGAAATATTTAGGCAGACAATGGCGCAAGAACAATATGAAAACAATTAGTGTGATCTATGCAAAAGTTAGACATAGACTGAACGATGACTGGGCCTATGGAAACGGTATGTACTCTCCAGACCTAAATAAGGAATAAGAATAAATAATAAAGCGACGATTTCATTGTTTAATATTTCCATAGACCTGGAAGCACGACCCTGGGATTTCCAAGCGGAAGAATGTGCGCTGCGCGCCTGTGTCGATCAGTTTAATAATCGTCGATATTCGACTTCAAGTAGAGATGAGGAATTGGAGCCCGTTGACACATCAATTACTTCGGTACTTGGTGCTAATGTGGAACTTACAGACGAATTCAAACAACACTATGAGTTATGGCTGCAACAAGAAGTTTTTCAAGCCAGCATCAACTGGGATGAATTGTTGGATTCTGCAAGCTGCGAAATCTGAGGTTTTTAATAAAAATTTATAACTTGTGATGACCATATTATCGTCCAATGAAGCAAACAGAGTGCTGATGACATTTGGATTTTCGTTTATGACTAATATATGTACCATACAATTGTGAAGTGTTCCAAAAAACAGTGTTCCAACATTAAAGAAATGGGTGCAAACTGTGCGTCAGTAGAAACACATGAGGCATGGGTATCAACCTTAATTATTTGTCAGAAAAAACAAAGTAAAATAATCCGTTCAATTTTGACTATTTCCAAATTTCTTCAGTATTATGTCCTGGAAAGCTCATTTATTTATATGGTCTGTATTATTCATTGCAGCTAATTGTGTATTTACATTTCTACAATAATCCATATAGCGAAAAACAACTTGTTTATTTTGCAAGCAATGTGCTGGAATATGGCGTTTGTTTTGCTATTAGAGAAGCTACCAAATTTGATTTACATATTAAAGAATTGGCATTACTGTTTTACAACCAATACTCATTGAAATGCTTTTCTCATTCAATACAAATAAACTTTCTCTGAACGGATCGATTAGTGACCAAAGAATCCATATGTAATGATTACAGAATCGATGATCGATCTTCCCGTGTTTTACAGACTTTTCGTTCGTGTACTTTATTTCTTTAAACGTCGTAATACACATCTATACGCGCGTTTATAGAGGCAAGCAATGAGATTCATGATCTAGGAAGTAAGATAAGCTGCCTATAACTTATTATAAGATATTAGAAAGACTATATTATATATTGATGCAGCCATTGTAAATGTAACATAGTTTTAAATGAACATAAACCATGATATTGATTTGTACATGACTTATACTTGTCGTTGACATAGGTGAATGATTATGTTACATGTTGGATGATTATCAGAACAAAATAGTACTAATAGCAAGTGACACTTGAATATCGTGATAATCGTCTAAGTTGAAAGAAATCGGAGATTAGGTTTGTGCTTATTACTTTAAAAAATAAAAATAGGAATTTTTAATGTTCTGCCAATGAAAACTTTCTTAGACACAAACTCGAAAGTATGGCTACAACTGACAACTGGTATAAATCAGACCACAAAATCTATCTCTAAGATAGATCTCAAGTTCAGCTTTTTTTCAATTACGTATATTTTAAGATATAGGTAGAATTGTGTGCAACACGATAGAACTTATTTAATATATTCTTATCATTCGATTTCATGTACAGCCCAAACCTCATTTGCATAACTTTCTGAAACTGTGTTTAACTTATTGATACATAATAAAATGATGAATTGCACTTGATTCTCAGACTATCATAATCTTTAAACAATGCAGACTCGATGCATCAATGTTAAAATATGGAATTTCATAATGATTTTAATACTGAAAAACTGCTGCACTACAATTGTTATGGCGCAGCATACAAAACAATGATACAATAATCAGAAGTCGTCCGATTCTTGTATTATTATTATTATAGTTTCTCTACTTATCACATGGATAATTTAAGGCTTATTAATATCAATCTGCCGAGGTATGAACATTGTTTATACTACTTATTTCCTTTTCAACGACATTGAAGATTAGATCTGGCACTAATATTAAAATAACTTCATGATTCGTACCACCATAAAGATATCTTTAACAAAAAATCAAGTGATTTGGCACTAATTTGGCTCAAAGATAAAATGATTTGCTACCATAGATGCCAGGCATAGGAATTTCCTTTCATAATCATATCAATAGCTGCCTTGACTATCAACTCACGGTTATCTTCTGTATTTAACCGGATTAGTAGACCTCATCCTTGGGTCAAACAGAAAAAGTTGAAGAGTCATAATGTAGATAGTAACTAATCTAAATATGAACTGCGTCTTACATCTTAATAAATATTAATAATTTCGTTCCTTACTTAAATAGAAAAATCTGTTCAAGAACACTCAACAATTACGTAAATAATGAATAATAATTAATATAAGACTATACTTGATTATAATTTGTCTAGGTATATTGGCATTATTTTATTTTTGCATATTACACCACATTATGTCATTCATACTGATTGGTGAAAGGCGAAATATATATTACTCAAATTTTGTTAAAAATATTCAGGCTATATTTGAATAAATCGATGTCAGACAATTACAGTATAATAGAAGTAGATACACTTTGTACAATTGTGCTTTTTCTAATCACTTCAATAGGGTATGTTGCGTATATATCGAATATCTAGTTGTACGTTGTAAAACGGAGGTAGAGATTTCTCATTGATTTTCCCTAATAATTACAATATTATACAAATGTACGACTATCGATACAAATATGTGCCAACATTATGAATGGTGTATCAGTTTGCTCGTGAGGTCCAGCCACGAATTACTTACATTTTCTTATTTCAAGTTGAGACAAGCAGTTACACGTTTCTCTCTCTTTTACAAGAAATTTAGTTTCTAAATCATAAGGTACGTAAGAAATAAATAATTCGATCTCTTTTTCGTAAAAGTATAAGCTCCTATACACATTAATCTGCAATGTCATAATCTTCTAATCTCTTGAATAATCCTTATCGATGTAAATTTCTTTCTTATCACTGGATTAAACCAGCAGTAGCACCGATCAATATCGTGTACGTAAATCTTATATAAATATTCTAAGTTTCAACACCTACGAAAAGACACCACGGCGAAACTTTCCCTTCCAGGAATGACTTTATTCAACTTCAGTTACTGTGCAGCGCTTAGTGCAGCTTCCTTCGCCGCCTGCTCTCGCTGATATCTGAAAGACAAATACAATCTTAGTGGGCTTGTAAAGAAAATTGTATCTCGCATAAATCGAACTTGAGGATCTGCGACATACAGGAAATAGTGTTATTTATAATCTACTGCGACTCTTAGGTATGTGCTAGGGTTTTTGACGTCATTGGTATCATTAGTACTGTGCCAAGTACGGCATGGGACATGTGTAGAAACTAATAAATGCCATTGTAATATAACGTTGGTACTAATGCCAAAGTGACAAGGTCTGTGAACTTACTTCACTGCCCGTGAAACTTGGTATATCGCTGTGAAGGCAACAAACAGATTGACACTGAAGAGACTCCAGTTTTTTGGTGTAATCGCCAATGAGTATCTGGTCCAGATGACTCCAGTAAGTCCAAGAGCAGCTGACTGACTGAGGGAAATCTGACTAGCTGGTCTTTGGAGGTCGCCAAGTCCAGCTATGACGAGACCCTGGAAGTAAATTTTTATTATAGTGTAAAACTCCTGTTTACCTTATCACAGCTTTGCATAAAGAATCCAGTAGTCCAGTGGGAGAGATACGAGAGCATACACATTTAATTCGCGTGATAGGACTATATTTATCTCTTGTAAGAATGTCACTTTTTTTCTTTGCCAAAAATATGCGCAAACGAATATAAGACTGCTTTATCTCTGCTAGAAATTAAGTCATAATATTAAATTATATTGAGCGTAATGATTACAACGTGTCATTTGGTTCGAATTTCAAAGTTTGTTGTGTAACGGCGTGAAAGCAGCGTTTTTCTAGAAACTCGCAAGGTCGCTTATCAGTATTTCTGAAACGAGAATTTCAAATGAGTCGCAAAATTTATGATTCGTTGCTGTCAAAACGTTTTGTTCGTTGCTGTAGTAGTTCAAAACCAAAGATTTGCTCAAGATTACATGGAAAACAGAAAAATAACAAAAATATTGTCATATCACTACAATATGATATTTGTTTGTGGCTAGCAAATCGCGTGACATGAAATTAGTATTGTGCACAAGCGATATATACATAGGTACAATAAGATTCAAAAGCCAGTGTCAATATACTCGATAGCAAAAATTGTTTCAAGTCAGACAATGCTGATTTTGAGTATAGTAGACATTCTTTTAGACAGGCGTTGTATCAGCATATTTAAAAAGACGTGCGACGTCTGGATTATTTGCGAATTAGATTGATGGAATAATATATCGTTATTCAATGACGTAAGTACACCTGTGACAATCGTAGACATTCATAACACTTAGGCGAATAAGTATATAGGAGTTAATATATCATATAAGATATTTGACATTAGCTGTTGCATTACTTGCTGAACCGTGGTTGAATTATGCAAATGTATGCAGCACAATGAAAAACGATAGTCATTATCAAGAAATGTCAGACTTTGTGTTTCAATACGCGAGCTAAATGACCCTTGACAGCAATAGGATATATGTTACTCAAACTCTAAAGGGTTAGAAACACACAGTATTCTGTGTTCATTCAAACAGAATTACTAGTGAAAATATTCTGCGTATAAAAGTGACATGAATAAATACAAAATTCGTTACTGACCCATTTGAATGCTGGCGCCCAGAAAAATATCGTCTGCGGCCCTGAAAGAGACAAATAACATCCAATACTTTTAAACTATGCACAGTTTATCCCCACTATAAGACGTAGATGACGATGAATTTTGTCGTCAATACAGAAAGATATTCACGTGCGATCGCGTTTTATCCCAAACAATCAATAGTTGCGATTCATCAAGGAAATGACAAATTTTATGTCAGAAATCACTAAGTACTAAGAACATACTTTGTATATAACAACTCTATAAGGAATCCTGGAAAGGATATTATATATAAAACAAAAAAATGATAGCCTAGAATTCAATTTGAATGAAGTCGACCCATCCTTGACCCAATTGCCATTTTCGTAAAACGTCAAGTGTATTTGCGGAACGTGTACAATAGTTACAACAATTAAACAATAATATTAATTCCTCATTGTCTCACCAGCTGGATGATTCCACAGAGGCTGTAATTTTTCCGGTACGATTTTTCCAATTGCCTTCATGGAATTTTTATATACAAGTGCCATGATGTTCAGTGCTAGTCTTACTACACTTGTACACAATTATTAAGTATCTTTGGAGTTTAATGAAATTTAAATAGTTTTTAATTCCGCGGGAAACGGAGCGCGTGGTGTCCTCGCGCTACGGCTAAAAAATACTAAGTGACTGCTTCCTGGGTTGTACGATTCCCCGCCCGTTTGACTTTCCTCTTCGCATGCGCCTACGTTCCCCTGCTTGCTGTGTTAGATACGAGAACGCTGAATGCCTCGTGCCTTTAGAAATGAAAGCGTACGAATATAGGAGACAGAAACACGTAATCGATTTGCAAGGCTGGCTGCTGAAATACACAGCTTTACTCGGTCGCACAGCCGTGCTCAACCAGTGCACGATAACACGTGATTTTTTACATCAATTCTAATTATACGAGTACTGATAAGAAATATATTATCTAGTATTTTCAGCATTACTATAAGTATCTAAAAACCGTGATACTTGATACAGGATTTTTTATCTATATCTACAAAAATCTGTATTCGTCATAGATAATTATTATATTATCTTGATATTCTCTTGCTTTAATACTATATATTTATGTGATTTCATTATCTTAAATTGATTCAGTATGTTCCATATGGTTATGAGGATTTTGTATTTGTACATGAAATTTGTTATTTGACAATGAAAATACTTCCGCGTCAAAAATGTCCTGACATTGGCCCAGAGTTCAAAATCGAATAGTTTCAGCCATGCCAAGTGACAGATTACGCAACACGTGGAAGTGTCTATTAATATATAGAAGTAGACACTGTGATTTTACGCGAAGGTGAAGGACAGTGTGTGGATACAATTTGTGAGTCCATGTAATTACTATGCAGTAAAGATATGAGCAACGACAGGTATTAGAGTTACTCCTGGTCAATTATAAATTACAGATTATTAGATATAATGAATATGAATGAAACAAACGGCTTCTGATTCTTTCGTCTTCTGTGAATGGATGATAATCAAAAATATTAATTTTTATTTTTTATAATTTAACACCGAAGCGTCTTACAGCGTAATAGGGTGCATTATGTATAAGAAAATAAGATACGGCATACATAAAATCTATGTTTATGTACGTATATACTTTTTATTATATTATTGAGCTGTCAAATTAGTTTCATATTGAGGGGACTCTTTTTTGCTATTAGCCACAAGAAGTTGGCCCTTCAAAATGAAACATCTTTAGCCAAATCATAAGTGTGTAACAGTAATAAAACTACAAAACATACAAATATTATGGTGAAATAAATGTATAATATTTCACATATTACTATGGTTTACTATCGTTCGCTATATTGCACAATATATAGCGAATACATCAATAAGTATATTTCTCATCTTTGTTTCTCACATAAAAATCTCAATTATGCTAAATTGTGTATAATGATATTATGAATTATATTAACTATAGCTGTGCGGCGACATCAGTGTCCCATTCAAAATATTCTTTTACGACATAACCCGTAAGGAGGGGGACCTTAAGAAGCACACTGATTTCGCGACCCAGCTATACGTATAACGAATATATAGATTAATATTTAAAAATTGTTTTTACTTCTTTCATCGTATAAAAATGGCTAGCGATAAGTTTCGTTGCTTCTTATTGCAATTATGAAGACTTTCATAGAGAATTGGAAACACGAGTACAAAATGAGATCACGAAAGTAGTCTAGTATATAAAAATATTCATTATCTAAAATGAAATTGAATTCAATATAATTCAGAAAAATATGTATACTGCAGTAGCACTGTAGTGTAACATACTACAAGTAAATGCAGCTAAGAAAAATGAGCTATTGAGCAATTAAAATAAATAGATCCTGCTATGGCAGTGGAAGTTCGGTAACATGACATAAAAGACATAAACATAATAATCACACAAAAGTGTTATGAAACTATTAAATTGTGACCCATGTTTGCCTTCGACTATAATTTTCTACTCTTTTATCGCTATGCTCGTAAAAGGCACATTTTAGAATTGCATACTTACACACATATTCGTACAGAGTGCACCAATATTTCAACGCATTTTCTCTTAGGCTGATGTAAACGTAGAAAAAATAATTCTTATAAAAATTCAAAAGATATAGCACGTCGATATTACACAATTTCTCTTTCAGCGCTCGCGAAACATACTCAAAACATTACATGGTGTTCTGTATTTTTGATCATGGTTAAAAATACTTATTAGATAAATATGACGGTATTTAATACGGTTTAAAACTTGATAAACCTGCACCCAGGTCGCAATGACAATAGCAAGTGGTAATTATACCTATACAGTAACCTCGAAATGTATGAAAATTTCGGTATGTTAACACTTTGCTGACCGACTATTTCAAGCCAAAACTATCCCGTGCAGCCGAGACCTATATTGTTGTCAGTAAAGTTTTAATATATCCAAAGTATTCAAAAGTTTTTAAATGGACTGTATAATAAAAATAAATTAATAACATTGTTTATCGCTCATAGTGATGTCACATAAATTAAAAAAATGTTCATAAAAGATCATCAAAACAAATACGATTAAAATATAAGCAAGTAAAATAGCGCCTTCAATTTTGATAATATTGCAACCATTCAGGAATGTTAATGTACATTGAATTAATAGCACGTATCTCTCAAAATGATATTGAAAAGTGTGCCGAATAATCATTATAATCTTTCACTCATGTCAGTATTATGCAATATTGGAAGAAAATGAATGATGAATTATGATAATGGCACAAACGGATTTACTAATCTTACCATTAATGATACAATATTGTCATTTTATTTTTTTGAAAGGTAAAGCCTTTTTATTGTAAACTGTCATTGTTGCGATGTAAAATCTTGTAAAACAAATACTGAAAATTAAGCTCTATAAAGTCACCAGTAAAGTGTAGGAACCTTAGTATCTTGAAAGAACAGAAAAATTCTTCATATAAATGCAAATAGGGCAATGATTTTACTACTTCATCTTATTTCCTGTGTCATTTGATCGTACCGACTTGAGCAAAATCAGTAATAAATGCAAATTTCACTTGAGCTATTTAAATTCATCCCTAATGTCTCTTGACAGTAATTACGATCAAGATATAATAGAAGTTCTTCTAATATCTTTAATCAGTGCAAATAGTATCAAAACTTATTTACTCCTTCGTTTCCACTCACTTGCACCTCAAACTAGACTTCCCTTATTAGGTAATAAAATCCAATCAAGTGTCAACAGAGAATACGTCGTTAATTATAATTAAATAATGAAAAATTACTGACCATTCCATGGGTGTCCAACATTAAAAATTTACTAAAATCACTGGCCACGCATACCTTATCAACATAGTTTGGTGACAATGTAATGACACCTAATAATGCTGGTCTATTTAGATATCTAGCTTCTTTACATTTCCAATATTTATTAACGTCATGGCTATTGCCATTTTTAATCACCGTAGAACTCGTTTCGGATTTTGAAGATTCTAATCTTTGTTGTTCAATTTGATTAAAAGAAGTAAAATCTACACTCTGACTGGTTTGAATACCCCAACTCGATCTTGGACTGGTACTTACATTTGGACTACTATTGCTCTGGACAATACCCTTGCGACTCCTTTTAATTACTTTAGGTTGATTTAAAAGACTCAAATTCCACCACGCCAGCTCATCTCGATTTACTGAAAGTAGGACTGGTTCGTCAATAGTTCCAGGAGCCCAATAGAGTTGGCTTATTGCGTTATTGTGGAATGAAAGATTATACAGTTCAACCATTTCTAGCACGGATATAATCTGCAATAATAAAGTAGCGTAAAATTTGTAAACAATTTTGAGGTCATTAGCAAATAGTAAATGGTAAGTATAAATGTAACGACTTACTCTTACGTCACCGTTGTTAAGACCAACCGCTAAATATTTATCATCGTGTGAAAAACTGCAACATGTTAAACCGTAATGGGAGCCAAGGTCAACCTCGCATATAACACGTGTCAATCGTATTTGTTCAGGCATCGTCGTACTGTCCTTTTGAATAGCATATAATTCAAATTTGTGATTTGACATTAATACCGACAATAATGTCTTCTGACAACTTAATGAGGTATATGTTATCTCTGCAGTGCCATTGTTGCATTGTGTAATTGCAATTCGTCTCCAGTCGGCATCCCGGATTAGCCAAAGTTTTATTAATCCTGTTTGGGATATAGTCAGAACTTGCTTATCACTTAATTTGTGCATCGAAATTACATTTCCTGCATTTTCGACCACAAAGGCGTTGTCGCAATCAATCCATACCTGTGAATATTTAGATGGTACAGTAATAATTGGTATACTTATTATATTATAGATAAAAAAATTTATATACTTTTAAATTCTCATCATCCTGCATGCACACTATAATATCGTCTTGAGGCATATCCAACCACTTTAAAAACGTTGTTGGTTCGTGCAGTTTCATTATTTGGATCGTGGTTTGTTCGTCTATATTGAAGAGGGTAACTGTGCCCTTTTCAGTGACGTATACGATTCTTGTACCAGTTGAATCAAAGCTAAGATTTATAATTTTAGAATCACCACGCTCCGAAGAAGCTATAATGTTGTTATCCTGATACACTGTAATTGTGTCGGGCCAAGTTTCAACAGCAATCGTATTGCTTTCCCCAAATGGCGTCATAAAAGCATCGAAGACGGGTGCCCTGCTTACAGAAAATAAGTAGTATATGTATAGCATTATTCAAGACAAATGTATCAATTGAAATTGGTTCCATGAGATCAAATAAGTATACAGTATTGGATAGAAATGCCCTATGGAAGGAGCACATAGGCGTGATCTATACCTTTCTATCCGTCATTTTCACCACCACTGTATACATATCAGTTATAAAAATTCTTACCCTGCCGAAATTGAGGATTCTAAATCGAATTTCCATCTGCGAATTAATTTACCCTCTGTACCGCAAATCTAAAAAGTAAGTTATTTTCAATATTCAAATGCAACCTGTAGATTAATATAAAAGGACTTACAAGATGATATCCTTCATCATTCATCCAATATGTGTCCAAAGAAGTAACGTGTCCTTTATATCTGGTTATGAGTTGATAAGCATCGGTTTTGAAAATATTTACAAAACCATTGGAATCTGCAATAACCAGATATTGTCCATCGTGCATTACAGCAGCACAAGTAAAGACTACATCCTTCTCCGTGACTTTAGCCCTTTCTTGGTGCTTAAAATTGAACGCCTGCTTATGGTCGGGGGACCAACCGAATTTTATGTATATGGCCTGATGTTGAGTTACAAGAATTAAAGCATGATCGTTCAATGGCACATGTTGAAAGAGAATAATCTTGCCCTCTTGTTGCAAATTCTTGTTGTATCTTGCATTATATTGCGTTAAATAAGAATACTTTTTCTCATCCTGAAGATGGGTAACTATGGTACTTTTTGCTACATCAATAATATGCAGTAAAACATCTCTTGCAGTAGCAGTAATACTTTGGGAACAACTGTTAAGACAAATATTTATTAATACATACGTCACGTGTTAAATACGATATGTAATTAGCACAAATATTTACTCACGTTTGGTTATGATTACTTTCAGATACAATATCTCCGCTACGATTCCACACTTTGACCGTTCCTTTGTCGGTACACGCTGCAACATATTTGTCGTCGTGCAGGAACACAGCATCCATTATTTTTTCATTGGGAATGCAAAATGTCATAGTACTGTCATCTCGCGAAGGCTTTGGCATGAACATGGGGGTCCAGTCCACCTGTTTCTGTCTAGGACTCAGTGGCTCTATAAAATTTTCATCTGGAGTCATCACATACTCGTCTTTTGCTAAACTAAATAATTTTAAAGTACCACTGTCACTTATGGCCAGAAATACATCTGTGTCTGAGACAATTATATTCTTAATAGATTCCCTGCTACCAAATCCAGAAAATATTCTCTGATTGTGACTCTCAAGATCAAATAGAATAACTTCGCCTAAGTCGTTGCCAAGTAAAATTTTATTTGGATCATCAGTGAAGCTGATTGTTGATATCTCAATGTAAAACTCATGATTCAATGACACAGGCCCTGTACTGTCACGTGCCCGTATATTATATTTTCGTTTAGTGTTCGAGAGATATAACTTTTCTGTTCGTTGATTAGCCACCTTCTGGGCCTCTTTTGTTACGAATCCTTGGTAAGAATAATTCAAGGCAGTTTGAATTATATCAAGAGATCCTTTACGTCGGGATGCTGCCAGTACGTAAGCTTGTTCGTTTAAGAATCTTTCTAAATCGGTGATCTTTTTTTCTAATTCTTCGTTGCTATTGTTCGTTATGTACTTTCTGTACCGTTTCAAATCTATCAATGTGTCGCTTAGACCTGCTTCATCTATTTTGGCTTGAATAAAGTTGAGGTCCAAGTATAATTTTGGAAATTCCTCATACAATTCGGCCAATTCTAAATGATGACCAATGTACGAATGACTGTAGTTGTCCTTTGGCAATTTTGAATAATCGTCACAACACAATGTGCGATACTTTTCAATAAACGATCGATGCATATTTTTCAGTTCTTGAGGCGTTAACAAGTTGTTTCGCAGATGACAAAGTAATAAATCATGCACGCCATACACGTAGCACTTAAAGTTGGAATTCCAACTTCTAACTGCAAGGGATTTATTGCTAAGTGCTATCATTATCTCGTCCACTGCGAATCTGTTGCAATTCCAAAGGATTGCAAGAGTCTGTTGAATTAGAATGAAATGAACTTTTTAGTTCCTCATTTTATTTGGACTGCGAGTAAACGCCTTTTAATAAATTAATTACCTGAGGCATTATATTAACATCATCATTGAAAATTGCTAATTGCTTGTAATATTCTTTCACATTGTCCTGCAGCTTATTAATACACATGTCAAAAATATTCTTTTGTTTCTTCAAGAACATTTTGATAACCCTGTAATACATGAAATGTTACGCATTAGTAAAATTAGCAATTATATTCTTAATAACTTTTAATATAAAATTACTCGTTTGATGAATCCTTTTGTCGCAATAAACGAAGATAATATCTCCATCTAGCCGGACTGTTGTTTAAATCATCTTTAAATTCTTCAAATTGTGCAGATAACATAGCTATAAGTAAAGGCATGCCTTTGCACTCTTCATGAATTTTATTTGCTTCTACTGGAAGCTTCTGTACGGTAGTGTCAAGTACTTTAGCAAAGAGACCCAAAGTTTCTTCTTCGGTAAATCCATCATTCATCTACAAAATAATAATTGTATCCATATTGATGAGTAAACACATGAGTTATAAATGATGAACTGATTAACTTCTCAAGTAATGTACCTCTATGCGAGAGTAACGTTTTCCTTCAAGAACGTCTTTATCTGCAGTGACCACTAAGGTTTTACAACCAAAGTCAAATGCATCAATGAATTCTTTTTTACAAACATCATCCAAAATTAATAAAGCGTTGCGATGATTTTTATTTCTGAAATACTTTTTAAAATATTGTATGAAATAATGGCATTCTGACTTTAAAGTATCAGAAACAGTTTCCGATTTAGGAATATGTTCATACAAAAAGCTTAATTGCGTTAATATTTCTTCATCAGTGGATCGTTCATATCCGAATTTAATCCAATATAATTCATTCTGTAATAAAATACTAATTCATAATTTCTTTACATTCTCTAAATTGAGAATTAATAGTAAATTGTATGAATTTGAGTAGTTACATTGAACAAGGTCTCCACTAATTTTGTATCTTGAAGAGTATTGGCAATTAGAGATGATTTTCCAAATCCTTTCATCCCGTGCAACACGATATAGCCCATTGGCTCTATTTTTTTCAATTCGTTTTGTAACTTTAACATCTGGAAAAGTATGTGTCAATAGTTTTATATTACTATTAAATTTACTATACTCATTGCATCCTTTTCATTATAATTATTAGCATACTATCACACGTGAGTAATCCACTATCCGATGTTAAATACTTGATGTAATAAATATGTAATAGCACGCAAACGGTAAATATAAAATTACTATCGGTTATTAAGTATACTTACGATAAATACCATTCCAGAAGTAAGCATAAAAAATATAAATAACATAGTTAGTTCCGTCAGTTTTACTTAACATTTAAAATCCATTGAACATTTATATGATGTAACATTAAAGTTTGTGATTAGTTAATTTAACTTTTGATTAATTAATTAAAAGTTGATTTTGCAGTGAAGCCCTACATAAGATTTGCGCAAAAATGGTAGAGTTAACCAATGTACATTTGAACAAAATATTGTAGACTAAGCAATATAAAAGTACTGGTGACATAACGAAATATAATTTTTTGTCATTATTAAATTTCTGATTATTCCTTCTATCAGTAATTTTATTCTCTAATCATATAACTTTTCCTATGTTATTCTATATTTTTTTATCTTATCAATTAATTTTATAGTACATCCGTGTGTGATACAGACAATGGATGACTCATGAATAACATCTGATATTCTTTACATCGAACCTCTTGTTCCCTGGTAACTGTCAATGGTGAAATTGGTGGCACCGTAGCTGATTTTGAGTTATGGTGTATATCACTTTGTGATATTTTATAATGCTCTAATAACAGACTGTCGATGCTATGGGTCAGCCATCTATAATGATGTTGTAGAGCGTCTCGAAATGCATAAAAAGCATGAGGAGTGCTGCCAAAATAATTATGCGTTACATGGTGTTAGCTATTATTTTATATTTGACTTTTTTTTCTCTAAGCGATATTGTGCAGATATATATGAAATACAAAAGCAAAGTAAAAAATATGTTTTACGTTTGTTCTTACCGAGGCAATATTTGTAATAAGATCAATACTTGCTCCTGCCTACTACCTCCAGACTTAATTCTTTCAATCTCTTGAGCACTTAAAATATGTTTTGACTTTAAGGAATCAATTACTCCATTACGTACATCAAGATCATTTACTATATCCTTTGATAATTTTAAAAGGATATTTGCAAATATATTCTCCTCCATCTTTTTTTGCATACTTTCAGACCATTATTAATAATATTGCTGCAAGAAAACATAAATCTATATTGGTATAATTAGGGTATTCGTTAAATAATGAGCTTAACTTCTAAACCTGACCATTACTGAGTAATATAAAAGAAATGTACATCTAAGAGTATATTAAGTATAGTAAAAGAAACTTATATATTTATAACTTAAATATGATAAGATGGTTTTAAAAGATATAAACTTCAAACCAAAACATAAAAAGCATTAAATATCATGTTCGTTTCCATGAACAATGGAAAATAAATATCCATTGTTGTAAAATTATGTCTTTAAGAAAAAAAGGAGATATTACAGAGATACTCATGATTCAAATAAAAGGTAAAATTTCAGTAATATAAAGTAAAATGATAAGATTTTGATGAATAAAGTTCATTGAATCATTCGGAATTTCCAACAATAAAGCCTTTTTGCATTCCCTCAATTACTTTCAGTGCGTAAAGTGACAGATAAATATCATATAAAATTACTGAAACGCTTCTAAAAGACGTATATTACATATCACTCATGATATTCAATGATAACTCACCGTATTCTGCAATTGGCCTCGCATTCAAACACTTTTCTTTGTTTAGAAATCAGCTGTTCTATGCGTCTTATTTGTAACTTCAATACCGCAGCATGCCAAGTGCACTAATCAACTGTTAGAACCATCAGATGACTGAATGCATTCTATACGCGTATTGGAGTGAAAATCAAATTCATTATCCTTATGATTGGTTACAAAATGGGAGGCTCTATTACACATTCGAATTTCGAGCAAGTATTAAGCTACCCACGCTACTACAGTTTAACCGTGTACACCGTCTGACCGCACTGTGCATTACTGAGATTCATGTTATACAGTGACAATGCACGGTATTCTATACACTGTCCTCGGAGACGGTAGAGTATATGTCCGTCTGAGTTCACGGCAGTTCATTGGATCTGGACAAACAAAATTTAGTGCGCAAGCAGAAATGTCCTAAGAAACGATATATCTATTAATTTAATGTTGAATAAATTTACATACATATTAGCGACTGTTTGGGGAATGACTGTAATACTTAAAAATAAATGTTTATTCTAATTTTTCGGTTCCTGTACAATCACAAGTGCAACATTTTCAACTTCTCCGGTATGGTCTAGTGGCTAGGATACCTGGCTCTCACCCAGGAGGCTCGGGTTCGATTCCCGGTACCGGAAATTTTATTTTGTTTAGTATTTGTTTGACTTTGTTTTAGTTTACAAAAGTAATGTGCGATGGCCGGGAATCGAACCCGGATCAACTGCTTGGAAGGCAACTATGCTGACCATTACACCACCATCGCACTTGATTCAAAGTATAATAATCAGAATCAAACTATTGTGTCTCATGAATATAAATGCCTTCATTATGAAAGCAATTACAGAAATGTCTAATTGTATTGTCTTGAGACAATACAATGAGCTGTATTATGAATTTATCCATTTGCAGAAAACTCAGTAGGCAATATCGTTAAAACTACTTGTAAAGAGTTTCACGTCGATAATTTTCAGACAGGCTTCTAGAATCGAACTGACTTACCATCGGGCGGTAACTCAAGTAGTTCTCATTTCAGTAGCTTGAATATTATCTTCACATATCCAACATAGTCGTGAAATGTCTTTCATAAAATTTCACGTTTTACTGGAAACGCACATGAAAATCCCTCTATGTTGACCAATCGCGCAGTATTATCTGTACGAAGCGACGTGTTTTGTTGAAGAAAAGCCCTCGGATCACACTTCATCCCTAAAAATTAGAAAAGTTTACGAGTTTTCCAATAATCTCAATAAGAGGACCGCGTAATTGCTGCCTCACGAAATTCACCATTGTATTCCAGGGGCTTCGAACAATGCACTGGAACGGGTTATACTCTAGATAAAAAAACTAACCTAACTCGTTACTTTCCTACCATTTTAAAGTACTAACCTCTAATAATTAGACAATAGATATGTTTACTTACTTCAAAATAATTTTCTACTCTTAACTCGTCGTACACGTATGTTGAGAGGATTGAATTATCTAATTACACGGCCAAGCATTATGCAATACTGATCCATTCATACGTACATGTGCTGTGCATAGGTTACAGGATCTAGTGGAAATTCGATTACTTCAGGAACAGCGTTTGGCGCTTGGCCCATTAGTCGTATTCACTGGCTACTTGCTCGATTAATTAGTCGCAAATATATTACGTGTAGGCTCATATATATGGAGCCAAAATCCGAAGATTAATGCATCAAGGAATTCAGAAAGGACGAGGATACAAAGCCACCAGGAAACACTGAATTTCTGTAATAATTCAGAGAGCAAAATTCACGTAATTCATTCACGTACTTTGCTTAGGTTAACAGTGAAGTCTCCTTCTGTCAAAATACCTCTACAAAATATTGTATTTTGAAGAAAAACCAGCTGCGGCAACTAGTAATATACTAATAACACAGATATCAGCTTCTTCTGCTTCGAGTGACTCTTGTTGAATTACACTGATAATATAGTGGCAGCGTTAAGATACCTAACGGTCGTCCTTATCCTTTAATTATAAAAAATTCTCATTAGAAAATGCCCGCACTGTGTGATTTACAGAGGCGTGTGATCAAGCTTGATGCACTTATCTGAGGATTTGCATATCGCGTGTGGAACGTGCGAGGGTCGCGTACGACTAGCGGACAGTATTTATACGTGTATTTAGTAGTCGAGCAATGTTACCTGAATTCGCGCAATAGTCATTGATTGGATCTCGTTCTATCTTCGATTTTTTTCTTCTCAATAAACAGGGAGATAAAAATTCACTTGAAAATTTACAGCAGGACCATGAGATTCGGTACTGAGAAGATAACCTAACCTCTCGGCATGGATTCTGCAACATGAAATTGTAGGTTAGGTAGGCACAGAGAGGCAGGCAGGTAAGCATCGAGCATCCTGAGGGCATCGATCGTCAGTGGTATACTAAGCACTTCAAACGACGTGACTACGAGACAGCTCGAGGAATGGCAATAATGCTGATAGGATAGTAATATAATTATCACCTGTACAAGAGGGCCGATAGTGACGCGGGCCCCGTGTAATTAGAGCTAGCGAGAAGAACCAAAGGCTGTCTGTCCGTGGGAGGGTTCGCAAGAGTATAATGCCATGCAAATATACCTCATCACTCGGTCCACCAGGAATAGAGTGCATTAATCCACTAATGCACACGGGCTCCCGTAAAATTAGATTCGCCCGGATTTAGTTGGAAATGCGATATTTCAGTGTCGAGTGGAATCTCCCACGCCGTTCGCTTTCCGCAAATGGGAAGTATCGTTCGTATTTCCCGGCAGACATTTCCGAGCATTTTCAAACGGCCCAACGTAACGTAACCTCACATAACCTAAAAGTGTCATCCAGTGCAAGGCACTCGCCGGTGTGCTCGTGCGAGTTTCCTGAAGATTTTCCAGAACCTTCCCGTCGCCCACCTAGGTGTTCCGTGTTGTTTACGTTCGTGCCATCTCCTGCCACTCGCGAGGATTACTCGCGTCCAATTAAATTTAACGAATTTCCGAGTGCGACCGGCTTTATTGGTTTCATTAATTACGCATGCACTCGCCGATGGAGTCCGAGCCCGCGTTCACTACCGAAATGCAGCCCGAATGCACGTAGTAGTCGAGGTTCCCCTGTAATACTCTATGCCGTTGCATTGTCGAAGGGGAATCCAGTGACTGTACGGGGCACGAGCTATCTGGCGCATCTCTACGTATACGTCCGCAGGACGTATATGCCCCGCGGGATTCGAATCGTCGAACGGACAATGCGCTAACGTGCCAATACTCGGAATTTGCTAATTAAATCGTTCCTACGCTCGACAATTTCCACGTGGTCGACTTACGAGGATTACTATGAGTCCGATGAGTCCGCATGTGATAATTATTGAAAATAAATTTTCGCAAACCTGTCAAATAATATTCTATTATCGTAATACTTATGGCTGGCAATTTAATACCGATAATTTCTTTTCAATCACGCAGGGTTGCGTTGCAAATTGCCACTTTCCTATAGGGTGACACGTGTGACTCTCGACACGCTTATCGACACGAATTTCGGCGAGGCGTTTTCCGTTTCCTGAAGGGTCGTGTTGGCTAACGCAACATGTGAGATCCGTATATGCCTATCGACACGAATATGCTAATGTGCTACGTGTGTGTTAGCTATGCTAATTTCTCTATGATTCACCAGGCAAACATATGCCTCGGTTGCATTTTATTTCGACCACCTGCGGAGCTCTAATTGTCCGATGAATTATTAATCTCAATGAAATAACCCGCATTTTGCGGCTTGCCGCGATCTCGCACGTATTTTCTCGCGACGTCTCACGAAGAAGTCACGCACGGAGGAGGCGTTCCGTTGCGTTTCCAGCCACGTACCAACCAGTGATTTTCTCGGATTTCACATCGTGACAGCCTATTTTCACAGACGTGTATAAATGGCGTAACCACAACAGGGAATGTTTTAATGCACGCGTCGGTAGAGCGACGTTACGTAGAAGGCAAATTATTAATTAGCAATCCTCGACGGAGGTTAGCAATCGTAAAACGGTACATTGGCAACGGTCAACAAGGCGTGAAGAAAATTAGGTGGTGACGTCACAGGTTGCCTAAAATATTTCACGGAGCCTGGAAGAAGGAAGCGACCCCCAGCTCGTAAACTGGCGCAATGGGCGAGGGCTGGATGGCCTGAAAGCGGACGGAGGTCGTCAATGTTGATGATGCGTGGATCACGATATACTGACGGCTCCATCATAGCTGGTCTGTACTCTTCTATTCTCATCTATCCCGCTGCTGCTACTAGCACCCCCTTCCTATCGAAGTCCCATCACCCTACGGCACGAAAAAAAGATTCCACCCCCGTGAGGTCCCATCCCGTACGGTTTATTGAAATAACTCTGAAGCCCTTTTCTCTTTCTACCCCTAAAACCGAAGAAAATGTCGATCCATTCTAGACTATTATCATGAAAATCCAACGGTGCAGACTTTTCAATAAAAGTGAGGTTAGGTCTCCATGCAGTGCACATGGGCGATGTAAAATGCAATTCATACGCGAAACAGGTAATTGGAATCAATGCATACACGATAATGATAATTCAACCTATTCAAATGGTATTTCAATGATGCTAAACGATTTTACAATATGATTTATTGTCATCGATACTCGCTACATACGAGTCGTATTAAAGGAGCAACGACATACGTGATTCCGTCGCGATTATTTACGCTTTTCCTCCCCTTGACAAAGTTCTCTCTGTATCGTAAGTACGGCAAACGGCTTCCTGCTGCACAATTAACTCCCGTATAATTATAATTAACCCCAGGTTCAACGGTTGTGCAGGTTTCCTGGCTCGCGATAGAAAATCCGCCTGGTGAAACGTCGGCTGCTTGTGAAACTGAAAATTAGCGAACGCCAACGGAAACGTACCTACTGGCGTTCACTTTCCTGGTTCTCGTATAAGCATACCGTACAAATGCTCATACAAATACATACCTACGTACAAGAGCATTTCAGTAAACGGATAAGTTTCGCATGGTGAGTCGCGTTACTGGTAACGACCGCGACAAACCCTTCAAGGAGGTTGGGGCTCGTAGGGGAAAAAGAAAGTAAAGGAAAAAAAAGAACAGTAAGCAGACAGTAAGGCAGGCGAAAACTGCTGGATTTTCCCGACTCTATCTTCTATCCCAAGATGTAACGAGGGTGAATGCTGGTCTCCGTTTTTCTTTCGGCCATATCCGACTGTCGTCACATATTGACGCCTCCACTTTATTCAATTGCTCAGTCAACACCCTGGCTGACACTTAGGTCGGCTAGTGGGGCGAACTTAGACACGTTTTTTCGCTTTCCTCATTTCCGCCCTGAACGTCGGCGATTCGTCGGATATTCGCTACCGTACATGCTTGACGTACAGTCAATCTAACGGGAGTTTCATTGTCACGATCAGAGTCGTTTCGCTGTTTAGTTTCTTTTTTTTTTTTCATTATTTTCTTTCTTTTTGTCCTTTTTTCTCACTCTAGGCTTCCCCCTTTAGCTACAGAAGAAATCGATCTGCAGCACGACGCTCGGGTGCACGTTTGCCTGGTAATTTTTCCCTCATCAAGCATCGCTCGGGCATTTTTATTGGTAATTAAAAGTTAGCGGGCTGTGTGATTGGAATTAATGGTCAAATGGTCAATCTGCGTTGGCGGGTGTGGACACGGTAGGGGTTCGTTCTACAGGGAGTTTGGGGGGAATCAGAGAGAAAAACGGGTAGAGGTTGTAGAAAAAAAAGTGAGCGTGCAAAATCGCCACTACCGATCGACATCGTGTCTGGGACTTTCATGGTTGGTACTTATGTACGTAACGTATGTACCTATATACTAGTCGCTGTATGAATTACGACATGTCGTCGCGAATTTCGTTCCAGACTCGAATTGCAATATTTCCGTTTAACTGTGCGATCCTTTAGAGCGGTAAATGTGTCAGGTGCAGACGATAAAATTTCGTTATTCCATACAGTCAGGTAGATATAACGCGGAGAGTGCGAAAACTATGGATTTACGCGAACTAATGAATTCTATATTTTTTTCTTTTTTTTATCTAAATACGAGACGTACGGTTTTATTAACACTTTGGAATTATTCAAATTAATTTCATTAAAGATTTTCAATTAATTTTATTTAACGTCAATAAAAAGAAATTCAACTCCATTCGCTGCTCGGTTATCCGTATACACGTGACCCTCTCTGAATTTTGACAAAAGGACATTTTTGAGGAAAGCATTTCCCCAAGGACCAACCCCTTGACATTTTCTTACCGAGCCGAAACCCTGCTATAGAGGGGTTGCTCGACATCTATCTGTCATTACGGGAGATTTGTGCTCGTCCGAACTAAAGCGACCTTCTGCGTTGCGTTACGGTTATGGCTTATGTCTTCTCCGGCCAAGTCTTCAAGTAAGGGGTGGCGCAATCGTCAGGGGTGTAACAGCCAGAAGTATAATCCCAAGCATAGAAGGAAGTACGAGCGTCGGGACGTATGCCGGAAATGGCAAAAGTAAGTACAAATCGAAATAAAGCGCGCGGAAGACGTCACGAGCGACGTTCACGTGAGCGTGACGATGAAAAAAGGTGGTTCAAGTAGTTTGATACGGTTGAGGTAAAAGAAAGGGATGGAGGGTAGAAAAAAGGCGTAGGTAATTTTTGAAGGGTTTAAAAGGTGTTTAAAAATTTTTTTTTCATATCAAAATAAAATAGGGAATATAATTATCCGCGGGGTGGGTGGGTGGGGGGGGGGGGTACTTTATTATTTTTCTTAAGAGGGTTGCTATTCACTTCCTGCCAAGAGGGTGAGTACTTACTCTCGATACGATAAGTGAATGTTCGAGTCTTGAGTCTCGAGGGTTGAGGGTGTTCGTAGGTAATATTGATGGACAGTGACTTTGCTCTTATCGTTTCGAGGGTAGTCTATCATCCCCTAACGAGCGCATTATGCCTCGATTAATCTTCGATATTTATATTAGGACTTTATTAAATAGAATATTCTTTCGAGCTTCTTGACGTGCAACGGGAAAAGTTTATCGATAAAATTTCATACTTTCTTTTTCTGTCTTCAAACTTGAGTATTCACTTTTCTCAGTTATGCGCAAAAGTTTTTGGTTCTTTCTTTTTTTTCTGTACCATGGATATTACGATGATGGATGGGATTCACTGTATTACTGAAATGACAATCTGGGACACGTGACTCCGGTCAATGTTCGTGTGATCCAATTATCGAAGCTGTGTCAATTTTCCAACAAAAAAATGCGGGCCAACAGCTACCCCTAGGTAAGGGTGGATATGCTATTGATATGCAAACTAAGTCCTGGATCGTAAAATTCACGTAATATCACAGGGATTTTGCATACTTCATTGCAGCGTACACCCCGAAGATCGTCTCGCACTTTTATCCGACATTATCCTCCATGATACGCCAGTTTAAAGTTCAAGTTAACCATAATCAGGGTATAAAGCTAAAATATAAATGGTATTTTCCCTACGACTACAGTAACCCACGATGAAGGTCCAAACCACGTACAACAATCATAGACGCATATAGCCCCTACCGCCTAAAGCATCAACGCAGTAAATAATAATGTAAAAAAAAAATACAATTTCAAAAAATATTTAATAAATAATTTTCATTTATACAATTTTTTGTAATTATATTCAAGTGCCACAAAATAATTAACCCGCAGCATCCAGATCACATGGAACTCCCATTGTACCAAATCCTCGATGCGACGAACAAGTTCGACCAGACTTCAAGAAAGGGTGCGTCATATTTTCAAAAAAAAAAAAAAAAGGTTTTGTGTATCGTACAATTTCTATGCTAATGAACGTGTATGCGCGTAACACGTTCAGGTATCCCACCAGGATATATGATATAAGATTCATAGTAGCGCATTACAACGAGCAAATTTCCGGCCACTACAATGTAAACTCGCCACAATTGGCCGAGCGTCGTTACCACGTGGGGACAGTGGATACGAGTAGGACCCACGTACGAAAAGTCCCAGGTTATTGTATCGACGGATTTATGCGGTCGAGAGAACGAACGAAGAAGGATACGAGAACAATAAGGGGTGAAAAGAAGCTGAGAAGGAAAATGAAGAGAAAAAAAAAGTTTAGAAAAAATGGTAAAAGAACGTACGAACCTGCTTTGCATATCGACGAATTTACGACGCGGTGGAACTCGTTATGTCACCCTGGGTACCTTTTTGAAAGAAATTTCACCCCGGAAACAGTGGTTTATGATATCGACGAAATGTTTGGCCGCTGCCCAAATATCATATACATAACCACTCTTACCCTCTCTCCATGTGCGTATATCGATGAATTTATCGTCATTGTGTCTTCTTCTACCCTGCGGTCCATTGTAACGAAATTGTTTACGATATTGACTCTTCCTTTTGTGTTAATCTAGATGCGAATTGGGGATGACTGGTACGACCATACATATACCGAGTCACCCATATCCGTCAAGGAGTATCGACGAATTTACGACAAAACGGACGTTCGACGTGACCCTTTTCATCCCTTAGGAAAATGTACAGCTATACTACAACTGCTATGCTAATTGTGTCAATTAGCATAGAAATAACAGTAAACTAAGTCATCCCTTCCTTTCGTTCTGTCTTTCGTACAATGGTGGCGATACGCGTGAAAAAGGGGGTTGAAAATTCGATTCATCATTTTGGCTGACCATAATGATCTTGTAGTTGCTAAGAGAGGAGGACCTGTAGAAAAATTAACAATCACAGGGTGACCCTTCATCCCCATACCGTAATATATTACATTAGCAGACAGTATACAAACTAGCGTGGGGATGAACCAAGTGAATTCACAGTATCTCTACGGTGTACCACTAGCAACGGTCCAAGAGTTACGAAATGGTAACGCGAAACGTCACTTTCAGTATCCAACGAGGGACATTCGTATGTAAACGTCCATGGACGTGGTCCAGCGAAGCATAGAGGTTCCGATATGATGTCGAGTGTTTTGTACGCACTGGAGTAGATTGCACGGGCCGGGGCATATAGATGGGAAAATAACGGTGGGTTCTGAGAGGAGGGTGAATTCGCTACGGCCCGTTTCTGGTCTGCGGGTGCGTTTAGTTAAGTCATTCGCGGAGATTATGAATTCGCTACGGATCGTGATCTCGTATTTGTCCTGACAGTCGGCAAAAACAAAGACTGTGCCATACGACTAATGGCAAAGATAGAACAACAGAGTTGAACAATAAGATGAGCTATGAAACACGTGAAGCCAGACTTAATTTTCCGTAAGGGTAAAAAAAAATATGATAAAATTTTAAGGGGTTACATCATTTCAAATTGCTTTATCAATTAAACGTGCACGGGGTAAAATGCGATATTTTGATAATACGTCAAAACTCGACTGCACAACAGAGTGAACGACGTGCACTTAACACCAGAACCAGAGGACAGAGCGGAGTTTCATTACAGCCGGTAGGTATATGCGTACATACGTGTTACATTGACTGATTGAGTGGCATTGAATTGAATTGGGGGTGGTATGGGGGTGCTTGGAAACTGGCAAATGCCTGCCTGCCCGTTGCAGTATTGCATCGTGTGGCGTTCAGCACTCGTACGGATGTACAGGTAAGTGTGTATATACGTTATGCTCGGTCGGTATGGTAGATTTTTATAGGGGCGCGTGTATTCGCCCGAACGCAATTACACCTGAGTAATAGCTCGCGCTTATAGAGAACGGTTGTCTCCCGTTCCTGCCTGCTAACACTGTATCTGTATCTCCTATATATGAAAGCGCTGCCACACACATCATCCCAGCCTCCAATCCATCTGTAAACTGTCCACTTTGATGGGACGACAATCACACCCACTGTAACGAAGCTCTACGCGCTCCATTGTCTCGTTTGTGCTGGGATTCTATGGTGAATTTATCGGGAAACATCGAAATAAAGATCAGTCGATGCTGATTGCGGCCATTCTGCCAAGATTGGTCTATACGGTTATGCTTCAGGAGTTCAACTTAGGTGTATGTGTATATATGTGTTTATATGGTGCGACGGAGATTTTCATTGTCTAATCGTAGGAAGATGGATATTGGCTCGACCGTTTTCTACAAACTTCCTTGCGGTTCGATCGTACCAGGAGTTTCTTATTCACGGCAGCAACAAGTGTCGTATTCCTCTTATTTCGCGAGCGTAAGAATATTTACTGGGCTAGTTGAAATTTAGTGGGCACTAAAACTTTCAACGTATATCTCGCAAAGTGGCGGCATCCATCTTGGAAATGGTACCGCGCAACGGGCCGGAGGGGAAAGATGCAAATTGTTTGAATATTTACGCGACTCTCGTTCGCAGGCAAATACTTTTACATGAGCAAGTACCGAGACGCGTCTCTTCGCCCGATAGCGAGTCTTCCGAGTGGTGCTTGAGAATTCGTGAAAAATGTCGATTCCGACCGACCTTTGACCCCATGCGTACAGCGAGCGTATAACGTTGACCGGTAAAAATTGTTTTTTTTTAAATAAATTTTCCAACTTTTCCTATATTTTTTTTCTCTCCCACTCCTTCTCTCCTGACATGCTTTCCGTTGTAATAACGCGGCTGGGTGCATGAATTATGCAAACACCAGCGACGTATACACGATACGTTATGCATTATGCGAGTGACAGATGCAGCAGGCAGTAGCTGTTGGAAACGAAACATTGGATGGAAAATCCATGCGATTTCGGGAGTATTCGGCATTGACGTGAAGGTAATAAAAAAAGAGACAAAATGAAGGGATTTCACCTTGACATGCCAGCAATAATTGTCAGTGAGGCGGGACGGGACGGGTGACGCAGGTTCAAGTCGGATATTGAAATTTGCATGGATCCGACTGACACGCATCGGCTGGTGCAGCGCCTGCATATGTAAATGGTACCGTATGTCGCAGGCATGTAGCTACATACCTATATAAGGACAAGCGTATGTATCTACGTTTCTATCGCTATATGCATAACGATTATATGCCCATTAGAGGAGTACCGGGCTTATACGTACTACGTGGGGATGGAACCATTACCGGTATTGATGAGCAGCTGACCAGAGAAATTGGTTCAGCATGTGTGATCGATCTACCTAATCTCACAAAGGGTCTAGAACCAGATGCCAATCTAATCTCAAGTGACTGAAAAAAAAAAAAATTCAAAACTAACTCACTTTGTACCCATATCATAGTTACTAGTATTATTACCGTACTTGTAGGTTGACCAGACGTCAACTAACTCGGCCAATCTCTCACGGAAGCGTAAAACTAATCTCCGATCGGTTTGCACCGGGAAAATGAAATTAGTCGCGATAACGTTGCCTCCTGTGCAAAATATCGGTAATTCCTTGCGACACGTTTACGTGCACACACTGCGCGAAACAGCCTGGGCGTACGGTAGGTAATTCCGGAATCGTCACGTGTAGTCCAGGTATAAAGGTACTTTGCTAAATTAAAGTGCGATCCACACGCAATTCAGTGGACTCACGCAGGCAGGCACGCACGACTGTATTTACACGGCAATTCGTAGCCACTATGTCACTTGCGAGCATTGGCGGAATTACGTTCGGCATTCTTCACCTACTAATTAATGAGCAGGTTATGTAACCGAGAGACACGAGAGACGAGAGATAGATTCAATATGACGTATTATTTGTATGAAAAGAAAAGGGTTGATTTGCCTTTTCATACGAGGGATGAATATGGTTGATGTCCTACCCACAATTCCACGGATATTTCCCATTGTGACGTCTGTAGTCAGGATAGGCACTCGCGGCGAACAACGACTCGTTAAAATCAAGGCTGATTGCAAATTGAGCGCGAGACCGCTCTTGATTGGTTGAAAATCCGATCATTGTCGATCCGAGCTGGTGCATCTCTGGCTTTCTATGCATATAGGTATTTATTGAGAATTGCATCCAGCACATGCTCGATGTACTAGGTTGGAGGTTGTAGTACGTAGAGGGTGGCCTAAAGTGAATTACACGAGGTTGCCACCACAGTTACCAGACAACGTTGCTGTCTCTTTTGTACTCTTTCTCTTTTTTTTTCTCTTTCCGTCCGCCTCTGTCACTCGCTGCACTCTTGGCAGACATGTTTTTGTTTGCATCGAATACACCGAAACAAACGATTTCCCGGGGGTTTTGAAAAGTCAAAATTTCTCAGGAATATATATATACATATATATGCATACGCGAAACGTGTATCCATACGTGGAACCAAGTGGAGACGGGATCGATACCTTTGGTTTCCGGTTGTCAAAGAGATCCGTGCTGTTAGATTCAAAGGGTGGTACTACTATATGAATTTTCTGCTGGGGGAGGGAGGGGGGGGGGCAACCGGCCACGAGTTTCCCACCGCGATGAGTATTTCACCCCCTTTTTATTTTCTACGCTTGTAACAGCGATTCGCTTGTGTCGAATGAGCGCGGGCTTTAAAATCGTCAACCCTAAAAGTGTTTTACGCTTGGTCTCACCCATTGATCGAATTTAAAAGTGATGTCGCGTCGTCGGGTGACATCACATTGACAACCGGACGTGCCGATTTTACAAGCAGCACGCGACGGAAATGGATTCTGGGATGAAAATTTAGGGTTGTCAGTATGTACCATGCTATTTACCTACACGTACTTATGCGAAGGGCGACTAGTCTCAAAATCCTTTAGCCGATACGTAATACCAACCTAATAACACTCGAGTTACGAGAACCGATATTTTGCAAGGGAAAGAAAAGAAGGGGGTTTGTCAGCAGGCATTTATTCCCACTAGAACTGGGTTTCTAGGTAGAAGCTTTGCGCAGACAAATATTCCCGGTACTGCCGAATTAGTTTGGGAATTCTTCACTGTAATCGATCTAGGTACCAACCTACTGAAATATCATATGCAATTTCGATCGGTACTGGTGCCTTGGTAGCATTGACTATCGTAAAACGAATATCAGACAAAGTATCAGGCACTCGGCAGGAGGAGCAGTGGCTCGAAGAGAAATACGCGACCCTTCACTATTGTGTCGCCACGGTATTCAAACGACGATGTGATGAATGGATTAACGTCATATAAGGGGTGACTTAGCGCGTTTGATAAGAAACCGATAAGAAACGTAATTGCGAGAAATGGTACCTAGACTAGGCGGGAGGTCTTTATCCGTTACGATTTATCTCATTTATCGTCGACGACGTCAAATAAATAAATATGACGCTTAGCCGTAACGCGTAGCCAATCGCATCACGTGATTAGAATACGACGCGTTTTCATTTACACCGCCGTTATAATTAAACAACACACAACGGTCGTGTGGAACAAGAACATTTAAAAGGCCCCGCCATGTTTTATCCTTATTACGTTCTACAAGCGTCTCGTCCCTTACTCGTTAAAGCCTCTCAGCTTTTTCACGAGATATACATATCTATGTAGCTACTTGTAAAAATCCTAAGGATGAAATATGCCGGATGAAAATTTCAGAGGGGGTCGTAGGGTGTGATCCTGTTGGATTCGAAGGAACTCTTGGTAATTACACTTACTAATTGCAACGTCCCACTCTTTTCTTTCCCTGCACTGTACAGTCACTACTCTTTGCTCTCGCAGGAAGCATTAAAAGAATGTTTACGAGACTGCGTTTCGAGTGCTAAAATATAATGGGATACTACGTAGTCGTGACTGTAGCCCGTAGCGCCTTAGGCCTTTAGGATTAAGATCGCTAATTGTTATTCTCAAAGGATACACCCCTGTCTAACAATGCCCGTTCGCGAGCAGCGTCCTGGAAAATTAAGGATTAACACAACGCCAAGGCAATCGTCAGGCGAGCTTTATTACTTCCTATCGTGCTTTTGTCCGTAGAAGGATTTTCGAAAAATTTACAATCTGGCTACTAGGCTTGGTAGACGTTGTATAGGTGTATTAGGATAAAGACAGTCGTTTTCGAGGTTTATGATTGATTTTGTCATATATGCATACTATATGCCATATAGGTATACCAGAGTCAGATTGACTTTTACGATGCCTAGGACTCGTGAGGTCTTTATATAACGTATCGAACACAGTCATTTGTCAACACGATTGTGATTACTGATTTCTCAGTGGCTATCGGTACTCACACTGCACTCGGTATATGCTGCTCCGCTGTACAGGGAGAAGTCCAGGAAATAAAGTGCAGTCAAAGAGAGTCGTTTGACTGCAGCGAATTAGTGTTTCTGCAGTCGACGATAGATCTTCATTAGTATGAAGCGGTGCATAAGTCACGCCACGGGGGGTGGACTTAGCCACCCTCGTAATTCTTCGGCACGTAGTGCCCACATAGAGGCATAATAACATTGCAATCGCGATGGATGACTTATGATTTTCTACTTTTGACATTGATCATCGATCGTATCCTCGCGCGTAACTACCGGTGAGATACGTCTGACTCTTTTTTACCGACGAGACAACGCAGGAGGTAAAACAGATTTTTTTTAAAATCTCGCTAACAAAGTTGCTAAAAAATATTTGGCAATTGGATATGAAATTGTGAGGGTAGAGTCGCGTTGAAATTATTTCAATGAAATCGAGAGAATCGAGTAAATAAAAATATAAGGGATGTAGGAAGAGTCCACCTGATGGACCTTTGTTCATTGCGAACAATTGGCCAATGGTCGAATCATTTTTTTTCTAGAAGCCACTAAACTACCAACCACCTATGGGATCTCGTGTTTACGTTTTAGCGAAGCCAGAGAATAGCGAAATTCGCAGAGATTTTATAAGGGTTTCCGCGATTTAATTTTCGGACGACGGGGTCATCCTGGCCGTACGGGGTTACCGATGCTTTTTATTTTCTTTTCTCCTTTTTTTTCCTTCTGTCCATAAAAGCGCTCAAGTGTGAAACAACATATCGACCGTACGCTGCAGCCTTTCAGTTTCCACTAGCGAACGGCTACTCGGTAACCTGCTGACAAATAGCCACGGGACACGGGATGATTTTTTTTTTCGAAAAACCTACGGGATCCACCGATCGTACTGGTTAGGCACCCCTGTGGAAAACTTCGTTTCAAAAAAGACAATAAGTCTAGTTGAATGGTAAATGGCGCCGTACGAGAAGAGCTGTTCGTATATATACATATATACGTGATTGAAAAAAAAAGGGTTATAGCAAAACAATAAGGACACGGGCAATAGTCGCCGTGGGGTAAATTAAAATAAATGCACGTTACTGCAGAATCGTCTTCACTGCAGCGTAATAAAGCAGTCCCGGGATCGCATCGGGTTTATAATCCACTTAAGGCAAAACTGCATCCAACTGCACGTAACACGTCCAACGTCCCCATATCCCGTAACGCGAGTTCAACGCAAGCGATGCAGTTCTGAGTATAAATGCATTTATCGCTGATGCGTCGAGGGAGAAAATCAGGAACCCAACCACCACCCAGTTACCAGGCGTTCCTGGCATCGACGTCATCGGCGGCGGCATCGTCAAGGTGGCGCGAGGGTTGCGAGACCAGCAGGAACGGGAAAGGGGTCGCTGCTGCCATTCCTTTGGCATTACGTCATGCGTCGATTCTCTAGGGATTCCCGCATCGTCAACCCGAGATCCAGCCGACCTACTAGGGTTACAATTTCATGTCTACTTACTCTTCTCTTTTTTCCCCTAGAATCGTGTAAAAGATATTCGCGATACCTAAAATCACCTCGAGATGATTTTATCAGTGAAACTAAGAAACCACAAGATTGTATCTGTATTTAGTAATTTTTACATATTCATAAAAAAGTAAGAATAAAAATTTTAGTACACAGCAACGTACGATAGGGTATCGGCTGATTGATCGTATACGCAATCGACGTAAAAGGGCTATTGGGAAATAGCGATGCTATTAGAGCCAAACGACAAAAACTTCGTCATTGCCAGAGGCTGTTGGAAAATGTGTTTTTCCGTGATAATCCAATTGAAATTCTCCAGCATCCGTGGCGCGCGCGCATATCGGGACGAAATTGCCGAAAAATCGAGTCGCACGACATACGATCGCCGGGGAGTGCGCGAAAATGGAATTAGAGGAGGAAATAGGGTTAGCTGGATGATGTAGTCGGACGTAGCCCGGCAGTACACCGGAATTTTTTTCGGTTTTAAATTTCAGGGGCAAATTGCTCTCGGAAAATTACCTCTAATTACGTAGCTTCGGGTGATTCGATACCCGTCCAATATTTTTGGATACAGCTTAACGTCAATGTCGATACTACAGTCTATGCCTATACCTAACCTAACAATAAGGTTTCGCATTTCAATTGCAATAGCGAATCGTTCGATTTCATCCATACAATATATGCTTATATATACATATATACACAGCTATGTATTTCAAAGTCATTGTTTATCCTATTTGACGAAACGATTTTTATACACGATCCAATCAAAATACGTTTCGTAGCGATACGCCCGGTATTAAACCGATAAAGATCAACAGCTGCAAAATATTGACTAATCACGTAGATAATGGCGCGTCGACATTCACCATAGACAATGGAACTGTTAGTCAAATCCATAGCAAGTAATGTGTCGCAGATAGGCGTGTACACGTTATGTAGTGGCTGCATATCCTGGCCGCATCAATTATCATTAAATGCCATGATTATTGCGGGTGTACGTTGACGATTATTAGGACGATACGCCATTACCGATATGTCCAGGAACGATAATTACCGATACTCGATACTCATTGAGAATTTTCGATAACGGCCAATGCGTTATGCGCGACAGAGACATTTTGGCAAATTCAAATTTCGTTATAATTAACATTTCGTAACTACTGTAGATACACGTATGAATTGTATTTACCATCTTGTTGATTGTGTTTTGCCATTTTCAAATTACCCCCCCCCCCCCCCCCCCTCTAGGTTGTTCGACTTTGTACTCGTAGTTTCATAAGTCCGCGTGGGATGAGTCGACCGAATACAATTAATCCATCATCCTCAATTGGCTTAAGGCAGTTTATTTCGTAATGATGCTCAGAACACGTAGAGCCCGTATATGGATTTTCTCTATGATATGCAATATGCGCGCGTAATTCAGTCGATGCAAGTCATCGGAATCATCCCTGTTGCCGATGGGCAGACGATACGATCCATCATGCTGACGACAGCCGACGAGTATTAGGCTAAAGTGGTGGCGTGATTCTGCTAAATATGATGCTAAACAGGTATTTTGAGAATCGAGTCTTCGGTAAGTTGCTTTATCATACATAAGGTACAGAGTGCCTGTATGATACGTGTAATAGAGATAGTTTTCGAAAAAGTGCGAAACTGTCATGGCGGAATTAGATTGTAAAGATGACTCCCGACAGAAGGTGAGGTTATGGTTATCTGGTACTCTTGAGCGGAAGTAGATAGTAACTGTATAAATTCTTTTTGAAGGATCCGTAAATGGAGAAAGAAGTCAGAGTGTTACTTTGAAATAGGTAGTAACGTATCTATACCGAAGCCACGTTGAAATTGTAGAGTTTTGTTACTCTGGACGCGAGTCAAATGCCACGTAAATTCGCCAATGGCTTTTTACGTTTATTTATCTCTTTTTTATTCTGCTCTTACTTTCATCCTTTTTTCTCTCTCTCGCCGTACATTCAAGTAACGAGGGGATCTTTATTTCCAACGGTGAATCCGACGCTATCCGAGACTTATATCTGGGTCTGGATATTTACGTAAATTTATCGATCTGTCTACGGGCGCACCGCGTGCGGGCGTCTTTTTTATGTGCATCCCTTGGGAAACTGATAAGAGGAAGTAAGGAAGAAAAAGAGAATAAGAAAACTGTACGAGTCGCGTTATGAGCATGAATTTTTATATCGCGATCTTATCGTTACGCAACGCAATCGCAAAGGGATAATAAAGCCGCTGCGATTCCATAATGACGTTGCAGTTACACCCGACTTCAATTATACTTTTAGGGGATAAAATATCGATCCGAGGTACTGAATATATATTAGCACTTGCGTAATTTCATATTATATATATTTTTTATGTATTCTAATATTCTCGAAGATATTTCACAAGCAACGTGTCAGTTTAATGTTTTCGCATGTGTGCTGCAGGTATATGGGTAAGGTAATATTACTAGCGTTTGGATATCCCGTTCAACTTATAATTGTTGTGTTTACATTCTTATTTGATGCTATAATTTAATCATTTTGTAATAGCAGTTATTCATATAGTTTCTAGAACGACAATTCCGAAGGCAGCGTGGCCGAGCGGTCTAAGGCGCTGGTTTTAGGCACCAGTCCGAAAGGGCGTGGGTTCGAATCCCACCGCTGTCAGAAAAACTTTTTTTTACCATTGAATACGCGATCTGTGTGTGAATTGTGCAAAATATATGTATAATTCAATAAATAGATTGTGCGAATCAAAGGTGTCTTAACTTTTGTCGATATTCCGATTGACGGTGAATTACGTTTGTACCATCTGGCATACAGATGCCAAGTAGTTATAAATATCGAGCAATAAGAATAGACGCAGTGTGCAAAGTGTGATGCAAAAATCAAGGTCCCACCGAGATTTGAACTCGGATCGCTGGATTCAGAGTCCAGAGTGCTAACCATTACACCATGGGACCTTCGAAACTCAAAAAATTATATATAACATAATATTATCGATTGAATTCAATGAGTGCATTTAATCAATTGTACAAGAAAATCGATATAATAATTAATGAATTTCCAATTGAATCAATAGAAAATAATAAACCCTTCATACGTAAAGATGCCGTGATTCATAGTATCGAAAAAAAAAATACTGTTATATCTTATGACTTATCTCGTACTATGCTAAACTGTATCGATAAAAGCATAAATTAATCCTTAATACGTTATACCAAGTTTTTCTACCGATGTTAGAGAAAGTGAATCACGCAGGGGATGTAGCTCAGTGGTAGAGCGTTCGCTTTGCATGTGAAAGGCCCCGGGTTCGATACCCGGCATCTCCAATTTTTATCGACAAAAACTACATATCCTATATGCAAAATCAAAAATCTCATATAACGGTTAACGTGCGCAACTAAAGCACAAGCATATACCTATATTTACTTCATAATACACAAAATGCGATCCGATACTGATAATCAGCAGACATTGTTATTATCTGAACTTTTGATTATTCCAAGCCTCACGGCGATTGTCACACGAGAAATACATACGTCGTATAACCCACAAGGTAACACTCGCCCATTATACATTACACGTTATCTGTATACGACGCCATGACAAACCCATATAACACATCGCGTCCATGAACGTATGTAAAGTGGAATAGGGGAGATGATGGGATGCAAATGAACCTGGCAAAGAGATTGAATGGTAATAGTCTTCGATTCGTCATATGCAAAAGTTTCATATCGTCGGTAGACCGCGTAGAGCGAAAAAGGGAGATGAGAGATAGGAAAGAGAGAGAAGGCGAGGAGGGAGGTGGATTGAATGAAAAAAAAAAGAGTAAAAAGAAAAAGACGCGAATTCCCCCTTGTCAACGTACGAGAAAGATGATATCTTCTGAATTGCCATAGTCATGATATACCAACCTACGTATCTCGATGAAAACAAGTATGAGAGGAGTAATCGGGTGGGTGAAATAAGCGAGTAAGGGATGAGAAGACAGTTCGTATTTTGCGCGTTTCACAGTGCGAAAGGTTTTGTATGCTAATACAAGATTTTCACGAAGAATCTACAAGAAGCTAGAACGACTCGCAGAGACTTAGGTTTAAGTATTGGAAATACGTTGGATACCTTTGAAATCTAATCGAATCTAGTAGTTCGTAACATTTCGCAAGTGTCCCTCGAGCCATCCCCTTTTCGCTGGACCGTTATAATATTCTGTCCTGGAGAGTCGTATCTATTTTATTCTCTCATCCCGTTTGAAGGACGTAACTATGTGAAAACAACATAAAAAAATCAGAGCGCATAGATATCACGCTTTGACCCCAGAGGGTCAGCACTGGAGCGTGTGACCATTTTGTCACCCTCGTGAAATTTTATTTACGTATATTCTTCGCTCTCCGTGCTGCCTACGAGCATCCATACCGATGCAAGTAATTCAGCAGTCTGATGGGATTTTGGAATATTTTTTTTCTCGGTTAAAAAAAAAACTATCTCTCTCGTCGACGTAATGTAAAATAGTAGGATAGGACGGGACAAGGAAAGTGAAAGATTTGACGCAAGGAAAAACATTTATGAAAGGATAAAGTTCATCAGATGGAAAGGATCACGCCTTTCTATTGGGTGGACGAAACAATAATGCGGACTGCAGACGGTTTTTGTGTTTTTCTTATGACGCGCCTCGGCACCCGGAGGAGACCTTAAATATTTAGACGGCTAATTTTCGGCAGGATTTTTAAGCCAGGTGAAAGTGAGAATTGAAAAGAAATGATGAGGAGGTCCACGGTGAGTAGATAGTAGTACCTATATAGACAACGGGCGAAATGTCCTCCAGACTGAAATAATAATGAGAGGCGCCAGCGCCTTTAATCACGATATTAAACATTTACGATTGCCACGGCAACGTTCCTAAGACTTTTTCACGCAGCTCCGATCCGATTCGCAATACAAAAGGATTTTCCCGTGCAATTCCGCAAGAGCGGAACTATTCCGACAAAAGTGTTTGGCGAGATTGTGATGGGGTAGAATAAAAGAAAAGTAAAAATATATATATATATATATATATATATATATATATATATAATAAAAACTTGAGACTATTTCCACAATACTCAAGATCGATCAGCTAAAGAAAATTGTATTAACGATAATTACAACCATTTTGGATAAATAGGATCGTCAAGTATATCTAGTGGAATTAACAATAATGGGATAAGTCTCTAATGGTAAGAGGGTCAAAATGGACGTATCCGTGAAAAAGATAATTTTTCTTGTCGGACATTGGTCCCGGGAGATTAAGTCCTATACGCAACTATATTGATGACAGTAGCGAATCTAGCGAAGCATCCACAGCCAGCTCAATCTAGACTTTGGTTTGTTTTGCTTTCACACAATTTGTCATCCATTGTCCAGACCACGTACGACTAGTCCGCCATTGCTTATAGTTATTTATGGTTTTTGGACGTTCGTTGATTAATTTTTTTCCTGCAAGTACAATACCTCGAAATTGTCTCGTCATTGTAAACGTGTTTCAATTCTATCATGGAATCGCGTAACATCGACCAGCGCACGCGAAGCGTTTTAAGTCAGTACGGTTTGACGTTAGGATATTTTTACTTTCAAGCGTCCAGACCAAGCAACCCCGTATTAAATCGTATTTACGAAAGTCCCGAGTGACGTAACGCGAGGCGATAGCTGAGAGAAGAAATGAATTTAGTATTCGGGATTTCTGGTAACACGATTTCACGGCACGTCACCCTTGCGCACGCCTAAGCATTACAAATACGATTTCTTCGAGTCGCCCGGACGATGCTGGAACCTCGATGTCGATTCCAGTACGAATCTGTGGGGATGGGCGAGAGCGAAGAAAAAAAAAAAGACGAAGGGTAAGTTAAGTGAGAAAAAGAGATAAAGAGTAAAAAAAAAAAAAGAAGAAAGAAGATGCTCTTCACACTATGACAAGAGAAAGATTTTCCAGTTTTTCGCGGACGGGAAATATCGAGTTACCGAATTTACGACGTGACACGATTTGTCGGCTGATTCGCGAAAGTGAAAGGCGACGTGATTCGTGGACACGCACCCTAAAAAACTTTCCAACCTCACTTTCCCCCCTGTCACTTTCTCTCTCTCTCTCTCCATCATCCCTCGATAGGTATCGTCCTTGCTCTACTCTTACGTCGTAGCACGACCCTTAGCTAACCGTGGTTTCACCAAGAGTGGAGTTACGAAGACCCCCTTAACTTTAGGGGTTGTACGGGGTTGCATTGTGCCTTGTTCGTTACAAGGGTTGTCCGTGAAATACGTACGTGTGATTTCGTCCTTTCTGTCTCCGATGACGAAAGCCGAGATATGCGGTAACGTGAGAATGACAACAGATGGGACGCAATGACGTTACAAGTGTCGGGGGCTTTTGTTGTGCCTTTTTTCGCGAAATTGTTGTGACAGCCGTTTCAATGAAACGCCGTGCTTTGTAATCCCATTGGGTATACCAATACGGTGTTAAACTTTAGGGGATGCTCTTACGGTGTCCCATGCTGTTCTTCCTGGTAAATTTCTTAATGGGCTTAATTGGCCCTTAACAGGTCTTATTTCGTATCATATGTTTCTCGAAACTTTGTTAACTCGCACGTAAGTGAACGCGTAATGGTTTTTATATGTGACTTTCATTGCTGCGATTCTAAAGACGTCCCTTGTGGATGCTGCAAGGTAGTTTAGTCTGTTGACGTTATCGTTGGATTAATGAACGGGACTGCGTTCAGCTCGGAACGTAGGTTTATCTGACTTTCCCTAATTGTCTATGACTATTCATCAAGTCATTTATACTCGGGCCAATTACCATCTCCATCAGTTCCAAGAGTCTTTTCCGTTGAAACTCAACTGGCTAGGAAAGCTAGCACCATTTATCTCGGCTACAGGATTTTCGTAATTGCGTGGTGACTTCTGCGCGACCCCGTCATTCCAAACAGTATGTTAATCACGGTGCCAGCTTGAAAATAGATTGACTTTGACTATTTTCGTGCGACATCTTTTCAAATCTACAATTGCGAGCTTAACGTAGCACAAGCTATATACCCTGTTCCTACTAACTGTATTACGTGCAACGTTTTAGTGTAGAATAGAAACAAATATTTTAACGAACATTTAACTTCGTGAATTAGACATTGGTTGATAGTAAATAAGAATGACGAAAAAAAAGTGTTTTTAAAAAATGAAAAAAAAAGTTTGCTAAGTGTGGGGTTCGAACCCACGCTCCCATACGGGAACCAGAACTTAAGTCTGGCGCCTTAGACCGCTCGGCCAACCTAGCATATGATTACTCCTGCACATTTTCTCGTACAAGTAGCAAGCTAAGAATATTGACAATTTTTAAAAAGCATTTCCACCCTTATCAAAATGACAATGCTAACAAGTACACATCATGAAACGAAATAGCCAGTGATTAAAAATAATTAAACTCCAACAATCAAGCGATCCTCGTTACACCAGTATTCGCAATACCTAAGTCATTCAGCGTCATTATCATATATATCAATCGCCTATCTAAATCCACACGTGATTCACGTCCCTCTGTCTTATAGCTTGCGTAACATTCTCCACGCTCTACAGATAGGAAATACAACCCAACATACACTTTTGTTACGAGGACAATAAGTCATCGTCGTAACTCAACTCGCTATACAACCAATGCCAGTCAGCCAACAAGTCAGGCCGTATGGTAGACTGGCAAGTCAGGAATTGCAATAAACCCAGGCAGTACCTGTGCGATTCTATGCCATAAAGGTAAATCCGATAAAAGTGGCAATATTCTTAGAACATTAGTGTGCAGCATTGTTGATGTTGTTGATGTCAGAATCGCGTGCCGCGAATGTCGTACCAGTCTGCACCTATCCTGTTAAAGGTTCCCTCCACCCCCCGCACGATGTCATTAGCGTAATCATTCTCCGTCACTTAGACGACTTCTAACCCAAGCTCGAATACTTAAACTCGCACAAGTTCACTCCACTTCATAGGACCCCTTTTTATTTACCCCGTACCAAACAGACCTCCGCCAAAAATTGTTTAATGCTCATCAAACTGAAGTGCCCTCTGCTGCACGTGAGATGAGAAATTGCTTTGTTCCTTGTAACACAAGGAATTAACTTAAATTGATTTATCCATTAGGTTAGACGCTCCTTCCGTGTCTGACTACTACTTATATGTCTTTTTGGTATACGAGAGAGGAAAGAAGGAAGGAAGGAAGGAAGGACGAGCAGAAAGGCTTTCATCGTTTTACGATACGTCACTTCACTCGGCGTTACGACGCTACCGACGCCCGAATCCTCTCGTCTTATCTCGTGTGGCACGAATGGAACTATTAAGGATTCCGAAGACGATCGAAAGCCGACGGTAAAAGGATACGTTGCTTTTGAGATATCGAGAACGTGTCCTCCGTAGTTTCTTCGGCGCGATACCTTAAGGGGATTTCTAATGGTAGGAAATTCTGGTAAAATTAATATAACGGATAGTAACAGTTAGACGAATTTTATGTACACAAATTGATATTATAGTCTAACGAGAGACGGTTGTATATGTGACTTTAAGGATCTTTGACTCGAGTCAAAAAGGACCTGTATTAAACTTTGTACTGGCTTGTTAGAAAGACTCGACACGCTGTTAAGCTTCGAGTCGACGAGTTATTATTTAGATTTCCTATTTTTCGAAACACATCTGTACCCTTTGGGAAAAATACCCCATGTCGTTTCTGACAGCGTGACTTTTACCCTGTGGTTTCGTTCAGTTTAGTTTGACACGTGCTAAAAACTGTCCCAGCTGTTTTCTATGGAGACAGAGAGAGAGAGAGAGAGAGAGAGAGAGAGAGAGAGAGGGAGAGAGAAAAATATTCCTGTAGACGAATTGTGCCAGCCTTTAAATTGGTTGCCCGTAAATAACTAGTCTAGGAATTTCAAAAATTTCTAGGGTTCACCATGGGGACTGTTCCGGATTTGAACACTGTGGAAAATGTATGGGGACCACCCAGGTGTATACTGACTATCCGTAACCTATTTTCTAGTACTAAGCCAAAAATTAGACGTTTTTGACATTTTTTGAATAATTATAAACAATCAAAATTTATGCAATCGCCAAGTCTACAAGATTCGACATCTGTCAATATCTGTCATGCAGCTGGTATCGGCATCTCGGAAAAGCGATAACAATGCTCAAATGAATGTTTGGCTGTAAAGAAGAAAGGATGAAGGGAGAATTTATGATGCGCGACTATATTCAATTTGACGTTTATGAAAACGAGTCTTTTACGTGACATCGAATGAAAGGAATCTCACGTCACGGTAGTCGTTCGTACGCGAACGTGTCGATAATTGAGAGGTTAAGAAAGAAGTCGCGGGTAGTTGGTTTACGACGATATACAAGTCTGGTAAAAAGTGAAAGAAGCCTCGTCGTATCACTAGATTTATCGGACAATTTGTTTACGAGCGGCTCTCTAATTATCAATTAAATTTAATCACGCTGGGTGCGTGCCCTGCCAGGGTTATCGCGCGCGAGAAACAGAGAGGCCATTGTGTCGCCCTTACGAGAACTTTAAGACTACTGATTTTTAGGTTATCTTCGCCTACAGCTTTCGATGTAAACACACCGTGAGTGGCGATAGCGAGAGTCATTCAATTTTAACAAAAAGGATTTTGTAATTCCTGATAGTAACGCCACTGATGCACGGCCATGACGTATAATTTCGTTTACATAGAAGCGATCTAGTAACTTATTAACTTTGGATCCAACATAAGAGTCTGATGTCTGCATATATACATATATACATAAGAACGTAACGTGAAATATTTATAAATTGGACGTAATATAATTTCAGACGTAATCTATCGGGTGTTGATTAACTTTTTAATGAATAATGTCAATTTTTAATTGATCGTTACGTCATTAAAATCGATTGGGTGATTCAATTAATGCTATAATTTATAATAAAAGTATCCCTAGGGAATTTCATAGTATTCGCCGTAGAGACGGCACGACATAAAGGCGCAACCCTTTGACTTGGCATACAAGGTACGGGGAAAAAATTAGCTTTTTGAAATAATCCACGTGTGTTATTAGCTACTAAGGGTCGTTTCATGTGCACCGCTTATTGTTTTCGTCATGCCGCACGGACTGCCTTTATGCGAGTACTTCAAAGTGGCATATCCACGCAAAGGTACCGTGCCTTTCAAAAGTTCCATACCCGATGCGATTCTTGGATCGAGTCGACCTCATTTGTTCTCAAACATGCATCGCAATCGTCCGCATCCCCATTACAAATAGATGCATCTTTGAAATCGTACAATAACCATAAAAAAGATCGCTGACAAATGAGAATCGAGATCAAAGTGACAATGAATCGAGAAAATAATAATCTTTCACGCAGATATATATATATATATATATATATGAAATCTATCAAAAAAATAAAATCTCATATAAACCCTAAAAGATTGAGCGATTTCTCCTCTTATTGTACAACAGATATCCATATATTTGCGCGGATATAAAGAAAAGCTAAAACCTACGTACTAAACTGAAGAACAGGAGTATGGTCGACCATTGTCGGCAAGATCCGCATAGAAGTAAATACTACTAATCAAGAGCACGCTGTCTTTTAAGATTATTAAAATCGTCAAAGCCTTAAAGTCCTCAAAGGATTAATTATCCTACAAGATGCTTATGACTGGGTTACTTCCCTCGTTCCCGAGGGAGTAGAAGTGAAAAAAAGCCATGAGACGCGAGAGGGAGAGGAGTACGATAAAAAGAGAAAAAAAGTTTACGGAGAAAAATGAAGGAAACAAAAGACAAAAAAATATACTCGGAGTGCAAGACCTGGTGGAAAAACTCCATACCTGACTACAGTGGTCTCGTACCAACATAAGTACACATATAGGAATCAGGTATACCAACCAGGTAGAAACTAAATACGGAAAGGGTTCATTATTCCAGCGCGCTATTGTGATAGCTAAGTTCCTAACTGAATCACTTTTCATATATATATATATATATATATATATATATATATGCACACGTGCAATTTACATTATAAAATCATCCACTGGCTACAGCAATTCTCATACATCCTCGTCTCGTATTTCCTCAGATATGTTTCCACGTGAAAAGAGGTAAAGTAAAATGAAAAGTAAAATGGCGTACGAAAAGAGAAACGAATGTTACCCAGATATCGCGATGCACGGTAAAACTGGTAAATGGTCATGGAATCCACGTAGCAATGCGTCAAAGACTCGCAAAAGAATCGAGAAAGCCGCACGCGGCCCGATATCTCAAGGCGGAGCACTTATGCAGCGAGTGTACTTAGACAAAGTACTTGCTGACAATCGCTAAGAGCCAGGAGCATGCCAACTATGAAAGGTGTTAAGAGGCGCCCGCGTGTCCCTATCGGAGATAAAGTGCTCATAACGTTGTGGATTATAAAATAAAAGTATCGAGCGAACACGACGACAGAGGTATATGATATGTGAAAGAAAGAGAGAGAGAGAGAGAGAGAGAATATATAGATATACACTACTGTACATAGTAGTAACGATAGAGTCAGTGGCGTTTGACATTAGCTCGAAAATGCTTGGGTAGTTATATGTAACCGAGATATGATCTGTTGAAGACATTAGTGCGCACTCGACATAGTGGAGTAAATGAAGAAAAATAAGGTAACAAAAATTGAATACCAACGAAAAAAAAAAAAAAAAAAATGGAATGTTAAATGGTTACGATTTATGAAACTAGCAAAGGATTTTAGCGTAGTGCAATGAAAAAAAAAAAAAAAAAAAAGTTTCTCAGGAGATTCTGAGAAGTGCATCCAATATGCATTGGTTGAGTAGCTATCGGTGTATTACCTTGAGACACTCTCGGTAGAAGGGGTAAAGTACTTATATTGGATAGATTGGTACGTAGAAAGGACATCCCTCCGTAAAGGACTATTTGATAGGGAATGATTTGAGACGTTTTTAGGGCGACACGGAGGATTCATCCTGGTTGGGTGAGAACGTTCTAAGGGCAGATCGTATATCCGAAGGATTCAGGGTAACAGGAATGATCCGTTATCAGGGTGGATAGTTAGTAGGTAGACACTGGTGATGAAATAGGTATAGGGGTTATATACGTATACCTAACCTAACCTCTTTGGACGGCGCACCAAATAATCCTAAATGAATCGTTAATCGTTAACGGCGAACGTTACGCGCTAACGATGCGCTTATAAAACCGGAAATACGCCGAATGTCCGAATGTCCGAATCGTTCGTCGCTTAGAGAGAGTCTTCCGGGCAATAAAGCAGTGTTTGGTTTATTACCGAAAGTAGAGGAACCGTCACCCCTGTAGTCCCTCGTCCGTCATTAAAAGCTACGATAAATACATTTTTTCTCATTTCGTAGGAGCGGGAGGGGAAGGGAGGGACCACGTCGTTTCCTTTGTTCTCCAGTGAAATTTTCATTGAGTGCAGGGCGACCTGTCGTAAACGGGGTCAACTTATACGAAGTAGACGCTTAATGACGCTTTGTCCAAGGATTCGAAATATTTGAGGTAATAGATTTTTATGGTGTCTCGTTGCCAGTTGCACGCTGGACTCTGGAGCTGGTATAACGTGCTGTTTAACGACTTCGCGACGGTTACCACCTGGACTAGATGCGATGGGATGTTTTTTTTAAATCTCGGTACAAACAGGCGTAACGCGTAGCATAGAATCGGTTGGGTTTATAGTTTTATTAGGTTTTACCCTTAGCTTCGTGTACCGTACGAATGCTTCTCTCTCTCTCTCTCTCTCTTCTTCTTTCTTTCTAACCCTTGCTTGGAGCGTCCTGTCGGGATTTGAATCGCGCCCCCGAGTAATCGTAAAATTTGATAATTAAATTTAATCGTCCCACCGAACGGGATTGCGCTGCGCGCTGCCCATTGTGACTCTCAGGCCGTTTGTACTTTAATGGACGATTACTTGAAGCTTTAAAACATATGCTTTATATACCTTGGTCGAAATGATGATGCGCCATTATGATCCTGACACGTCATTAAGTTCGCCCTAACGCCGGGTACATCAGGTTTAACACTGAACGAATCTCCGGAACTAAACTGTTGCCCATTTTTGATAAAATTATGTATTGCTAATTTTTTTTTTTCCATAGGAACCCATTTTACGTTGGGCGAACCTTACACTCCTGGAACACGAAGGTTCTCAAGGAACAAATTTTTGAACACCTAACCTTACCTAACAATACCCTGAGTATCTTTGACTGCGTAATACACGTGACCGTAATAATACATATTACGGTATAGCATTCGCTAATGGCGTAGCATTCGCTAATACGACTGCACGAAAATACACGGTGCATGTATTGCAGTAAGCTGGATTCTCAACGTAGAGATTTTTCGAAAGGAAATAAAAAAGAAAAAAAAAGATCCACCAGGGGCGTCAATTAATGCAACCAGTCTGGTTATTCTGAAATAGAACGTAGCAAATATATATATACATATACATATACACAAAAGTATATCTATGTTTCATCGGTCGCGGTTATATATATATATATATAGTATAATACAGCTCTTCGTACTTTAGTGGAAGGGTAGTAGTACGTTCTGGATACTGGGTAGACTAGGCACAATGGGGTAGAAAACAAGAGAAGGCGTGCACATCAAAGTGCCGGAAGTTATGGGGGATGGTGAACTCCGTGCATCCGGCGCAGACTGATAATCATCTGAACGAAATACTTTGTAATCGTTAATTATGCGCTCCCCGAGAGCTTTGATACGCACTTTTCAGTCCGATTTACAGAGAGTCACTGATACAAAGAGATAAAGAGAGAAAAACGAACGGAGAATGGTAGAAAGAGTATAAAAAAAAAGAAAGGGAAAAGGAAAAGCTAACGAAAAAGGAGATTTACACGGATCACGTGGACCGAGGCTTGTATTTGCCCACAATAGATATCACAAATGGCCATTGTGTATATGTTCGCATATCGATCTACGGAGGAACATACATTTCATATGTACCACATACGCTCCTTATTCTCGTTCCGGTCCATTAGCGTGCTCCATTCTCTCTTTTTCTTTTCTCCTTATATTATTTATCGATAAGGGAGCACGATTAATTTATATCCATTCCTAATCCCTGAAACAGATCAACCCCATGACTAAACAATTCTTGACAGTGTCAAAGATACCAGCAACGACTTCTAGTTCCTTTGTTACAATTTTGCCATTACTAGGGGATTTCTAGGGAATATATATATATATATATATATATATATAAAAAAGGTACTACCATCGGACGAACCCTCTAGCGTTCTAGGGGAACATTTTGACCACGTCATTGTCGCCTAATTTAATGTCACGACGTTGCTTGAAGAGATTCTGTCACGTTTCGAGGTTCCGTCATTCGGGTCTCTTATTTTTCAAAATTCGATGAAAGGAAGACAGTACGATTTTTATTGTCCTTAAAAAAAAAAACCTGTCTGTCTACCCCTGTTCAGTCATTCGGTACAAACGGACGAGTGCCTGACGTCGTTCTTCGATAATTCGCGATAACCGAGCGGAGACAATAATCCTTTAAGAAATGACTGGTGATTTCGTGGCAACGACTGAATTTGTCAACGTTATTTAAATCATCCACGTGGCTCCCGTCTACTGCACGACGTCACGTGGAAGTAGTAACGTCAAACGCTTAAGAGAGGCTCAAATGAGGCGTCCAAGATTCCGCGAAAATTTCTCTCTCAACGAGACTCCGGGACCCCGTTCTCATCCACCCCATCGGAGTCACGGTAGAAGAGTGAAAAGTTTCTTAGGGTGACGCCGGGGTAAATGAACCGGGTTCGGAATGGATCGACGTCAGCTCAAAGCCCACGCGGCTCAAATATTCGACGATAGATGCCACCACGATATATCCGGAGGATGGGCGAAGATCATCCTCGAGAATTCTTCACGGGGTTTCGAACGCCTACGTACATATTTTTTAAGGGTGCTGTTTCGAGGGTTGCTCGACTGTGCTTCTTACAGTATATACGTATACACGATCTCCGAAGCAAAATTTCAATATCGTCTATGCATATCTATACCAGATAGCATTTCGTTGAAATTTCGCCCATTTTAATATCATTAATATTTAGGAGAAATTATCTGCTACCGTAGTTTACGAGATCCAGATAAAAAATTACAGCGAGATCATCAGAGTCTGGCATCTTCAGTTTCTCGGAAGATTTAGCCATGGTTGTCCAAGCCGTGGTCAGTCGCCGGTCCTCGTTTCACTCTATATTACCCTGAACGGCAAGGCTCGTGCCGTGCAGACCGCACCAGGAAATCAACGCGAGCTATCATTACCATCTAAAGATTACCGCGTTGTACCCTTACCGAGGTCTAATAAGAGCAACGTGGAAACGTTATAAAATCTAAGCGACCGCAAAAACCGCAACGGTGCTCTAGGTTCAAGTAGCAAGTTCAGTGGCCTTGATGGACACCACGTCGAACACCGATACAATATTATCCAACGGAGACAGAGGAATCGACAAGAGCACCGATGAAACTTCAAGTATTCCGAACAGTCAATACGCTGCATTACCGACCGGTTAAGACTTTTTCAAACGTTTGCCGAATCAAACAATTCGCCACGATACGATCGGACTACTGACGTACTGACGCTGACTACGTACTGCGTATCCAATGTAAAATATCCTACATAGACCGAATGCTAATACCCCATAAAATTCTAAACACATTGAATACTAATAATCGATAAAACTCTAAATAATTGTATTAAAATTAATAAAAATGTCCCCGTCTCTTATCCAGCTCTAATTATACAATCATTCCCAATCCAGATATCACGCTCGAAATTAATTCTCACTCCCAGCAGCAATTATCATCCGCCCGTACCTTAATCGTTCGCGAATATACGTCTTATGCTAATTCATGGCGCCAAGTGGGCAACGCTCTTCCGTAAGGAAAGTATTTGCATAAGCATCGCCGAGCTGGCATAAGACTGAGGTTATTTTAGCCTCAGGCCTGCCACGGGCTGAGTTTATACTGCAGCCATTGTCTTCGTGCTCGCACAATTAGCCTAGCCAGCTGTAGGTACATAGATGGACACGATGCGGTCCACATATGTACATGGGTATGTACTATAGGTCGGTGTGGTATCTAGACAGGTCTAGTACGCGTTAACAGGCGTCAGGTGTGTCGTGATGAACCATCAACGTGTGCAGACTCCACGTATAGTATAAACGGTACCAGTATGGATATACGTTCATATAACTATACTATATAATATAGTACTATACTATACATATACATACCAACGTGCATATATCATAGATATGCTTATATATACATACTGCTACTGCTGTGGATTAGGGTTAGCCTGCTTTGGGTTATGACGTCATAACCGTGTGACCACCTGGTGGCAATTGCCTGAATCGAAGTAGTGAAACCTGTCATCCTATTTATTGCACGTCTGCGATCGAACCAGCCAGACGGAAGGTCGTAACCTCATGGAAATCCGGTCATACCAGTGCATTGTCGAACTCCGATTACGGCAGTGGATAATGGCTGCGAGTTCAACAGTCTGGCATAGTTTGTCCAATGAATTTGTTAAAGTTTGAATCCACTTTTTGGAAATTCCGAGAATCACGTAAAGATTTTTCATATATCTCGGCTGTCTTGGTTCCTAGAATTAATAGGAGGTGAGGGGCGCGGCTGAGAAGTAATAAAAAAAAAAATAATAAAATACGTGAATGCAACAGCGAACCAAGAAGGAACCATAAAGAAATATGAAATGCATTAGATTGATAAGGTTTCCCTTTGAAAAGATCCGCTCGAGAGCATAAACGTATTTACTCTGTCTCAGCATAATATCGCGAGCTTTATAACCAATAAAAGTTACAGTTGACACTTCTGCCGTACCGATGCTGATACGCGGCGACTGAATCGTGTGACTTATGCGAGTAGCGACGCGACTCGAGACCGACTGTCCTTTTCGTACGTGAGTGTCGGGCTTAAGGGGCAGCGCGACCAAACGATTTACGGTCGAGCGACGACTGACGTTCGTTTTGCGAGACGAGTTAATCTTTACGAATCACAAGCGGCTTCTTGGCTTTGACGAACTTAACAAACTCGCCTTTATGCGTTTATACGTCACTCGGTCGAATCGTCACGAGGCGCTAACGCAATACCCAAGCAATCGAGGATTTGCTTATTTAACGACCCAGCGTAGGAATTAACGTCATCGGTGGTAGCGACAAATTCAATTCACAGGCACTCGCTGACGTTAGACGATCATTGTATTTCGACAGGGTCAAAGTTCACGTATATATTTTTCTTAATGCTCACCAACCACTCATCCTTTACGCTGGACAGTGTGCACGGTAATCTTAAATAATGTAATGATAAAGATTTTCTGAAAGAATAACACAAGCAGAGAGAGGTATTGGCAATTAGGTGTATTAGCTCGGGAGGTTATTAACTCGGCTCGCCGACGTGTCTGGATAAGAGAAATTTTATCACTGTGAGAGAGAACGAGATTACGCGAGAGAAACGAGAGAACGGAAACGTATACCGTATCGAGTCAAGCTCCTATCGGAATGCGAGCCATGCTCCCGTTAAAATTACGACCTTATCCTTACTCTACTTCGAAATACGATTCTCGGATTCTTCCTTACGTTCCTTGGGTTCCGGTCGTAGCCGACCGATTCGCTACAATGTCCGTCTCGACGAGTAACCGTAAGTCAGGTTAGGTTAGGTTGGGTCAGGTTATATGCCCAGCACGGAAAACAGCCACTTGTTCCTTTTTCACTCGGCAGGGTCCTTTTCGACATATCTATGTCTATAAGGTTTGGTGCGCGCGATTTCGATCGGCTTTACGATACTTTTATGGCGTGGAATTAATCAGACGGAATAAAATAACGAGAATGACTCACTATGGCCGTACAATACTTGCTCAACGAAATGGAATTTAAAGTCGCGTAAAATAGCTAGGAATGTTTACAATTACACGAGAGGTTTATGGGTAATCTCGCGGGGAAATTGGATACTGCTGATAAGGGATGTTACTTCTAAAGGATTCAATATTTTCTCCCTTATCGCAACGCTTCTGCGTGTCCACGCGGGAGGTAAGAAAATTCGTTGGTTATTTTTAATGAGTTTTCTGGATTCTGTAGTTTCTTCTTTTTCTTTTTTTTTTTTTTTTTAATAATGTCATTACCAGATACTTTCGTTTAATGCCTTTTGTCGCGAGATCGATGTCGAGAAAAGTACTGTTACTGCGATAGGAGACCCCTCGCGTTGAAGGGTTGATAATGCTGGCTGCTAGTTAACGGGAAATGCATTATATCGTTGCCCCGGGAGAATATCCGAAGAAGATAGCGCTTCATGATGAATGGCCGGATAACTGTATAAATTAAGTCCCGGTGACATCTAGATTAATTGTTCGCATCCAGGGTGTTCGGGGAAGTTTGTTTACTATCAGGCTAGGTCCTAGGTGCGAGTATCGTCATGACAATGAGGGGTTGAGAGGGAGAAATAAAAGATTAAACTTTACCAATGTACGACCGTAGATTCGGTGAATTCGGATCGGATTCGGCCTGAGCTAAGAAAAGTGTCTTGTTATAAATATATCCAGGATGAATTTTATCAAGGAAATTGAAACTGCCGGTAACTTTTTCCCGGCGTCCCCGAAGGATCTGGCCGGTAGAATGCGACAGTCATTAAGACAAAACGTTCCCTTTGATCCCGTCACGATTCTACTCCGCCTCGTTCTGGAAAGCTTTCAGCGTGTCCAAAGGCTGAAGAGGCTCGCCGAGATGTCCAGGATATATTTCTATTGATAACAGGAGGGGCACATCTTGGGCACGAATGGGCCTGTGGTAAGGTACCCGCATTGTGTCAACAGCCCTCGAGAGAGAAAACCAGAAGCTGCGAATTATGATAGGGGCTGAAGAAGCGTGTTGTCATTAGTGAACGGTACATACCTACTGCAGGGACTGTAGTGGGAGAGCCAGTAGGGAGTTTTCGAAAGGGATGAGGACTCAGCCGGAGCACGTTTTCTGCTTCCACTGCTCCGTTGTATAATTCGGCACCGAGAGCCTCATCGGGAGGCGCGACATTGTCTTTGGGGATGATTATTCAAGCGGTTTCCATCCCCGTGATTCTCGACGTTGAATTCCTCCAGTGAACCAACCCCTTTCTCCCATTACTTCCTTTTGTCCTGTGCATCCTTCCTTATTGCATCCACCATTAAATGCATGCGATACATACCCAAGTTCAGGGGATGCAACTAAGAATTTATGTATTTCATGTGAATTCAAAAGTATCACCCATCCGTGGAGAAGGGTTGGTGTAAAGAAATTTATGAAAAATGACGAAAATACCGAAGGGACTAATGGCCACGTATCTATTACCCACTTCAAGTCGAACTATCGAAAGTTCAATTTATGGGGGATCTTTTTTTTTTTTTTTTCAAGATACGGATGAAATTTTCCGCGAAACAAGCAATGAATGAGAGAGAGCAAGTGCGCCTTCGTGTAGTTGAAAACTTTAACTACCTCACAGCTCATAACCCCGTTATGACGTTACTACCCAATCTCATTTATTATCTTCTTGCCACGGTCAAGACAAATATTGTCTAGACATTATCCTGGCGATGGTTTCTGTTATTTCAGCATGGACCACTCTCGCTGTCGTCCTTAATACGAAAAAAGGACGTGTCCTAAACCTTGCGACAGAATTTTCTTTTCTCTCGTATCGGTTACTAGGCGATGGTCACTTTTATGTTACTTCTATCCGTCTCCACCTATACGGCCTTAAGGCTCGCACACAATCCACGATCCCTGATCCTTTGACTAAATCTCAAAGGAAAATTGCTCCTCGGGAATCCCTCCTTGTTATGTCAGCATGGGGTAGCTTCTATCAATGGATTCTTTTCCTGCGGTCTGATCCTCACAATAGCGTCGAGCCCCACCGAGTGTGAAAATAACAAGCCACGAGGATCGAATCCACCACCATGACATTTATCATTCTTAGATATCGCGACTCTACCTTTTTTTTTTTACTCTCATAACTACCCCACATTGAAATTGTCAAATTTATATTTAAACCCCATCCCTTATATTGTCGATTGTACCAACCGAGCCTGCTTGTTTACTATATTTTCTTACGTCAAAAAATTCGGCTATACAAGCACCAATTAAATTAAGGATTTCACGGGGGGGTGGCTACGCACCCCGATAACTTTTATCAGCGCGACCTCCCCGTTCGCGTAATTATTCAAGGGAAACGAAACGTTTTAAACGATGATTCAGCCGCGCGTATTTGCCGTCACTCAAGAAAGCGTCAAAACGCAAACCACCCCTTGACAGCCACTTTAAAATTACACCGATAATGAAATTGAGCGGGTCCAACCCCGTAATTCCTAAGCTAACCCCGCGGACCGAGAGCGAGTAACAGATGCGGGGACAATGCGACTCGATCGTTGGTGCGAAATGAATTTAAAGTCAGGACTTAAAGGGCCGACCCTAAATCCTGCGCCAATTATTACAAGCCGATCGTGCGTAAGAGATATTGTTAGTCTTCAGGAAAGGGGTTGTTGCGGCCAATCGAAAGGGAAGAAATATTAACAGCATCCCAGTCGAAAACCCGGATTAGTCGGCCACTGTCGATTCGTAGGGTTGTGCTGCTGGGTAACAATATAATATTACATAACCACCCCCGTCAGTTACCTACAGGGGTACATACCTACGTCATCATGTACAAAACTACTATACGCAACTCCGTATATACATAATATCCCATAAAGCCACGTAAACTTGTATTTCTCGAATTTCCTACGAAGATCCTCGGAGTCCTGTCCCATTTAACGCGCAAGATTTAACCCTTCCACTACGTACTTTACGTTATATAGGTATACGCATCCGTTAGCCAAATGTCGCCATTACTCGCGCTACGTCTTGCAGGCATTATGGACTGGGTGTTATTCCGGTATGGTTTAACGTCGGTACACATGAGAGCGAAATTACATCTAGAGTATCTCGTATTTCGAAAACTTGATTAACGCCATCTACCCGACGTACATTTATTATTACAAGACATATAAGCTTGTACGACGGCACACGTAGTGCAGATGGATAAAAACTGCATTTGTGTACTGGTTGTATTATGATTTAATGAAATTGAAGGGATGCTCTTTGCCTTTTATTAGTTTTCACGTCCATCCACGATACACCAATGGATTAAACCATCGCGTTAAAAGCGGGGGACCCTTACGTTTTTACGGGTCGATATATAAAATCTCTCTTTCACTGCTCGGAAATTCGACTGGCGTATATTTGACTCGCATACGGAAATATACGAGTGTCGTATAGTCGCGTCGGGCGCGAGATATCCAACGGGCGATAAAAATCACGAAACATTATACAGATTTGTCGCTCGGACTGGTTTTACGATATTTTGCCGCGCGTCAAAAACGCCACTGGCTTTTGCTGCCCTTCGCGCTGTCTTTCACCCGCTTCTCTTTTTTTTTTATTCCCATAATTTAATTATCCTGGATTTACGGCCGGAACTACCTCTAGTGGGTTAGATCGACGGGCCATAACGTCTCACATAAATTCTCCGTCGAAGGATATCGCCTTTGCTTCACCGAGCTCATGGGATATATTTCCTATAGAAAAATTAAAAAGTTCCTCGAGAATCAGGCAAAACTCAGGCGCGTTCATCTCGAATTCAGATAGAAATAGAATCGCTCGATTATTTTCTACGCGGAGACGCTGTGTCCGCGTATAAATATACGTCAACGATGAAAATGAACATAAAACCCAAACACTGTCAAATACATAATTCGTGCATCATCGTGAAACATCGTCCTTATAAATTATATTATTAACGCGTAACGCAACGAGGACCCACGAGAGCGCCTAATGACAAGCGCACGTGTTTGAGGTATCATTAAAAAAATAATTGTCCTACCCAGTTACACACATGTATTTTACGTGCAATAAAATTCTGAGATAAACTCACCCTTGCCGACTTGTACGCACCGATGATCATCACAGTTCACCAGGTGGCCAGACCGGAAGTGGCATTCCAGAGACTTGGATATCTCCTCGTGCATCCCTTAAATTTTCATGTTCATCCCCTTAGCCGCTTTATGGAAATGAGGTCAAACCACTATGCGCACGGATGGGGTCAGATAAAGGATCTGAAAAAGAAAGGTATAAAAATATAAAAAAGCGACACCACGCGAACAAGATAATAGAGGATCCCCAAACGGGGCGGGTGTATAGGTACACCTAATGGCCGGAACCTACCCCGTGTCGAGTGGATCGTAGGGTGCAACTGTACAATGCCAACGAGAAGCTAACAAAATAACGCGACACAATAGTTATAATGGGAGATTACGATTATTCGGGGCAACGAGCCCATTGGCTGACATGCCTAATACTGGGCGTCAGTCGTGTTGTCGTTCACCTTATTAGAAATCATGGGGTGTCCTGGGGTAGGGTAGATAATGTAATTCTATAGAATAAATAATATTATAGAGAGCATTGATTGGTTATTCCGTATCCAATACGCAACAGACAACAAGTATATACATTATTATTGAAAAATAAAAGATCGAACACTCATATCAATTTAATGTATTGTTTAATTTATACGATCAAAATTTATCTCCCTGTTCATGTAAATACAGCATCCACCTTTTACTTCCCTTTTGCCTATCCATTAATGTACACAATTTAATTTCCATTGTAAACTCAGCTTTTCTGTTTACTAATTTTATCCGCACACCCAGCATTCCCGTGTGTATTCGATAATATTGACACAAAGTCCTGTTTCGCGTATCGCAACGAAATAGCATTTTTATGCAGCGCATAATCCCCCCATTGACGAAATAGCGGTAAATCCATCAATGCCCGACATTACCGGTTTCATTTTCCTACGTCGACAGAGACACACAAAGCCTAAAAAATACATCCCGTCCAGTGCATCCGACTGGCGGGTCCCGTAGGATATCGTTCAATTTTTTACACTCCCCAGTCATGAGAGATCAGGAAAGGTTCGATACTGATACATCTAGGAGTCCATCAAGACCATCCTTCCTTCTCTTCCTTTGCTTTGACTCTTCATAAGTAAACCGGAAAAGTAGTTCCGTTTTAAGGGATCATCTTCAAAGTAACAAAGGGGTCCTGTTCCAGATTTGCAAGAGAGAACTGAAATTGCGTAACATAGGTATGTAATACGTTTTATATATATCTATACTTACAATGGTAGTGGTAATAGCATCTACGTCACGAGGACACTGACGAGAATACGATTTCCTTTCAATCAGCAGTCGAATCCTTACGAGTCCCGTTTACGTGACGCAATAAAGAGCCTCCATCAAACCCAGTTTGACGGGATGAGTGCTTCTTTTTCTTGTATCGAGGTACAAGATGGCGGCGAGTGGATGTAGGCTTCCGATGTTTGGGATGATTGCGAGGAATAAAAGTCGCAGGGTGTGACTGATCGTCTATCCTACCAAGAGGGTAGGAAATGGCGGTACGGAATGCGTAGGACTGTGCAGCTGAAAGCAGAGAAGACAAAATAGTCGAGAAAAGCTGAGAATGTGATATCGCGACGGTAGAGTGTAGAAATGAAATCGTTACGCTTGGCAGGATATTAGGATAGTCGAAAGTACTCGAACGGTACAATGGGTTTTTTTATATGTATAGAATCGTGAAATTCGTGACATACCCGTCAAGCTCGTATATATATACACAATCGTATTTGCACATAGGACTCTGCGCAGGCATTCCTGCATCTCGATTAAAGCGCGCGGAGGGAGTAAAAACGTTCGACCGCGGTAAAATTTCGTTGTAGCTAAAAAAAATAGCAGCCCCGGGAAAAACGAGGAAATTCAAACGAACGCGTCGAATCGTTTAATGAAATGAAATGTCGAATTTTCCTTCGTATCATTTTTCGCTCGCATATAGATTTCGGACTGAAGCCGAGGGGTCTTGCGGGTTAGTTATAGCTGAGTGTGATTGTTAATTAAATTTTCGTTTTCAATTTTTTTCTTCTTTTCATTCTTTCGTACCTGACAGCTATATATACGCGTATATAGAGAACCAATATACATGTATATATTGGTTCCCACAGTGATGAGCAATGCCAGAAACTCGTATGCGATATCTGATCGAGTCGTGTGCCTCGTGTACAGGCGTAATTGGAGTTTCGTGTGATAATATGTTAATGAGGTAAACGCGTTAATGATATGTGTGAATCCCACCGTATACGCATTCTCGCGAGTAACCGAAAAATCATTATAAGTGTGTCATACCTTTTTTCTTGTAATGAGATATTTATCTACTTGATGGATTACGATATACAGATATACCGCAGTACGTGATACAACATTTATATATAAAAACTATGAAAGATCAGCACTACTAAGAAAGAATGCCCGGGGGGACTTTATAAACGGAAAGGGAGCTAATAAAAGCGTCTCTGCAATAATTAGTTTGGCTCGAACGTTGCAGCGTTTTAATTGTCGACGTTAAAGCGTCGAACAGGGGTTGAGGGATGGGACGGTAAGTTCTACGGTAAAAATGGGGTCGAAATAAAAGCCAGAGAGATAAAACCAGTGCCACCCCTATTTAAGGGATGCTCGTTTATGATTAAGGCCGTTCGTGTTTTAGTGGCTGCTTGAAAATTCTTCCTTGCCGGACGTAACCTTCAACCCCATCCCCTATAGTCGTTGAACGAAACTATTAAAAAGCGGTGTAACAAACGTAAGGGTTAATTGCAATGATATAATATATAATAAAAAAAGTTTTTTTTTTAATTTTCACATATTTTCAACGAACTTCAAATAACAGAATTGAATAAATATATAAAATTCACAAAACCACCCTTAATTTAATATTTTCGTAAAACTCCCTCCCGACATTCCACAAGATCGCACTGGACACAACCCTTAACCTCAAACTCGCGGAGGTCACGAACTCATTATATTCGCAACCCCTTGGACCCTGCCGAAGGGTTTCACGTGGTACAATAAGGAAGCAACCTCAAGCGCGTACTCGTGATCTTTGGCTCTTGTAGGCACACGACGCCGCGCACGATCGTCACGCCAGCTTTACATATGTTTGAACCCGACAATGCCCGGGTTAAACGATATTACATACGCATTCAGTGCGAGCTATGCGAACCCGCGGGGTTAAACCAGAGATAAATCAGCGTAACGTTATTACAGCTCATAGAAATCATAGCCACTTCTGAATCCATTACAGCGCGTAATGCATTCGTTATTATTTCGTGGAATCTTCGTCTTGACGCCAGGAAGGGTTGACTGATTGCGAACGATTTGTCAAAAAGTTCCCATACGCATCCCGTGACTCTCCCATATCCACCCGTGCCATATGCGCGAGATATAACCCGGGTCCGAATGCCTGTCCAAAACCCATGGGATCCAGAGGAGTAGAAGGAGGTTGCTTACCAAGGAGATGGAGCTGGAATTGAAGGAGACTCCTTTGTCGTAAGGTGAGTCAACCTGTACGGAATCGGGTCACCTGACAATAGATTGATTTAGTGCACTTGTGTTTAGACGGCCTTAGTCCGCCTTAGGGTGCCCAGCTATGCCTTAACCAGCTCTCCCGATCCCACCACCCTGGCACACACGTATGTGGATACGTATATTCATGCACGCGACACAAGCCGTCCATCTATATATATACACAGCCTAACAGTACACTGTACCCTCTTCTTCGTGCCCTCTCTGTATACTGAACTCCGGTATTTTTCTCGGACTATTCTACGGGCTCTCAAAAGAGCTACGGGATTATCACGGAATCGAATACACGGTCACGTACCAGAGTGTGCTACATGCTTCGTGCATGACTCCTACCACCTGATACGAGTTGAATTCAAAACCAGGACGATTAGGTACGATCGCCAGATTGAACGATGAATCTTTATGTCATTTCATTACAGTGGATTTATTTATGCTGGTTCGAAATTCTTTTGAATTTTTTTTTTTTAATTTTTTGAAAATATTTTTTTTCCTCTACAATGTTCTGACGTTCAATTCGACGGAATGGACCATGATAACTGTATGCAATTGAGGAGCGAAGTGGTGGCTGCACTTCGTTACAGAATTGCAACGATAAAAATGCAATGAAATGTCCCTCGGTTTCTAGGGACAATGTAGAGCGTAGCTGTAAAGCAAAAACTAGTTACAGGAGAATGGTGGGATGTGTGGGATACGTTGGATATATGCGGGACTTCGCTGCGGATTATAAGATTTTACGAGGTTAGGGTGTCTCCCGGACGCCTCTCGGCACCGACGCCGCCGCAACGCGTCCGTAACGTTCCACTTAACGCGAGTGTCATTCACCGGGAGGTGTGAGATTTTTTCTTGTTTGAAATCACTTTTTTTTTTATTTATTCTATAGTTTTTTTTTTTGGTTTGTCCAATTCCAAATTCTCTCTCTCTCTCTCTCTCTCTCTCTCTCGTTCACTATTGTTTCCCCTATCGCGCGATACCGGCCTTGTAGCTCTTATAGGATTCTTATAGGTGGCGTCTGTTGACTCTCCGCTGGGGAAGGGGTTTCTAGGGGATGCAGGAAAGGGATCAAGGGTCTCGCCAAGTGTTCCGATATATGATCTGATTTTACGAACGACTTCACCAGGCTCCCACCGACAGCTGGTGAAAAATCGAGCAGTTGGCTATGAAACTCGGGCCAACTTAATCCGCACTTTCGACTCCACCTTCCTTCAAATCCCTCGAATCGGGGTCGATGGTCGTTGTCGGTTCACTCGGGCTTTTTATTTCGGGGCACGGATACAATTAAAATTCATCTCCCGGAGCGTCCTTGATTTTTAATGAAGCATCTTGGCGATACCCTTTAACGTAGTTGGACGACCTGGCGCGCATCTCGCGACTCCATTTCGCCTGAAACGAAAAAAGGAAACAAAGGAATCCCCAATGAAGCTCGTCGCCAAGTTTCGCGACTCTTTATGTGACTGCGAAAGTCCTTCTGGAATATGCCAAATGTCTTTTTGGCGAATTCTTTGGCAAGTATCAACATCCGCTTTGGTACGACTTTAAACCCAGTGAAAAAAATTTCATAGCACGAGGTGCTTTCGTCTAAACGAATAAAACGATTTGTTCGTTAAGGTCCAGCAGTTGTTTTCCAGCCTCTTTCGCGCGACTCCCGTTGACCATAGGTCGTACATCATAGACTGACAAAAGTTACTTTTTCTAACTAAGGGTCGTCCATTTCCTGAGCGATGAGTTCGGCGCTGGGTGATGAAGTATTGAAAAATGAATTACTACTCCTGCACGTTGGTTCCACCGTTTCACCATTGACATATAACAGTTAAGTACAGAACGCAGGAGGCTTCTTTAGCGAGAAAAGAAATTCCTGACGTGGATGAACTAAGTAATAGACAAGACAGTCCAGGGTCAATGAGCTTTCGAGTAGATTCTCTGCTAACCTGCAAGCACGTTAGAAAAGAATCATTCGAGCGATAACCAAAAGGATCGTGTTTCACAGCTAGACCAATAGGAGCCTATTTTAACAATGAAGGTTAACGTCCGATTTTCAAAAGAATCTTTTGAGAATCATTCAACGAGAAAAGTACACGAGTAGATAAACCGTATAGGTATAAGATTGTTCCTTGTACAACCACCTTAAAAATTCCCAAAAAAAAAAAGCAAAAAAAAAAATTTTTCAAATTCCTGTACAATACAAAAACTGTTTTAATTTTTGAAATTGAAAACCTTAATGTAACATAGAAAAAAAAAAAAATTATCAATTTATAAAGTTGGACAAAATATATAAGAAAATATACTCCGTAGGCATTACGCATATGCGCGCACTCGACATGCACACGCGGTGTGAAGCATAAACCGAGGCATAAACCGAGCAGGCAAGCGTAAAGCATAAAATGCAAAATGCAACGCAATGCTAGGTGACAGATGCTGTTTATTAACGGAACTGAGGGATATGCCTGTACAGAGTCGCCCTATAGATACGCATAAAACGTTGCACAGCAGAATTTGCACCCTGAAAATTACACTTTGCCAAAGTTCACCTTCGTCTGCATTTACACATACATTCTTTTCCATTACCCTTCCTACAGATGCCTATATACATACAGATGCACAGTTTGAATTTTATTATTTATTTACTCCACGACCAGCACTAGCTTCATGAATTTTCAAGGGATCTCCTCAGCCTCGTATCTCTATATCTATAGACACTACCTATAGCTGGCACACTGCATCCTATAAAGAGGCTGCAATCTTCTGGTCTGCAAAAGGACCGTTAAAAAAAAATCATTCTTCCGCGAGGATCGCATCGTTTGCCGTAGCCAGGAAGAAACTTCTCGTGAGACTCGTTGTGTTTCCAGAGTGGAGCTCATGAATTTTCAAGGAAGTCACGCGCCTGCACACACGACTTTGCCACTTCGCATCGGCCAGCTATGAACTTAAGGACGTATACTTGCTGGACCATGTGGCGACTAAAGAGATCCTAATGCTATTTTGCAATTCTCAGATTTTTCTCCCATTTTTTTTCTACCGTTATAGAATGTCTATATATACACGCACACACACACACACATATATATATATATATATATATATGCATACGGTATGGGGGTTAGTGGATTTTATTATTAATCTTTTTTTTCTGCCTTATCCCTTTATGGGTTTTTATTCACTTCTTATCTCCTCGCTCACTAACGTTCACATCCTTTTCTTCTCGGTACCGTAACTCGCGACGGCCAGTCGCTTGAATTGAGATGGATTGGTCCATTCGACTGGTAGTTATATTACCAATCATGGCACCGTAAAATTTATGAGCGTACCATGGGACTTACGGCGTATATGGGACCAACTTACGTGGACGATCATCATACATTACTTCTTGGCAGAACCCATAGCTCCTACAGTCTTAATGACGCGCACGTATGTCCTCCTGTCGATTTTATTCGTATCTTTATTTCTTGTCTTATCTTCTGCTTCTTGTAGGTACATTTTTTTTTATAAATACAGATCTTAAGAATCCTATTACCAATACTCGAGTGATTTGTCAGCTGTAGCTTTGCCAGATACTTTTGATCATCTTGAGATACATTGATACTGTCTAGTAAGTGGTTAAAAATTAAATATTTTCTTTTTCTCTTCTCAATTCTCTTTTCCATACGTTTCTTATCGCTCGTCGAGACTGATTTTATGAATTTTATATGTGCGGACTGCGTAGGGGTTGGACGTTAAATGCATTTTACACCCCGTTAGGTGCGAAGAAGAGAGGACAGATTTCGCCCTAATGCCCGGTGACTGGCAGAAATGTTAAGATGACCAAGACATCAATCTTCGCGCTTCGCACTTTTTGTCAAAAGCCACGAAGAGGGTAGTACTGCATTCGTCGTAAGGGTTGCTGTGGGAGACATGTAGATTCTTGCGGATGGGAGGGTTAAAAAAAGATGACGAAAGTAGGAAGGTACGTAGGAACTGTGTGGTCTGCAGACATTCTTTTTCCACAACATCCTGTTTCTAGACACTGAAAAATCGTGTGAGCACCCTTCCTTAAGGGGTACATGCGTCTGCTACTATACCCCATTGGCAGTGTAATATATGTACCTTATAGGAAACTCATACCGTCGCCAGAAGAAGATAAATTGGAGAAATTGAGGATTAAGGTCATTGCGAATGATGCAAGGTTAGTACCCATACTGCCTGAGGATAGAAGTTCAAATCCGATTGGCTATGTTATCCCATCGTCTTGTTAAGGTCGCTAGTTCAGGGGTGTTACTTCACGCAAATGACTATATTTATAGGGGTGACCACGAAGACTGGCAATAACTTTTCGAATTTATCGTGCTCTTCCGCGAAATGCTGAACGCCCGCTATGCGCACTTTTAAGGCCATTGGATCCTAGTGTACTCGTATACTCACGTGTGTATACGTGTATATATAAAAATGTATATAGTAACCTACCGACCCTCTGACTGCGTATATCACGCACGTTACGAACGTGACGCACAATTTGTACCGACATTGCCGAGTGTCCATGGATGAACGTAGAGACGAACAGAGAGACAGACGGAAGGGTAGGGACACGAACGTTTTTCAAGTTTTGCGACAGCATAAAAAAGAAATATCCGTACTCACTTTACTTTCTTCATTCTCTCTGCCAATCCTGCTATGGCTGAAACCGGCGATGTTTGGATTCGGTGCGTTGCAAATCGCAACCTCGACGCCTTGACACTTTTATACACGTATCCAAGCGAACGCATGGGATCCCGTGCTACGTACGAGTGAGTACGCGAGCGGTGTTCTCAAAGCAAATATTTTTCTTGCTTTACTACTTGGCGAGCGACGTCACTCCCTAAAATTATTTCCTGAGGGCAATGCGAGTAGGTCCGTAACTGAGGATTGTGGTGTATGTACTAGGTGCGGCTCAGACGTATTTTTGCCAACGGCGTTTGACACTTTTTGCTCGTACATCGTTCAGAGGGCGACGCGTCGCGGCCATTGTTGGTACTACAGCTTCGCGGAGCTGTCTGGGAAATTTAAAAGATTAAATATGGAAGAAATATGACTGTCGAGAGACGGTGGTCTGTTTTATTTTGACGGTTGATTGAAATAGTGCTATTATATTTATGAACAGCAGTGACGAGGAATGATTGTTAAATAATAAATTCGTTAATTTACTATTTACTATTTTGTACTTGGCTCTTCTTAACGACTGTGTTAATATACGTTACGGGATAATTATCCTGATTAGAAATGGCAGTAGCCGTTTCTTGAGAAGGCAGCCCAATGGTAGCCAGGTGCGGTAGTCCTGATGTGGCGTAAGGTACGCGACCGCAAATTAATCTTTGCAAAAATGCTGTTCGTAATTCCTTTCGGGGTCTTGACGGAGCTTTAGAGATGCCGACGTGTAGCGAGAAGCTTAATCGAAGTCTCGACCTTTAAGCTGTGAACTTGGCCCGCGGCCGGCATGCGACATTATTTATTTATTTACGCCACATTCAATTACGCGCAAGACCACAAAAGTGATTGCACCGTCGGGCGCGAGATTCGCGACGCTATTTGCATGCAAATTTTTGAGGCGCGATACCATGCGGAAGGATCAAACCGTGGCGAATTTCAATCGCGGGAAAGGCTCAACCTTTGGGAAGCGAAAGGGTTTGCGAATCACTTCATCCCTTTAACCTTTCAACTGTGCAAAAGGGTCGGTGTGAATTTCACTAGTCTATTAAGATTGAAGTTCCGAAATTTTTTAAGAAGACAAACCGATTATTTTTTACCTTTTATATCGTGCATTATTTTTTTTTTTGTAAAAATTTGATATTATTTCGATAGTACATAGGGGATGAGCCCGAGGCATTCACGGTGGTCCTTGGCAAATAAAATTGATAATACGAGAATAAGGAACGACGAGAACCAACGGGGTTGGATTCACCCTTAGAACCACCCGGGGCGCAAGATGCTACCGACAATAATCTCGTTGTAAACATCTCGTAACAACATAATTGCTTGTTCGGAGTCACTCTGCAGGCCTGCAAAAAAAACGCCAGGGGTCTTTTTAAATTGGCGACTTTTCGGTCAACAATCGACCCTTCCGGAGGCCCTGGCAGCCGCTTGCTTGCTTACTAGCATGTTCACTCGTTCACCCGCTTACTCGCCCCGTACAGCACCATAGACACCCTACGGCTATGCTATAATGGTCACGAGGGGTTGAAAAGAAACCGCCCTCAAATACGTTCCGGATAGAATTTAACTTCCACAAATCTTCAAAGGGACGACGCGCGACGCATAGAAATAACTGGGTTGCGTCGCGCGTCGAAATTTCGCATCCTTAGTACATACAATTTTCCAAGCACCAGGTCTTCCTCCTCTGCATTTCCCTTTTTTTTTTTTTTTTTACGACAAACACGAAATCCCTATGCTTCTGCATGGAACGAAGTGAATTCGAAAGGGACGTCTTACAAGATAAATGCACTTTTTTTTTTTTTTTTCTCAAAATATATCTTATTCTCAAAGTCAAAGTAAATGGATGCTACTAGAAACTCTCGACCTAACCATTGTCAAGTAACCTACCTATTTTGTCGTATATGCGTTTCCATGAAAATTTTATACATCCATTTGTCACATATATATATATATTTCTGTTTCTATTCGTTTCTACCAACAAGTCAATAAGACACATCGCATCCTTAATAGCCCAAGAGATTATTCATCCCGGCAATAAGTAACTGTTATAAGAACCCGTCGAATTCGAAAATTTAAATGTCCCCGGAGTACGTAAGCACGATAGTCAGACTATAGATCCCCTTTCCGTTTTACTTTTAAACTTGCGGCGATATATCAGCGGGCAGCGGTCAGTTCTGCATAGATAGTCGGCTCCCTATAAAATACGTCCAAGCCATTAATCCCGAATAGAAACAAAATATTCAGCCAGCAGAGAACGAGTAGGCACTATACAGCCGAGGTACCTTAATATGAATATAAAAGCAATTTAGTCTCTATTATTTATTGCGTAGGCAAAACCCGTATCCAAAAACTGGACACGCACCGACTGAATGGTCCATCCTTGCACGCACGACCAATGACAAACTGTACATAAGAGTACAGAGAATATCATCACCTTGTAACGCAGCATCCCTTGCCACCACTATGCTACACTTTTTATCTCAAAAGAGAAAATCCAAGGGTAACAGAGGGTCGCTAAGGGATCAACCCTTAAGGAACTATGGTTAAACATTGAGATCAGGATAAGTCGTCGATCGACCATCAGGTCCATAACCATCCCACCAATTTGGTCTAACGGTCCACAATGATCCTGGTGATTTTACCTATTTTCTTGATAATTACTAGCACGTGGTAATGTCCCGCTTGAAGTTAGGGGCTGAAGATAACTAATCCCTGTAACCGTCGACGTTACGTTTTACGTTGATTGCGTCAACCCTTCCCTAGAGTCGTTGGACAGGTCGTCACACTTATCTCGGTAGGGGCTTTAGTTTTAGCGGTTGGCAGCCATGAGGCAGAGAATATTCACCGCTTGGGCATCCTTGCTAACAACATTGTTAATTCGAATTGCGTCTGCCGCGAGAACAACCCGTTGATATTGCACTGTCGACAATGGCGATTCTGATTAGGCGCTCTCCTATTTTCATTCTGATTAGAATTTTCGAGTGACGTCAGCCAACTGACTGACACGCGACATCTTTACGTATTGAATTAAGTTTGGTTTACACGAATCTACTTTGTTTTATTCATCTACGGTCTTTACTACCAATCAATTGCACGGTCAGTTTATAAGACTTGTGGCTTTGGGGTCGATACTTATTGTTAGGTTAGGTTAGTCTAGTATTGAGCTATTGAGCTATTAGGGTGCCTAAGGGTTCCCAATATATTCTCGTGGTTGCGTATGCATAGACGGACACATGTCTGCCCGAAGGGCTCGCCTGTTTCTGTCACCAGTGTCCAAGTTAATTGCTATTTCCATGCTCGAATAAATTAATAAACTCCTGGCTATCTGGCAGCGACACGTTGCCACGTGAATGACCGGATGAAATTTATTTTACAGCGAGAAATCGTTACGGCCGATATCGGTTACGTTAACTGGCACGGTGACGTCACTTGTGCGTGGCATTGATAGAAGTGGAGGAAAGTATTTTTTTTTTTTGCGAAATCTGAGAAAGAGATGGAAAAGTCCATTAGGAGGGGGTACGTTGACTCTACGACTTTTCTTCGAGCATCTCGAATCAATCATGCTAGGCATTAATGACGCCTCATTAATTGGCGTGTAATTAATCTGAACACTATAGGCATCCGTGAAAGTTGTTACAAATGATACCAAGAGACTTTCATTTCGATCCATTAGGGGTTGTTCTTTTTTTTTTTTTTTTCTTTCTTTCTTAAGCGAAGTCGTTAGTTTCCACGCCTGCTTTTATCACGCTTTTACTTATTTACCGGAATTCGTTCTAGCATATTCTTGGGGAGGATTCGTCGACGTCTTTGTTTGCTTTCATATTTACTGGAAATTTCTACTCACGGAAACGCCACTGTCGTTCTTGCTATACCTATATTGTGTATAGTATATACAGGTGATACTTCCGGTCTTCTACTCGAGACGCTTCTATTTCCTCTATGCTATGGAGTTTCCGGTGGCAATTCACTCTGAACTTAGAATATATATTTAAGTGAGACTTTGGCCGATGCCGAGTCGAGCAATCCTTTCAAATCCTTTTAAGTCCATTCTTCTAATTTTATGCTCGCTTTCGCAGATGCACGTCTTTTACGAGTGTCTAGAAAGCATTCGTATTTCCCGCCATCGAATCTTCCGCGTCGTCACGTACTCGGATCCATTTATAAATTCGTTCCTAAGTAAATTACTAGAGACAAATAGAAGCGTTTTGGATATAAACACAGACTACATACAGTATATAACGTAAGAATATAGGGAATGGAAAAATATTTTGTTCTAAAATTACATTGCGTAATCTCCATGAATACGACGGGGAATCGAACGTAATCGGAGTGGGGCCTTCCTGGATTTGGAATAAAAAAAAAGTAACACTGAAACAGGATTTCATTTCTAATGAAATCGTCATTAAACCTTGGGAGTGTCCGGTTCTATCAGGCGTTCACTAAATTCGGTTAGGATTAAGGCCGTCCATTGGATTCCCAGTTTTTTTTTTTTTTCCTACAGTCCGGTAAATCCTATATCCGATAACGATGATTCGATACACCGTCCGGCCCTCGGCAGATTGGCCAATTGGGTTATCATAATATTTTTCCGATTACGCGCTACGCGGCATCCACTCGAGGATTTCATCTCACGTAGTCCTGTTACTATACTTCGTGTGTTTGTCCGAGTCGTCGATAACCATGGGAAGTTCGCTGGTCTTTGTATTATTACTTTCTGTCGTATATTTCTGATGTACAATCAGAAACTCAAAAAACAGCTGGGATACGTAAGCCTTGCCAATAGGGGTTATCTACTGTGTGTAGTATAGATGACTGATAATGACTTTTTGAAAAGGAGACGTCAATGGCTTTAAACATTTTCACACGGGCGTTTTGCATTCTTTAAGGGATGATCGTACTTTGATGAGGGTGAACGCCCCGGGGTTAACTCGTATTTCACATGAGGCTTGTTGTCGGGTGATAGGCATTAAAATAGCGAACAACACATCGATCAAAAACTGACAGATTTTAGATTACTTCCCGTTACACGTCTCAGGACTATTTGACTATACGTTTTAGTGGTTGTAGATTCCCCTGTAACCTCGGGGACCGATTCGACTGAAATTTGATTGTTGAAAATTCGCTAAAAAAAAATGTTGGAAAATAATGAAAAACTGATTATAATATTTTTGCAAGTACTTGGACGGTAATTAAAAAATTAATTTTTTAACAAATTAAGGGTTGACATTTTTTTTTTCATTCTAATCTCACCCCTCATTCCGAATGGTAGGACATAGATACGAGCGACAATACTAGGGATCCGGTTGGCACGCCATTATCATGCGTGACCATTGTCAAGGGCAGAGTTACGTCCCTTTGAGAAGAAACGATATGAGCATATTTGAACTCACACGCATTTCCCGCGCCCATCGACACGTCCAGATCGTCGTGCCAGGAGGTGTTTGAATTTAATCAACTCGTTCATGCGCGAGCTGAACCCTCCGGTTGCGTGAACTCCTGGACTCAAAGGCCGATCAACATCAAATACCATTATCCCAGGATTGTATTTACCGTTGCGCAATAGTACTTGGAGTTACCGTAAAAATAAGACAAACTGATCCAGGCGATTGTCAAAGATTGTAAACGAGTCGCGAAGAGCCGAAGAACGAAGTCTAAAGTTGCCCTGTGACAGAATACGTTTTACAGTAGATAAAAAATGCTGAATGAATGAAAAGATCTGTAGATTAATATATATAAATATATATAGAGCAGAGAAAATATCTCGTAGAAGCAAATGACTAGTATAATTAATACAGAGATTCATCCCGAGAAGATCCTTCCTGGTATCGTTAATTTTTCATTGCCAGTATACATACCCCGTAGGACATCCACCCTTAGCACTGGTACTACCCGAATTAAAACTCTCCCCTAAGGAAGTATCGCGCGCGGTGACAGATAAGCTTTTTCTATCTTTGGTCCATTGTCGGAGGCTGCAACGGAAACATTGACTGATCGCTGAGACACCCTTAGAATATATAATTACAGACCCCTCAGAAGTCTCCGGGCTACTGCCGTGGCTTGGTATCACACCCTACTAATAGGGGATGACTGTGGTGTGACGTCACCAAAAGGAAGAGAACCCGCGTGATTGATTGGTCTATTGAAATGCTTATGAGAGTCCCACCAAGTCATTCTGAACTTCGTCTCTCTGATTGTTACCGATCCACTCTGGTTCGACCGATTGAACGGTTGCTCAATCTGTCTTTTGATTGTCATACGCTACGATAAATAAATTATATTTGTAGTATATAGCTGGATATAATACATGTGGCGTATAGGCTTTCAAAATGTCATAATGAAAGCTGCATTAATTTCCTCTGTCAGTCAATACCATACTACTATGTGTATACATATACATATATTATATATGCTTTATATATATATTGATGAATTTATGATGAAAACAGGACGATGCACTGCGTGGACATTCACGGTGAAATTAGTATCTCTGGACAAACGATGCACTTATGGATGCAATTACATTGCTAGCGCGGAGTGTACCTGCATGCTAGGGGTCGCTTCTGGAGATTTGCAATTATTCACTGGGATCGATAGCGCGGACAGTTTTTAACTCGAGGTTTGATTAATGAATCCACATTCTGGAATCGAACGAGCGTGGATATACGTTTCACGTATATGTATATAATAAATGCACGCTACCGCGTGAGTACCGTTCACGAGTGCATGGAATTTCGGTTTGAATGCATATTGACGCGATACGCTTTCACAAACTGAAATCAATATTCCATAGGCCGTTGAATTGACATGAAATATTTCCTGATATTAGTGCTTATTAGTCCGTTTCCATATAGACTGGATATAAATCTGCATTGCAAAAAAAAAACAATGGGAGATTTATATCGATTCCGTGGTTTAACAAAAAAAATTTATCGAATCATCCCCTTCGTATTGTTTGGATCATACGTATGTGTACGTTGTATGGTATTTGTTGATTTTCTTATTTCTGATTATTTTAATGGCTCAAAGGACAACAATATGGCGGATACGCGACGCTACATTAGTACATAGTAGAACGTTTCAATCTCTTTGACCAATTTCCTACCCTACGTCTTTCGGCAGCCTCCTGGACAAACGAAAGTCGACGCCGACGGAGTAGCGTCCGCTGTATCTTCCGCCCTTGGATAATACAGCCGGTAATCTATCTAATCCTTCAAGCAACTCGAGCGGAAAAAGTTTTTCTCGAGACTCAGAGGTCCATTGGCTGTAAACGGCGTGAAGTTTCTCCGTGAAATTGGGTCGGTCTGTACGGGGGAGAGAGAGAGGAAGAGATAGAAGGGACATATATAACAGAGAAATGAGTAGGTGGGGAGAGGGGAGAAAAAGTGAAAACGTCGAACGGAACAAACATTTTTTTCAAGGGAACGAGACAGTCTAAAAAATGCAGTGGACATTAGACGATTCAAGGGAAGCTGAGGGAAAGGCGGATCGTGCAACCGTGAATGATCGAGAGCCAATCATGATCGTCACGCAATGATCATTAGATGGGTATACACAGTGTTGATCAATATATTCGAAAATTTGGTTACGTTTAAGGGTATCTTTTTTTTGGAAAGGGATCGGTATTATTTACTTGGCTAATCTCGTATGACGGATGGGTCTTCTATAGGGTCTCTCTTGCACCATGGGGGTTGGTTGATACAAATTTACTTAGAGGGGTGATTTCCTCGTAGTTTTCCGTCCTATGGGGGATGTTCACGGTCATTTGTCCTTACCTTATCGTACCCCCGGGACTGAGTGACCAGCAGGCACGCTCCTAAGACGTCTGCCAGAGCTATCTACCAGAAGGAATGGTTTTTTACTTTTTTTTTCTTAGTTATTCCAGTTTCTCTTTTTTTTGCCAGGAAAACCCAAGATCCCAGGGAGACTTTGACATCTAGCCTGACGAGGGAAACACTGTACACATATACGTATATACTGGTTGCTTGAGATGCACAGTGGCTAAGAATTCTTTTTTTTGCGTCCCCTACGTCTCCAGCATCGACCCCACAATTGGAAACTGAAGTTCTCTAATGTCTGATGATCATCCAGTTCTCTCCTTGCAATGGACTTACAACAGGCTTGAATTTCTCTACAGGCCGAATAGGAACTTACGGTAAATAGGTGTTAATGCAAGGCATCTTGAACGAGGCACAAGGGTCCTCCAGCCGGCTTGGGGTGTCCTGTGACGAGGTTGTAAAGGACGGCCATCAGGGCGGACAATGTATTAAGTACCTCGAACAGAGGGACACTATTCACAAGGGATTACCTTAAACGCACAAGCAGGTCCTATTGTCTAAACTGATGGCCCAATCTAACCTCCTCACCTCGCCTCTGCATAGTAACTGAATCCAGTGAACTACGACTACCTTGACCGATTGGATATCCAACGTGTTTTACATGGATACGTGACATAGGAGAAATGCGAATACCAATTCACATCACGTTAGATTCCTATGATTCTTAATAGGAGTCTAATGACGTTTGTAGGTATTGTGTGCGCACTACAGCGGGACCTTCCAATTACGTTAGAATTTGGAAATACGTTATCTATTGTCTGACTGTTTCTAATGCAATTGTTTATCCTGGCCAAATAATCATCCATCCAACCCTCGACACGATTGAACGCCCATCGACTATACTTTCTGCAAACACTGTGTCCAAGCCTATTTCGTTTCTTTTATCTATGGCCGCCACCCCACTTCCTGTCCAGCCCTGTGTACCCTTTCCACAGCAAATGGAATCTAATCAAACATTTATGCTAAATCACGAAACAATCCGAACGCAATCAGCAAATAAAAGCACCCTTTCGTCGCCCTTAAACCCGCCGCTGGTCATTTGACTCTCCTATTTACTCCACGCTTGGACATTCGCGGACAAAAAGTTGATGGACATTCCAAGCGTCGGACAAAAGGCCGGATTGAGAGTATGTAAATTCTTAGGGGGGTGGCCCAGAGGGCTTTAGGGCGCATTTGCATGGGCCGGGCATTTGCGGTACTACCGTCTCCCACTAGTCCAGGTTGTTGATTGCCCTCGTTTATTAAGATTAACTTTTCTCCGAATGACCCACGTCGAACTACTCTCTAACCTGCCTAACTGGCGCTATTGCAGAATCTACTAGGGATTTTCGCACTGATACCTAGAAACTCGGTCTTACGCTATACTCGCCCCCGGTTTCTGTAATTACTCGAAAGTCCCCTAATTCTATGTTGAAAGGCTCATAAAGTGGCCTCAGCGTTAACGAGGGCGACTACGTGGCGGGATATTTAAACGATATTCAAAACGCAATTATTTCTACGACAATGCACGCATTTGGCAAACTTCATTGGATGTCGCGCTGCTTTGCAAGGATCCCCTGACGCCTTGTATGTGTACGTGTCGCGAATCGTAGGAATAAGCCCGCGAAATAATCTCCTCGGATGAGGCGCGGTTAGATTCAACCCTCGTAATCTGGAAGTCACCCTGTTATATAATACAACGCTTGATTACATCGGGCCGCCTCGTACCGCCCCCGTGAAATAAAGTCCGTGTCATTTATCAAACCCGTGTAACCCCCATACGAGACCAATAGAGGAGCGTAACTCGCGTGCGAGTTCACATCCCATCGCGGAATTCGCATTCGCTGGTCTCGATCCTTCGAAGAGTGACAGGTCACAGGGTGTTAGACTGACGATCTAGAGGGTGAAAAAAAAAGATATACAATTTGCAAATACGAACGAATGCTTGTCGCGTAACATCTTCGCCTTTTCAACGAAATATGACAAGTCACGCAATGAACGAAATGGCCCGTGAAACGTTGCTATGGATTTATAAATTTATCAGTTTTTAAGGGATGAATCTACGTATGCTTTGAACGATTGTAAAGTTAGTGCTAACCGGCTATGGAAATTTCAAAATCTATAAACACAAAGGCGAGCTTCATTTATATTCACAAGTTGCATAACAATGGATTCTCTTCTGGACCGGATTGAGTGTCTCTTTGATTAAAGATACATCTGCTTCCTGGTAGCAGTATATACGTGGTTACGATCAAAGCGGAAATAAATTCGCTTGCTAAAGCTCCAAGTAGCATGAAAGCTGTGAAAAGGAAAAAAAAAAAAAAGAAAGATACAGGAAAACAGAGCTATATCTTCTTTGCACGTTTTACTCTCACGACACTTGGATGCGTTCCCGGAGAATTTTTTGCTTCCGGTACAAAAGGAAGCGAACGAAAAGAATTAAAAAAAAAAAAAAATAGAAGCGAAGGCTGACGCGTTATACGTGCGGTGAATACGTCCGCATGAAAGTTTCAAGTTCGAAGGCATGTTTTTGCCATGGAACATGTAAGCGCATGAACCGGAACGCAGAGCAATACATCCGAATGCGTTTTAGCATGGATCAAATGCATTACGCGTTGCGCAAGCGGAGACCGCAGCATACACGAAGCTTATAGTTGCATGCGGAAAGGATTACACCAGAGGGAGAAAGTATTGGCCTTCGTGCCGTGAGAATACTTATACGTGGAATGACAGTAAATTCTAAAGTAGGTATACGTATGGTTTAAACTGTCATTACCTGTCGATCAAAGAAAGACGAGCTCGATCAATGATCGTAGTTACTCCCATACGTCAGATTTACATGGAACAATAGACTCGGCCTGTCATCGGATCAAAACCTAATAACGATATACACGACGACCCGCCGGATTTTGGCCCTTGGCGAATTTACCGACCGCTGGTATAGTAGGCTCTCTTGGAATGCGCAAATAATGTCGGATGTAATTTCGCCGGCAATGCACGGTGGATCATGCTGCGCTTTGTCTATCAGCTTATCTACTACCTTTTGGAACGAACACGACAGAGAAGTGGATGTACGACTAAGACACTGTATCGTCGAAGGTTACATAAGAAACTGGAATTCGTTCGCCATAACTTCAAAAGGCACGATTACCCACTGAGATAGAGTGAATAAGAAGTAAAAGAAACGTAATGACGTTAACTATACTAGAAATACAAAGATTCCGACAATCCTCATAAAAATCGTTGAGCTCTCAACAAGAAGCCTCAAGTGGGCGAAGGATCCTCGGTGCTAAAATCTAGGGCGTAAACAGTTGACCACGACATAAAATGCAAGCGAACTATTGAATCGTCCTTTCTCTTCCACGAGAAGCATAAATCACGCTCGGCTTTGTATTTATATTCATAGGCGCGTTGAGGAAGATTGAAGAGCCGCCGGTACCCGCTGGGAGATGCTCGTAAAATCCTTAGATTGTAAAATATTGTTGCCAGTGAGGACCAACCGGCTAAACCAGCTACAGTAAGTCGGTCCCGCTTATTCATTGTGGATACTAGTAGGATATACAGCGAAGAATGTCCTTCGGCGATTTACAATAGGTTCGCGAGTGCGAAACGTTGTCGTGGATCCTGTCACGGTAACCGCAAGACTCGCGAGTGAACGTTGCCGCTTTATTGCGAACGCGACTAAGGCTTCGCTATACCTTATACATCTCTTAAAGTTATACGAGCATGTGACATTGCTAAACTGTAGAAAATGTTATCCGCCATGATGGATCCTATTATCTCCCTCACTGCCACACGTGTACAGTAGGCTTAAAGATCAATTGAGGATAGCTCATCCTCTTCGTCGGTAATATACAACCAGGATCCTTTGACGAGCTTCTGAGAATTTCCAGGAATTTTCATTCGACAGTACATCACGCAAGTACCGTATGTGGTTCAGGGTATGTTACTTGTATCGCGTGTGGCATGTATGTTGCCAGCCTATACTACAGTAGGCGGACATCGGCACGTGCTACCGGTGCATAGGGTCGAGTTCGATCCTCCCTTCGGTATCCTCCTCGCGACGCCACTTGGGTGAGAGGGTTGACATTGACAGATGACCACTGTCCACCCCTAATACATACGCACGATCTAGTCATAGTGTTCCTAAAGGACCGGCTTATAGTATACTCTAGGTAGGTATATAGTATACGTATCTGTATATATTACATATGGATATATCTATGGTACATAACGGTTTAAACCATATACGACTATGTCGTGTGCACGTATGTAATTCGGCATTGCAACCGTCGCCTATACACTAGAAAATGTCACGTATCTTTTCTCGTGTGACATAGGTCGCACCATTCATCGCTCTTGACATTTCGCAGGGGACGATAGGGCACGAAATGTTAGCATTTTTATGAAATTCGATGGTTTCCATTGCTTTACGTTGGAGTATTGGTTTCGTGTAATTTTAACCTTTCGTCAAAGGGTTGATAATACGGGTTTTGATAAGTATTTAAATGGATATACGAGTTACCCTTAAAAAAAAGTGGTAAACGTCAAGAGTACTTGGTACAAGTATATAATGTAGATCGTATAAGGGTGTATAACGTGGATATATATATATAGTAGGGCGTTATATCTACAGATTGAGGGTTGGTCTTGTCATTGAGGGTGGTTCAGCGCGAAAGCGGTACACTACATTCTTCCGAGCTAATCAATCAAATCTGGAAAGATGCGAAAGTCCTCCCTGATATCTCTGGCAGATCCGAATTTAGCTTCTTCTAACTTCTAAGTCCCCTACCGCGCTAGTCTGCAAAACTACAGCGTCGGGACGCCGGAGAGTGATACGCGAGAGGCATTCCTGCCAGTGTGGCACTCAAGCGACCCTTAACTAATTACTGGGGGATGACTGGCATCTTCTCTCACTTATCTCTATACCCTCCCTTTCAATCGAATTACTTTTTCGACGTATTCACTGCGCGACGTCCCAATTTTTTGGCTAATTGACTATCGCGGCTTTGGCCCACGATTCTTCTCTAGTCTTCTGATGAAGTAGACATTTGTCTTGTCACCCTCTGCCAGATCCAATTTGCCCAACCTTTTTTGGATCACTTGTGAAGATCCTTTGAAACGTCCTGTACGCGTAGCCATCCGTATGAAATGTATGCTTCGTCCTCCTGCTACTGATGTCGTATCTGTTTGAAAGTCCCAATATTATTCCTCACGTTATAAAACTTGTGAAAAGTCTACTCGACAAGTATACAAGTATACTTACTGTATGTTGAGTACTATCGCCTTCTTGAGAACCACGCCCTTATGCACGAAGGACTTTCAATTTGGCGTTTTACGATTGTTGATAATAAGGGAAGGGCGGGACCAGGTGGTACGTTCGCATCCAGGTCGTACACGACAAGGGCTCAACTGACGATTCCGAGGAGAGCAACATCGAAGGGCCTTTTGTAAACAGCCCTAATGCCTGGTTACGACTTCAATGCTTCGCCATGGACGCCATTGCGGGTTTTCTTTATGATATTGCTGGATTAGACTGAAATATTTCACACTTGGAAATATCTTGCGTGCATTACGTTTTATGACGGATACCAACGCCACTTGGAGACCACCCCGTTTTCAGTAGCTCTTGCCAGGGATAAAATCTGCACCCCTGTAATCACATTTTTCCAATTAAATTCTTAAATTATTATAATCAAAATTGTCTTTGTCGCACTAAACATTTGTTGTATCGTGAGCAGCTTGAAAATTGGACTATGTAAAGTCACACGTGTGCACAACTCGCGGGGTGGGTGTCTAGCAAGAAAAATGAAAGGTGTTAGAGCGATAGGAAACCTCGAACTCACCCCTTGATATCCGAGTACGAATTCGTTTCGATTCCCAACGGAAAGGAAGAGCCGGGTAACTGATAGCGATATGAATAATTGCGTTGACAATGGAACGAAACATATATATGGTGGCGCATTATCTGCCTGCTATGAGTTATAACGAACTTAGCCAACCCTGGCAAGGTTAGCGCGTTAAGGGTAGATTTTATCGCACGATGGAACTGTGAAATGACTGATCGCCCACAGGGTCATTGGGTTAGAGCTCGAAGTTAGATTGCATGGAAAATCATCCCCGCGGTAGGTAAAAGTAAGGAAACGCGAAAAAAGGTGTATCACGGGAAAACCAATCAGTTTGTAAATCATCGATTTGATACGGTCAGCACTGTTTCTGATCGTTTCGGTATAAAATCACTTGTTTGCGCATCGATGAACTCCGAGTCGATCCTTTGGACGATCCTTCGATTTACTAAGCAATTGGACTTCACTTCCTCTTTAGATCATTGGATTTAATTTAGATAATCATTCCCACGGTTTTTCCAAAATCTTTGACACGCTCACCTGCAGCTACTAAGGAGCGATTCTTTTTATCGTGAACGAAAATATGACTGACGCAATATTCATGATTATTTCTTTTGGCATTGTCCGTGGGAATGCAGTGTTATTATTATTTTTGTTTCTTCTCGGATTTCTAAACGTCACTCACAACCCCCTCTACTGCAATGTATTGATGCGAGGAAGAGCGCTGTCCCTTGCTACTCGCTACGAATTTCTCGAGGAATATTTTTTGGGGGTTTGAAAAATGCCGCATCCAATTTCCCTGATGATGTCCCCCAGGGACATTCCCCTATTCTCGTTCGATACGTTTTTCTCTGTTTGCGTGTGGGTAATACGTGATACTCTTTCAACCCCTCTGCAACAGCAACAGCAATACCACCGTTGGCAGCCCTGCCGAAGACAAATAGTGTAGCAGATAACTCGGCACTCGTTACCACGACCTGAGAGTGATTGACGTGTCTCTTTGGTTTCCGTAAATTTAGAAAATTAACACGTTCTAAACCGGAGGAAGTCTTCCACACCATTTTTCCAACCCTTTGACTGACATCCTGATTATTTCCAAAAACACGTTCATCTTCCTCGGCCAGACAAGAGCGTGTTTTAAAAATGTCCTAAAAAGAAAAAAAAAAATCACCATTAACATAAGATACAGTACAAAACTTATACCTAGTCTACAGTGATTATCCTAGCGATTATCATCCCCTATTAAATCCATTTTCCAAAACAGTCGCAACTATGCGTCTTCCCTAACATCTTGAACAACCGCGAAACTTCAATGTCGTAATAGCGAATTTCATGAGAAACTTAACAAGATCTATGTCACGGGACTTCCGGTGTCCCAGGAATATTCCTGCTGTGAGGTCCGTTTGAGGATATGCGTGACATTAAACTCGGCCACGAAACTTAGCATAGAAATTCTTGGTCGAACAATGAGGTGACAAATATCTTCGTCCATTGCAGATCCAAACAGCGGGAGCTACGTTGACTTAAGCCGGACATCAGTTATACGCACAAGGGGATGAAAGCTGTCCCGGCTCAGTGACCAGGGCTCGTGTTTCCTAGGGTGGATTACTGTTTAAGGAAACTATTAAGTACCGGTTTACTACCCCTCGCTATGTAAAAATTAGATTGCACTTCGGATCACTTCGCTCACTGGCTATCTGTATCTTTCTCATGGAAACACGTTCGCATTTACATATCCAGGATAACCTATAGGTAGGCTGCTACAAGAGTCAAGACGACCTCACGAAATCCGATGAATCGCTTAACGACGCTCATAAATAGCAATATCTGTCGGTTATCGAACAAAATGCCAGTCTCGTAACGAGCCATCAGCGAACCCTGCCACATGGGGCTCGATAATCCCAAAAGGGTTAGTATTCACCCTGGGTATGATTTGCGAAAATTTAAATGCATACCTACTCTGCATTTTGAGTAAACTGAAAATGAAAATCACTCATGGCTTTTCTGTGTAATAAAATTTGACATCCATTACACTGGGTCTCATTTGCTTGATACGACCTTGACGTATCTACTTCCCTTGTCTATCATTTTGTACACTACTTCCGCCTTTATAATGATTCACGGAAGACGTCGGATTCTCAACGTCGAACCTTAAGCCGACACGATGTTAATTAGAATGGCGTCTCGGGGCGCACTTAGCCCCAAGAGACTTTGTGACTTGACTTGATTTCGAGGTTTTAGGATGGCTTTGAATTAGGGGTGGCTTCGTGAGCAACCCTGGCAAATCCCGTAGGAAGTTAGCACGGATTACCATGGGCATCCATCACCCGTTTCTTTCGAGTTGGGCGCGGGGTGTAAAGTGGAGGATTCCAAACGTAGAGGGTGGATGTGTATTGTCCGTGAGTGTTCGATGGGATTAGGGGTTGATTTTAAGGATCTCCTCAAGCAGCAAAACAACCACGAACTCTCCTAAGAAATCCATAAATTTTAAATACTTTGAATCTTGGACCAATCAGCCACGTAAATACGAGTTCATTGAGTATCGAAGAGTGACAAATTTTTAAAGTTTGAAAAATTGTTTCTTATAAAAAAAAGGGGGTATTAAAAAGTACTTGACGATTACGAGGGCGTGATTTTAGAATATCTCATAATTAAAGCGAAGACCGTGGCGGACGAAGTATCAGTCAGACTTAACGGAACGATCCGTCAACCCTGTAGATGGGGTTGGAAAATCTCAACCCTTTTTGGGCGTACACGTGACCTGACAGCCCGGTGATGTTGGTAACCGGCACGTGACCCCTAGCTTGTGTTTTAGCTACGCGTGTCAAATCCCAAAACGGATCTCCTCCCTTCTTCCATCTCCTATAAGTTTTCCAGGCTCTCTTTGACGTATCCTTTTTTGTCTCTCAGTCTTTTTTTCCCTACCATCATCTTCCACGGATCGATGACATCACAGCAGTGGCTGCCGGTCTTGAATTAATCCAACGCACTCCTTTCGTATGTAAATTTTTGAAAAGATAAACCACGTCTCCATTAAAGTCGACCGCTGGACAATGCGACCTGAAACTTTACGAGCAGTCCTAAGGTACAGCGACGTGCGCGCCACTAATTCTCATTCTCTTAGTTCGTTCATTTTTTTTTTTTTTTTTTTTTTCATTCCGGAGGTGACGTCACGACGTCCAGCCAGTCGTGCCACGAGAATCGCGGAAGACGCGCACACGTTAATGGCCTCATAAAAGTTAACGACAATGTCCTCTTACGATTTTCTACAGTGACTCGTATAGGTAGTACAAACCGGTGGAAACTACCCCTTAAGAATTATGGTTAAGGGTGTGGAATTTATTTAGACTCCACGTAGCCACTATAAGAAAGTTCTAAAGCACTTTCTTTTTATTCTATAGCTACGCACCTCTCGGTGCCTGCATCTATAGGTATAAAGCTTATGTTGCTACAGTTGGCTAATCAGAAAAGGCGGGAGAATTCTAAAGGTTTTGAATTTGGTCTTCGACAGTCTGATAATTGGAAGTACGCTTAGCATATTTCCTGTTCTAATCACAGACACCAGTCAGTAAGTGAGGGGTGCTTTAAAATCTCCAGCACGGCTCATCCGTACCGGCTTCTCCGGTTCCCGTCTCGCGCTCTTCGCCCTTGTTGTAGCGAGATAGAGCTTAGGGTGAGACCAATCTGCTTACAACCCCCTTAGCCTGAATAATTAACCGGGGGGTGCACGCGACTTTTTGCCCGTGTTATTTATTACGAAACCACCTTGTTCGTTAACTTTGGAATTTGAATTTGAATAGCCCGCGCAAACGGAACGAAACGTCGAACAGGTACCCGAGGACTTTGATTGATCGTTCCTGAATTTTTCATAGCTTGAGTAAACACGTGGAAGGTGCAAGGGATGCAACGTTTATCTTTTTTTTATTTTATATTCTTTTTTTCATCTTTCATACAGGAAAAACCCACCCCTCGTACCCTTTCTATAGTTTTTATTCGTGTAACCAAGAACATTCGCAGTGAATTTCGTTACGGGTTCCAAGGGTGTTAATTCCACGTCATTAGTCACACGTCAAAAGCCTCCCCGTACATGGGAATCCGTGGAAAAATTTATTAGCATACGATGGATTCTCATAAAACTGTATTTGCATACAGGCCGCTTCATTTGCCTAAGCCACAGATTCGAACCGTTGGATTCGTCAGGCTGATTTCAACCACTGAAGGATTAATGGCGATTTTGAATATTTAATTAAAAGCGACGCGTATTTAAGGCCACTGCCGCTTTTCCGCCTATCGGATAATTCCATTTGGGAGTAGTACAATTTTTTTCGTCTTTTTTTTTTAACATTGAAATTGCGAATTTATATCGATTTAGTTTTACGCCTCGGAGAATCTCGAAAGGCACTTCAATCGTTACGTTTCTTCAAAGTGTGAATGGTATATATATATATATATATATATATATGGTATCATTAAAATGTGATATTTAATCACAGGGGTTGTTGTCGCATTTATTAACATTTCTGAAGCTCAGATCCACTTACGGGTGGCTAGCTGCCTGCGTTGCAATTATTATCAATAGGAATTCATTTAATCTTTCGTACATTAATTAATAACGTGCGACCTTAGAGATAAAATCTACCGCCCCTAACGAGGGGCGAACAACGAGCTTCCTATAATTGTTAGGTGTCGTACTGGTGATCCAAGTAACCCTCGGACGACATTTCAAAAGTTATCGAGAAACTTTCGAACCAAGTGACAAATTTATTTATCCAAAATTATTACCAATAAACGTATGTAATTTTGATTATTGACGTTCGTTAAATAAAATTAACTTACGCTCCTGATGATCTCAAGCCATTTGCGCTTTGGTGGCGACGCTCACGGTAACTGAATAACTACAATCATTTTTCGACCATATACTTGTATAAACCCCAGAGGCAGAAGGGTTAGGGAAGATCATTATCAGAGGCTTAACCACGCGAGAATTTTTAATCAGAGGGTGCGCACCCTCCGGGTAATACCGTCGGTGCAGATAAACGGATAACAATTGTCAGCCTAGCTGTGTCTCATTTAACAATTTATTGCTTAACATAAGCGACAATACTTTTACATGTATCAACTGAAGTAGGTGCTACCCCATAGGATTATACGCTCTATAGTATGGTCATCGAAACCATTTGGTGTCGTTGGAAGTCTTAAAACTAGCTGGTACCACTTTTTGTAATTTTATAATATCGCTTCCAAATAATTTTTTGACAGTTTCATAAGCGCTATAAAAAATATTCATTTAACTTTCAAACTCTCTGGGAATGTCTTCTGGTAAAGAAAATTGTCCCGTTGAGACCATTAGGTTACCAAGGTCCTCCGGTTGGCCCAGACCGGCTGTCCATCCTTTGCTGACCCTCAAAAGCACTAAACCAAACGAACCATTGCACGGGGTTGATTTTCGGGTGCTGATTAGCATCATCTTAAAGTCGTATATACCTAGGACGTAAGTGTACCATTCCCCTTGGCATTCATATGCAAAACTGACCAGATAGTGACCGCTGTATTTGCATAACGTTAGATCGAGCGTGATTTCATTTGGCCGAGGGTTCGAATTCACTGGTTGCGAATTTACGGAAGCCCTCGAGCAACCCCATAAGGTTGGTCTTGAAGGTGATTTCCAAGGACCTCAATAGAGAAGAGAAGATTGCACGATTCTATATATCTGTCGTGTTGAACCTAAATGAAATTATCCACCTTTAATAAATATATACAAAAGAGATTTCCAAGCGTTCTATTACAATATAAAATAATCCAGCACGTAACAGGACTTTGCGCTATTTTAGCCGATTTCAAAGGCGGCAGCTACCGAACCAAAAATAATCCCTCAAACGATTCTGCCCTTTCGCGGGATGGAATCAATACCTGTCCCACATGCGTAGATACACATATATATATTCATATGTAATGTGCAAGCATGAAGGTGCATATATGCGTGCTAAAATTTAGGGCTAATACGCTTATTCGCTTAGGTCGATTCGCAGAGCCGTGAAACACGGTATTAGTGGATATCAGGATCCTTGATGGTAACAAATGATAGGTCCTACTAATGGTTTGGGACGTTTGACGTCGTATAGAATCGTGAAACAGTGCCTGTGTCTCAACGTGTGTCCTTTGATTGATAGTTTTTCTCACTTAGCCACCGTGAAGGCTTTCACGATTCTGAGTCTTAATTACAGGCTTAATTATCCTTTTGCATTTAATGGATCATAGATTCGTACAGAGAAGCGTTACTAGCGCGAGATGGGATTTAGAATTGAAAGTCCTATTCCCTTAGGAATGAAACGGCTGTTTAGTATTATGTAGTTATATGTATACATATATAATCGCAGAACATATATGCATCTACATGTATCGTATATATCTATATAAACGGCCATATAGACTGTATATACTCCGTACAGGATACGGGTTACTAAGGCCCCCATAATGACCACTGCAATCCTGCCCCACACAATCCCATAATTAAATCCGTTAATCAAGGCTTACGGTTCGGACTGACCCTATCAACTTGGTTTATTGTGATCTGCGTAAGCTATGCTAAATTAAGATGGACCGATGCTTCTGGATCTCTACTCTGAGCTACTTTCGAGATTGATTTTGTCTGGTTGACTTTAAAGGTTCCAAAAATTTTATTGAAACGTAACAAGCGCATTTTATTTTCACTTGCTACTTCAGTGACGCTTCTTGGTCTTTCTTTTCCTTCCTCGTACTCTTTTCTTTTCTTCCCGACGTTCTCTCCTGTCGAGATTTCGACTTTGAAATGACAAGTCGAGTAGCAGTCGGCACGGAATACGGAACGTGGCTCGAGTGTAATTGGCACTGGAGTGTACTCATCTTGGTTCATTAGAGAAAATATCATCCCCATTGTCGAGGGCTTACATAGCCCCGCCGACTCTGTAGGGACAGAATTATTTTTGTTTCGAGTGGATACGGTCACTCAATGGAGATTCCCCCTCTGGCACGCATTGTGAAACGTGGAAACGTGGAAAAGCTTGTGACAGTCTAATCTTCTCAAGTACAGAAGAGAATGGAGCTTGATGAGAGTAAAGCTCAAGAGGAATTGACCCGAACTTGTCTCCTAACCTCAAACTGCCTGACGTTACCCATTTCTTTTATTCAATCCCAGTTGGGTTGGGCTAGATGACCGCAGTATAAAGCGTGTATACTTAAAGCCCATATGGAGTAATAACATATTTATATACTGATAGATTCAACTAGAGTTCCAACAAAACTGAAGATATATTAATCGGTAGCTACTAGTTTCTTAAATTCCGTGACCCAAGGGATAATATTAGGGTTTTATTTATAAAACCTTAAGGGATCACATAGCAACGGCACGATAACTCAACGCGTATAATCTCTGGGCGTTGAAACGAAAAGCGTCTAATATCTCACGTGGGTCCTTTCTCACAAAAGAATTCACCTCGAAATGGGTTAACGTCTTGCCGGCTACGCCATAGAAGATCTCGAGTGGTGCCGCTATATAATGCGTGTATGCAGTCGCGTTGTAAACGGAACGCAACTTTAATGACCACCATATTTTACCAACACTGGATTAACCGCAAAACGTTTTCGGGTGGCAGCAACAGTCTTCTCGATTTTTAACAGTGTGAGAGACAGAGAGAGAGAGATAAAGAGAGAATGCGAGATAGAGAGATCGACGCGAGCAGACTGTCCCGTAGGAATGAGCATACGAGAGGTACGTGGTAGAGGCTATGAAGAGAAGAAGCAAGAGAGACAAAGAGAGGAGATCCGATTGGAAGAGAAATAAAGGAGAAGAAAGAGAGAGACTCGTCGCGTACTCCGCAAGAGTCTCTGTGAGCTCTCGAGATGGAAAGGAGAAATATACGGGCCCGCTTTGTGCACGAGTGGAGTGTGCACGTAGAAGAGGTTCTTCAAAAGACGAGTGCTTACTTCTGCATACCTGCATACTTCAAGTTCGCAAAAGCACCTGTTGAAACTGCACGTTTCCAAAGTCGCCATTCGCCGTTACATTACATGTTACGGTATACGTCTCTTTGTATTCATCAGAATCTTCGATGGATTCCATCCACTTCAGTGTCTTCAGTTCTGCCGTTCATGAGTCACCCGAACGAATTGTTAGGACGTGCTGTAAAAAGAGAAAAGAAGAGAGACAGATAAATAGAAGAAAGCTAGACAGATCATATATATCTAGCGTGATATGTGGTAATTCTGTTCCTAACCTCAATGATAAATATCATTTACATGTCTGCCATGAGAAATCTCTTGACGAATCTCCCTTGTACAACAAGCGATGAGCAATTGCGTCTAGCACCTCGTACGTTGCCATACGTATGATGTGCACGCATGATATGTTTACACCTAGTTCCAGATGAGGGAGGTTAGGTCACAGTACAGTCGAATAGCTGTTTAAAAAGTACAGACCCCTACGAGCAAAACACTGATTATTTATAATCGCATGGAGGCACCTGCTGAACCGCGTTCCCATGCGACTTGAAATAGTCTTGTATGAAGGGTTATACGCCGATAAAAAGGAAAACGCGGCCCGTCACAAGGTGGTGCATGGCTCGTGGCTAAATATAGTAGGGCACCCATAGCACGGTAAAAAAGTTAAACCACCCTACGGAAATAGCGCAGGAATATGTCTCCCACGATGCCTGCCGTCTACCGAGATAGATAGATAGAGACACTCGTTCTCGCTTGTTTATTCGCCGCGATTAATTTCAAGAGTGGCTGCCAGTCGCGTCCCACATATTCTTGACTGGTATCGGGGAAATGAATGTCCCAGGCTGAAAAAACATACAGAAAAATTGACATGGTTATATGAATCCAGCATCCATGGGTACTGATGAACAAAAAAATAAATCAACTGACCTTAGACCTTGATATGGATTTTATTAAGGGTAAAACCGTCCACGCAATGGCTCATTACCCAATGCTTCCTAGTGGACAGCTGAACTGGTCACCCCAATAGTCATAGTCAGGACTAGGAAGCCATGTGTCACTGGATTCCCTTCGGACCCTTCCTTCGGTCAACTTTCCGTATTATAAAACCATAAAGCATACATAACCCATAGCTAGAAAACGATAGGTTACCTACCCCGTGAACCAGCAGGGCCATGTGTTCGGCATTTACTTTTTGAAAAATTGCTATAGAATCGAGCCACACTCCTCGTCTCGCCCTTTCGTTTAACGTCATTAACTTCTCGCCCTTCGGGGTTGCCGAGTTCTCGAGGTACCAAGGTTCACGCGCACAAAAAGACAGACGAAGTTGAAGCGTGCAGGAGATGATAAAGAGTGAAAAAAAAAGAAAGAAATTATAAAAGATGAGAAAATGCTCGTACTTTTTGTCACGCGCATGGATCGTCTCAGTCGTTAAAGTGTTTTTAAGATATGATCTTTTTAGGGGAAACATACGGCTGTTACTACCGACATGCAGACTGCTTGGCGACTCCACGAGTATCCGACAAGCACTGATAAGGAACTGGCAGGAGACAGCTTTAATCTTCGTGTAGGCAACCCTGATGGAAACCAGACCCAGCCGGTTGGTTGGTATCGTTTACCATAATTCGAATCGATGGTTAACGGTGGCTGTGATGGACCTAAAACAAGTGAATAGTACATAGTGACATTGATCTACCACGTATAAAAACCACAAGGGATTGATAAAGATAAGAAAAGAAATATTCTTCCTTAATGTACCTGATATTAGGAATGATATGGATGTACCTTAGTCATATACACAACCGTCATATACGTCGAAGGAGGTTAATCCTTTTTGAGTGAAGAAGAAGAATGCTGACCCCTTAAACCCCTCAATGGAATTAATGTCTAATTGTTGCAAGGCGACATTTTTTTCCACGTCTCAAAGCGCCGCTGCCAACGAAGAATGGTAGCCTTAACTAACTATAGACTTCTTGGACGACATAATCTCTATCCTAACATGCGAAGCGAGTGTGTTCTTTGCCGCTAAGTACACATTCGAGCACACTCGAGCCTTCCACACGCACTCGTATACAGAAGTACAGATAGTATACATATATTGTACCTAGTGTACACGGATACATTATATGCCATACGTGCATAGGCCATAGCGAGGGTGTATGAAACGCAGAAGTGAGGACGAAAGGCTGGGGGACATGCGAGCGCTCTGATCTTTATGAGTCACCATCATTCAGATAAAAATACCGGGGTGCTTGTACAAACAGTTACCCTTCAAATGTCTTTTAGAACGACAACGCTATTCTGAAAAATGTTCACACGGCGTAGATCAGAAGTATGGACACCTAGAGAGGAGTCTACGTCATACGTGATGGTTTGACATATGATCTTTTTTTCTTGTGGCTATGAATTTACACGGATAACCAAATCCTACTTAGGGATCTTCATCATTTTCTTAAGAGCATTCTTCTTCTTTTTCTATCATCTTCGGTAGCTGCGCCAAAGTGATTGATGTGGATTTATCGATTATCTCAATATTTACAGCCATAAATCGTTTGGCTTTCGGTACCCTTTGAATTAGTTAGCCTCTACCGTGTATAGATAGCGATTTTATCCAGGGCTGACGCGCGTCTAGAAAAACTTATGGGATTCGAACAGGACTTTTCTACGGCCGTCGCTCATTGGTAAGAATCCTTGAAATTCTTTGCGTGACAACCGGTCGACTAGTCCGGCCATTTGTCACGGTTTACAAAAAGATTCGCGCGACCCTAGTGTTGAGTGTACGCTGTAAATTTCACCCCATGGTTCTTGCTAGTCTCTTACCGAGCTACCTAGTATAGCTATAGATAGTTTGTAAATAGTAAACTCGATAAATAATCCTTCGACGCTGCGCGTTCATGATGATTCTTATTGCTAGGGGTGTGTCTGTGATTTTATGATTTTACCATCCCTTATATGGGTAGAGGAGAAAAACTATGACATATGTGAATGTGTATACGGTAGCGACGTATTGGAAGACTCAGGTAAACGTCATAAATTTCAGGACAATATCAGACCCGCTTTTACGCTAATACTAATGATCTCTTGGAAGTACGAGCCTCGAAAACGATAAACCGACACAAAGCCGACGGAAAATCGGTGAAATTGGGCAGAACGGAAGAGAAGCGCGCGTTTCAAACGAGGCCTTTACGCTCGACTGGATATTCGACGACGTTCAATGTATAATGATGGGAAATGACGGTTTACAAGCCGCTGACACCGATGATTTATTATGAATCGAGAGACTCTCGAGAGGACTTGTTGTGTTGTTGTAATTCTCAGATAATAGTGGTTCCATTGACAGGAAATCGTCCGATGATGAATAGGAGCGTTAAAAGATTTTCTAGTGGAGCTCTAGTGGTTCACGGTTGTCGTTTTCTGCAATTTAAAAAAATTCTTAGAACACAGTCGGTTATAATGATCGGGTAAGGTTGATACACTTGCATATAAAGACCATACCAATTCCGTGATAGGAGCTAATAAAGTTGCACCCACTAATTTCTAGGACCCTCAAAACGGCGGGATGTGTATAAGGGGTCGAGACTCGAAAGCCACCTACGGCGAAGGAAATACGCTTTTAGGCTTTCGGGCGTTTAGATTCCAATCTAATAAATACTTCCTTACCCGCTTTAGGGGTGAAAATTCAATGAGTTAACATTTCCGGGCTGAGCCTTCTTTTGTCCTTGTCACCTGTAGTGTCACAAGGGCGTTCCTCGCGTGACCCGCATCATAATTAATCCGTTTCTTAATTACCGCGCATTCTCTATCACAGAGTGCAGATGGTTATTCCTTGCTAATTATTTAATCGATGACCAAAGCACAGCCGTGACGCAGGTATCTAAAAGATTAAAAGAACCATGAATCCAATTTATACGTATAACCGAAACAACACTAAAACAGGCAAAACTCTATTTCATTAAATCTCAAATAGTGCATTTGGCTTGATAACCACGATATAATTAATTGACGTATAGCGCAGACAATGGCGAGATAAAAGTGTCTGCACAATGCACGAAATAAAGAGCATTAAAACCAGCGCTAATGATACCAGCTGAGATTTACAACCAATCCGCGAATTGCACAGGTCGATCGATCCGCAAGCGAATCAACGGCCAATATAGGAATATTATGCTACACTAGATGCAGTAGCCACCAGTCTGGTATACGTATACCCTATGGCTACGTTTCTCTTTCGTTTCATTTTATTATTCTTACCCTGGCGTCCTGACGTATCGCGCTAGGGCACACCCACGATATCCATAACTCACTGGGACCCCGGCAACCCGTTCCCTCAGTTTTGCAACACAATGTCGCCGGTGTGTCACTACCGTATACTTGTCCCGTTACGAGAATATATTTTTACAGCAGGAAATAGTGTCTGCATGATACTCAAGATACACTCAATATATCAAGAGTTGCATTGGTCCGGTGCAAAAATCCATTTCAGCTTTTTAGCATTGGTAGTCTGCAAAAGAAATGAAAATAAAAACATTACCCATTAGTCATGAAACGCACGAGACAATGTAAACACAGGGAGGATGGCTAATGAGTAATGATCATCATCCCAGGGAAAAATGATAATGATACTCACCGAGCGGAAATTGAAGTACGTATGACTGGAGGTAAATTGAAAAATGTAAAAACGAGCCGGTCAAACGGCACGCTGTGATCCCATCCTTTGTGCGTAGTTCCCGATGAAACAATACACACTCCGGGTATAAATATGTTGCGCGCATCACAATAACTGCTACGTAGATGGAGTAACTTTCGTCCAAGCTAGAATCGAATACCTTGGATACCACGACTGGTTTTACTTCGGTCAAAAGATAAACGTCCGACGGCTGGAACCCCTCGCTTTGCTATAAAGCAGTCACGTGTCCCCATATGAGGGGCTGTGAATAGTCTATGGTGTTTCAGAACAGAGATGGTCTCACGATGGGGTCCTAGCTGAATCCCCCTATGGCGTGATGCGATGGTGTGACCAGCAACCACCGCTCATTAACGACTAATGTGTACCAGAGACGTATCTACGTTGTTACCTACCTGAGCTATCAAACTGGAGATTGCTTTTCCTCCTGCCATTTCGTATCTCCACAGTTTCTACTTGTATCCATGTTTAACGGAACCTACGACAGGAGTCACAATTGATTTAAGATACACTGGGCATCTCGGTTGCTGCGCGATGACACAAGGAAAAGTAAACGCGAGGGAAAAAGTAAACGGTACGCTATGGAGCGAGGTTAGGTAGGGTTAGCTCAGGTAACCGAATGCAACTTCCATTGCTACGGTAATACCAGATAGCTGAGATCTGCCTTGTATCTACCTTAATCCTTCAAAGACGATACTATCGGTAAAATGTTCCTTGGACACCTTATAGTGGAGAAAAAATGAGTGGCTCTTTACGCACTGTCTAACGATATAAATTTAACGGTAGCACAGCAGCGCCGCGGCGCGAGAACTATTGCAGTCAAGACGTTGGAAACTCATGGCGTCGCAGGCTCGAGGGTAACATAAACAGGAGTGGGATTTTTCTATGGCGTTCAGTGGCAAAAGGGGTCGTGATAACTATCGTCTCCGGGTGCTCTGATAATTTATCACCTTTTTATCGTCGGGGCGTGATTGCCTGGGCGCACTGGACGCTAATTTACATTTCCTGACTCATATTCGTTGACGTGCAGTTACAATTACTGAAAAGGTATTTTCGTGAAATTTCAGAAGCAATTCGCGTTAATAGCCAAGTGCACGTGTACCTACGTGCTTTTATATACGTATATAATTTCGTATAAGAACAAATAAAGCATTTCAGGATAAAATTTGACGGATGGAAATATTGGCTCGAAATTTGAATTGAAGTAAGAATTTTCCGTTATGAAATAATTTTACTTACGTAATCGTTGGAGTATTTTTGCACGAGAAATATCAAGATTAAAGGCCATACTGCAGATCGGGCGTCGTTCCGTTCCGTGTGACCGGTTGAAAAATGTTCGCGATGTCCCAGTGTTCTTGCGCGTCGTGTCGTGTGAAAAATTGGTCGCCGAAAATAGTGACAGCCCTCGATTTATCAATCCTGCTGAGCGGTATTCATGCGCCTGCAGAAGACGGGTATGGACAGTGGTGGTTTTGGATTTTATATATCAATATCGCCGCCATATATACGTATGTATGAAAAGGTTTGTATACGAGGGAGCCAAGGGACGGTTTTAGGTTTCAAAATGATTGGGGTGAAATTGGGGTAAGCCGATAGCCGGTATCCTGCCTTTCTTTAGCTCTCCTTTACTCGCCTCTCATATCTATTACTCTATCCTTGTTATTCCTTCCTTGTTACACTCTCCAGGGTGATCCTGTATCTCGTACCACCGGTCAATTTGGATCACCGTATGTCAGAAAATAAAAAGGATCTCCAAACTTCAGTCTCCGACTTCGGGAACCTACTATAACGATCTTGTGTTTTCCTTTTCCTTTTTTTTCCTTTGAAAGCAGCGAATAGGGCGAGCAGCAGGATTCGCTACTTCCGGTTTAAGGTTCCACCTGGGAAAATACTTTACTTCTCCCCTCCTCCTCAATTACTCCTCTACCGTTCAACGATATCCAGGAAATTCAGATTGACAGGGTGCACGTGTCCATCTTCACGCTCACATTCGTTTCGCGCACAGCTTTCATTGGCCACCCTTTATTAGCAACCCTTTACCTAAACAGTGCGAACATCGTTCAATTAGCAACGACTGACCAGTGGTCAATGCTAGTTCACGTCTGCCAAGACGACGATCTCATCTCACGGTACTTAGGATTGTTCCAGGAGTGGCTTATCGCGACTATGCCCACGTCCATTTGTCCGTTTTGCTAAGCGCAAATAACCCCAGTCGGTCATTGTCGATCTGTTCACTATGGGAACTAACTGACCACTGGTCATTTCGGAACATCTGTGCTTACTGATCCGACAGTGAGAAGCGTGTTCAATATGGACACGTCGACAAGAGCCTTGTAGAGATTTCTACCACTCTTCTTTTCATAGGCAATAGTGACTGGTGGGTAACCATACTTGAAATGGAGAGCTGTTTTGAAGTGTACACTTTTGAGGTTAAGTGGACAACATGGCTCCACACTGTAGCTCGGATACACGTGGTGGCGGCGGCAACCTGAAAATTGGAGGGAAATTCAATTTCTTATGATACCCGGATGCCAGCCAATTACGTGTGATGTATGAAGGGTGCGGTTCTCGCGTATGTATATTTTTGTCATTTTCCTACGCGGCACAATTTGAATGTCATTTCCATCCCGCATCCTCACCAATTTATTCCAACCGACTCATCCGTTACCTCGCAAAAATGATTTGCATTTTTGAAAAATATTGTTTCGCGGCTCGCACGCCTGCACTTTTGCAAGTCAGATGCTCCGATGCTTCACTCCCACAAATACGTGACTACGTATACGAACGTGTCTTCGCATGGGTTATATGTTCTTTGATAAATTGTTTCCTTCTTCTCTTTCAACCTTTTCCTTCTTTCGTTCGCGTCATACCTGTTTCTCAAAGGAGACAAGCTGCCACAATCGACTTTTTCGGCAATATTTACATACCTCGACTTGTGCACATATTTGTTCACCGGAGTGTCCTGTACGACGAGATTGTTTCGTAGCCTCCAGGCAAATTGAAGTTTACATATGTGTAGCAGTCACTGTAAAATTCACAGAAGAGTAACATACGGCTGATAGAAATCATCGCCAAGCTACACATTATAACATATTCTCTATGATCTCTAGTCGTTTGATCCACATATCCCTGGACCGGTTTGCAAAGTATCAAACAATCCTAACATAAATTCCTAACCAAACCCAAAATAACCAAACCAGACACTTTCCTGTTTTCTCCCAAAAAAATAGTCAACGGCAAATACCAAACGTGTCTAAAGAGAAAACCGACCCCCGTGCAGGGGTTACCTGATATTATGTATCATTAAAAAAAAAAAAAAAAAAAAAAAAAAAAAAAAAAAAAAAAAAAAAAAATCCATTACTTTTTTTTACAAGATATCCTTCCTACCCCTAAATTCAATTTCTTTTACCAGGTATATTTAAGTCACATAATTTATATGTCAGGGCTTCCCCATCCACGGCTGTACCATATACGATATGCTTTCCTTTGAAGTGAAATAAAGTATCTTCTCAATACAAAAAGGTCTGTCTGTGCTCAATAATTTTAATAACGGATTACCAAGAATTTGCTATTACAGCATATCGCGAATATATCAAATCTCATGACGTAATATTACGTTCGTACATCGAGCTGCGTTATTCTATTGGACGTAGGATACCTGCGTGCTGGATGGTCATAAGAAATATTTATTTTCTCCTGGTAGGCCCCTTTTTATCTAGATGTCACGGGGCGCTTTATTATACTCGCAAACGGCTGACTTAACCGATAGAGTCTGGATTACTCATGGCGTATAGGTGCCTACTCACGGAACTACAAATTAGTCGGACATTCGCAAACTTTTTTACTTGGGAATCTAGTGGGAATTTCTCTACGACCTGTAGTAGATTTCAACCCTTATATATAGACATAGGCACGTAACAACCTGGAATGACGAGCGGACATTGCCATTCCTGGTAGTAGTGACTGTTTACCCGCGTTGTTAAAACGAGCCCATAAAGATAAAGATAGAGAAAGTCGAGCAACCCTTTTTTTTCAAAATGAGGCTTAGGGGTAAGTTAGTCACATTACATAAGGACGATACCAACATACACGTATATGCTTAAACGTCAACTGCTTCGTGACAGGTTAGATGGAAAAATTGTCACCCCCTTTAACAGGCGGTTTTGTCGAGGGGTGGTTATATCGTTAGGCAACACAATTTTCGGCTGGGCGATACCAACCTAACTGACTTCCAGGATGAATTTCGTTCCTGGTAGTGAATGGAGTTAAACAAATACTAGACAGGAAACCCCTCAAGGATTTTTTGATCCTTCACTCTAGAATTTACCACCCCTAAGCGTCCCTATGCTCTATGCCGAGTCTTTGGCATGCAGAGGCTTACACGCGTGTTTTAGATGCCACCTTGTTGGAATTTTGGTATACAGGATTTTTAATCACACGTATATTTTATTACACGAGCGTGCTTTTAATATAGGAGCTATGTGATGGTTATGCATAGAGATGAGCAGCCATAGTATAATAATAACAGTGAGCGCGAGATGCTTCGGCTAAAAAGTTCATCTGTAGGCAAATTGTTTAATTACTTCTGATATTGCGGGAGGGCTGCGAATCACGTAATTTCTCCGCAAGAAAACGTATACGCTGCCTATATACGAGAAAATAGGTAATTCCTAGTGATTTCGGGAAAAAATGATTTTTCGTGAATTTGATTGAATAAATTAATTTGAATAGAATATCTTGTAGATTTTTTCAAAATGCTGTGATATGAAAAAAAAAAAAAAAAAAAAAGTTTGTCATTTCAACCTACATTGCTAGTTTTCAGCTTCCCTATGGTCATTACGAATAAGGGTAATGTAGATAGGCACCCTGGTAACGATTATGATTATGAATATTAATAGGGCTGTAAATTTTGCTTGTAATTGTTAATTAGCTACTCGGATTTCTGCAGGGTTAAGAAATTTCTCAAGGCTTTCAATAACGACAGGACTAACGTTGTAACTTCCCGGCGAAGTATCTCTAGTGAAAAGCATCCCCCTCTGCTGGGAGTTACTCGTGATTTAGCACGAGGAATCCCTACTGGCGTTAGCTACGTAAAAGGCACCCCTGCGATCAACCCCCATCTGTATATCTACTATGGAGCACTAGTAACTATATATATCTATCCCATCCAACCCTATGCCTATTTGGGACGTGGAATATTTTCATACAAATGTTTGGCGGAAATGACAAGGGGTCCCTCGAATCCAACTATAACCCACAGGGCTCAGATGCCCGGCCATTTTTTTTCTCTCATCCTCATTACAGGAAAGGGGAGGACCGATGGCCCCAGTCGAAACGGTAATTGTTTTTAATCACTCGGGGGAAAAGCGATTTCACCATGGGGGTTGGAGATGCGGTTAACCGGGAAACCTCCCCCCCTTTTAACACTTTTAATCCCCTTTTTTTTATTTCCACCACTTTTCAGGAAACAATTCGCATGGCTGCACTCAATATGAATAATGGCTTTCGTTTGTTTAATCAATGTTGAGGTAAAAATATAAACAGTGCATATGCGGGATTGCTAATGCATTTGTATTTGCCGTTGTTCGTGTTGATTCGCGATACGTGGTATTTATATCAGACAGTGTTACTGTATTTTAACTCATCATCGTATAGTCATAGTTTATGACTCGGAACCCCTGGAATATTAATATTTTTATCGTAAAAGTCTCGAAAGCATAATAGAAAAATTTCAAAACCCTACGCAGCGCCTGGAATAATGACGGCTTCCACGTGAGAGCAGAGACAGCTTTAGCCCGTAGCGGTGATATACGGTAGCGAAACTACAAACAAGGCTCGTAACGCGTTTTATGCGCGAGGCAATTATCAGAGTTGTCATCCAGTCGGTTTAACGCTTCCATTTATGTGCGAATAAACGGGAAAAACGGGATTCGAACCTGGGACAGAATGAAAGTCTGGACCGTTTTGAAGTAGGTAATATCCGCATGAAAATTATGTATGTGAAACTATAGCTGCCGGGCAATATAAAAAGTATAGGCTTTGCCAATTATATCGATATCAGTATAAAAATTAATTAAAATTAATTAGATATTAAATATAATTAATTATTATTATCACGCACGTCAAGCGATAACTTTAGATATGGTAATTTAATCGTGGAATATTGATTTCGATTGGTATTATAATTTATAATTTTTTTACTTTCTTTTGGCTATATTGAATACGTTACGACTTCCGGTTCGGTGTTACGTAATTTTCACACGCAATAATTCTCCTCACATTGTTTCTATGAGATGACTCAAATTTCTAAAACTCACGCCATGCGGCAGTTATCATTGACAATTAACGAATGTCTGAGCGACGTGAAGGTAGCGGTTTGTCGAGAAAAATGTATGGAGCGGAGATAGAAGCGGCGAGAACTAATGGAATACGAGTGCGAAGGCCGTCCACCTCTAATGCACCCCCTAAAGAATATCTAATTATCCAACACGTGACTTGACACGTGTGGGAAGCTCCTCGTGCTATTTTCTGATTCATTTACGGATGGGAAGAGAAGGCGAGCTCTTAGAATGGCGCGCCACCACCCCCTAGCGAGATATTTTGTAAAGTTTACTTAGAAACTCGCCCAGTGTGAAACGCATGCTGTTATTAAAGGTGCGCGACACGCGGACACCATTTTTTTTTTCCAACCCCTCAAGCATTTTTTTATTCTCAATGCTCGACACAGTGCCAGTCATTTCCTAGTTGAAAAAAAATTAATTCTATTCGACGTACTCAGCTATTTTAAAATCCCACACGTGTAGCCTACGAGAAAACTACAGTCCAATATAAGTCCAGAACTAGAGTCCAATCAATAACCATGATATGATCGAACCCTTCTCATCGATAGACCAAAATATTTGAACACAGCCGTCTTAGACCGTCAAATGATACTCTACTACCTACTCAACAAGAGTACCTACGTATACTCATTGTCACAAGAAGGAAATACACGGCAGCTTGTTAAATCCTTGATAGAAAAAGTATCGCTCCTATATTTCTTTTAAGCTCATAGCTCATAGCTCACAACCCCATAGGCACATGGGGATGAGGTTTCAAGTGTTTCCCATGACCGTCAAAACGGGACCGGCACTTGAAACTTATTTCCTCTCGTACAAGGTAGGTACAGGCACACCGCCTGACAACTATTACCCAGCACGCTGACTCCATTACTATTAATATTTACTATTGCATCCCTTAAGTGTCCTCGAGGACGCGTATCCGTGTTCGGTCGAACGCCATTGCACGTCAATATGCTTCGATCGTGAAGAGGGTGCTAAGAGCAGCAGCAACAGCAATGTATTTCGTTACCAGCCATAGGAGAACCAGGGTGGGCTTAGCACGTAGAAGCCAATGGCGCAGTAGTGCCGGTTGGCGGTACAGCGAGAAAGGGAAAGAGGTCAAAGGGTGGCTACACTGCTAAGTGGGGGGGTCGCAACCCCCTTTGGCGAATTGAAAGTGGAGTTAATTGATCGGAAGTCTTGAGGCTGCACGTGCCATTTTTGTATTGTGTCGCGGCCGAACATGTTGTCAAAATCAACTTGCTTTGATATCCCGCGTCTCGCACTGTAATTTCATACCGAATCGTCGTCGTCATTAGGTGTTGCCATTTCTCGAGTATACGACATAAGTACCGACGAGTGAACAACGAGCAATTAATGGACAGTGGGTGCTGATCTATTTTGAAATTTTATTAGAGGCGTTCGCAAATCTTACGCAATAAATAAATAAACCGATAAAACTACCCGTACGTACATTAGGCGTAACTCGATTGCCAGACAACCCTTGGCTGAATACCATATATAATCAACTCTCCATTCTATACCCAGACCCCTCTCTGTTTTGTAATTGCTGGTATTTATAAGCAATACCCAACCCGCCAAGTCTGCCTCTACGGCCATGGGGTTTCTAAGCGTAATATGGTAATACAGGCAATGGCCCATATTGACATGAACGATGCCTGCCATTAGCGGCTCGAGTCTAGATGACTGTTTTTAATTTCCTCGCCAAGTGAATTTCTACCGGCGAGGGGTGGATATTGCACGAATTACTCATAATCACTTTTCTCGGGAAATACTGTCCCTCTTTTCACCTCTCGATGACTTTCTCTATAAAATTTTACTTTTTTTGTATTAATCTCCTTTTTCAATGTACCTAATGCATATACGAGTGTCTCCGATAGTCTGTATACACATTTGCAGTGTTAACGTTTACACTATTTTTTTTATTTTACAATTAACCATTTCCAACCCTTTGAGTATACAGAGGGCGTGACATTTTTTTTTTTTTTTGTATTTACCGTCAACAATCTTGAATCGCGTGACGGTTGGCACCTCTGACAATTATCACAAGCGTGAACAAAACGACTAAGTCATTGGAAGATAATCATCAAAGTTGACTATAACGATACTATCGAGACATAGATTGTCTCGAATTTGAAAAATATCCTTTTTTTTAGATACTATCTATAATGATCTTCACGGTAGCTACGCATGGTAGGTGCTAGTAGAAGGGTGTATATAGTCCCCTTCATATGTTACTTTTCGGCTAATGTACTCGGCTCAGCCGAGCTTGTTCGTGAACGAATAAACGTATTAACTAAACGCACGAAGGACTCGATCGGTAATAAAAATGACAAAAATCAAAAACCCTATTCTGCACCTGCTGTCCGTCTGACTCGTGTATGTCAAGTGACCATTAGCTCCCTAAAAACAGTCAAAACGATTTCGATCTCTCGTACATGAAATTAAATCACTATTACACTTTGTTACGTATTACTAGATGGCATCGTGTGGGACGTACGCAGGTGTCGCAGTGCATTTGACGCAACAGTCGAGTGCACACGAGAGTGCAACTGCATTCACGTGTTGTGCATCTGATTACAAGTCAATTTACAGGGGTTGTCGTTTGTAAGTAAAAAAAAATTAAATTTTATTCCTCAAAAGAAAAGTCTCACGAATCAATTACCAAATAAAGATACACTTTCCGAAATTCCTTTGATATATATGACAAAATCAAGATGGCCAATACTATACGTAGGTCGTCTCAAAATAAACTATAAGAGAAAGTCGATAAGACTTAAGGGCCATATATGGGTCTAAGAAAAAGAAAATAAATGCCTGTGAGAGAAATAGAAGCAATGAAGAATCTTAGGGGCCAAGAGTGACGTAAATTACGGAGTCGAAATACATTGGCGACGCTTTCATGTTCGTAAGGCGTAGTAGCTGGGTCGGCACTCAGGCAGTTTATATGTTTTAATGTACTTGTTAATAGCTCCCCCCCTTAATCCTCAGGGACCCGACGGTAGGATTATGGAAGATGTATGCTGATGGAATCTTACGGTTTATAGTAGTTATTTCCCGCTGATGAATACCATTTGTATTTTGTGACTGTTGTTGGGTGGTGGATGGTTGGGGGTGGGGAGAGGGGGGAGGGGGGGAAGGGTAACCGAGTTATTACAGGAACGTAATTAATTACGTCTTTTCTCCCTTTTACGCAGTGTCTGTCAATTTCTCTGTGTCGTGACTCCCTCGACTTAAAGTCACCCCCTCATTACGAAAACGGTGTACCAACTTTTTTTTTTTTTTTTTTTTTTACCTACCCTGTATTAACCTCTCCACTGCATGGGCTACGCCTCAACCCTTACGGAGACAAGGCTCGAGATTTTTTCGCTGACGGGATAACGATTTAATACGTGTAATCGTATTAGACGGGAAAATCGCTAAATGGCTAATCTGTGACTAAATTAATTAGTCGTTGATTGTGACGAAAGGAGACATAGAGATATAACGGAGAAAGATACAATATGCTACGTTCACCCTTACGTGTATGTGAATGAATTTTAGAAATTTCTTTTTTTTTATTAATTGACAGGATACAAAATTATTTAATTACGGTGAAAATTAGTAGGAGAATTTTTATCTCTAATTTTGAATTTCCTTACAATAAATAATCAGGTACCTATTGCATGGTCGTACAACATATCTTTTCGTGTCTGATGCTTCCTATCCCATTCCAAAGGACATTTGTTTCCTCTCAGCCAGGATCCCATTAATGGTACGCTAATTCCCATAAGTTCCAAAGGAACTGTTTGTTGTGCGCCATGTGTCTCTTTAACTGCCGGCTTTTCTTACCTTTTCTCTACTTTTCTATCCGTGAAGATTTCAAACATAAATATAATCACAGTATAAAGGATAATACATCTATTAGTGCATATATATATATATATATATATAAACTTAACTACGGACAGTAACGATTATTGTTTTTATCGTATTTTAAATCGTCCCGGTGTACTGCGTATAGAATCACGGTTGACGCATGTATATATATTAAGTACCTAATAATCCCGCCAGGGGGACATTTTGACTCCGAGTCTCACAATAAAAATTAAAAATTCACTGGTACCAGTTTATGTCGCGCTGTCACGCGGTCTACTACGTGTATTTTATGCCGTAAGATAATAACGTACTGTGCTTTCTTATCTGATACATTTATCGACTCGGTGAAAAAGCTTCGTTTGTTTTGTTTCCTTAGATACTGAAAAGTTTCGTTAATGCTCGTAAAGCATTAGTGTTATAGAAGAAACAAATGAACGTGGACGCTTGTGCTTATAGGTTAGATCGACTGTAATAATTGTAATAACGGGTCTCGTATTTCCATAATGATCGAAGATTCGTATTCTGTCGAGCCTACATTTTTACTCGGTGTTTATCGTGAATCTTTATGTCAAAATTGTAATGAGCACTCTATGGATAAGGTACGTGTACATATGTTTATTACATACATGAAATTTTACATAATCGAAAGATATTTCAATAGTCCATTATTGTTACAGGTTGGAACTTTTTCACCCCAGCATCATTAATGTGAGTACACTTATTATTATGATTATTTGAAATTTATTGTATAAACTCGAAAAATTGAAATACGTATGGTCAATTCGAAAAATAGAATGATCATAGGGCTTATGCAATCCATACAAATTTTGTCTTTTAGCTATTTTATATCAGACTGGTACGTTAAGTTTTTTTCAAAAGCGAAGTATACCACGTGACTTAAATCCAGGACCGTTCGGCATTTTTTTTTGCTGCAGTTGCTACCCCGACCTACAGGGTCGAAATAGGATGTAATATCGCCGCTCGCAAATCACAGCTTAGCTTGTTATCCCGCAACACTTTTAGTGTTATGGGGAATATTTCACGGGGTTATTGTAAAATTAAAAAATGGCTCACCCTCTTACAGTTTAGCTTGTCTGGTGATAATAAGGGGTAGTACAGTATGGCGCGACACCATATGCCTCGCTAGTGTCATACATTTTAAGTCGAATGGGGTGCCAAACCACTATTTGACTTTCATTACGTTTTATGAAAAAATAAAATTTATATTCCGGTACGTCATGGGTGCCCGATTGAGAAAAAATGTGTAAAAATTTATCGATCCCTGTCTGGCTTCGTTTTTCTTATAAATTTCAAAATGTCTGCCCGTGCGGGATATCCGCTACCTAAATTCTCCGTTAACCCCAGACTGACAAGGGAGCAATTTGCCAGTTGTTTAAGTGCCAAGTGTTAAGTGCTTCGTCGTTTATGTTTCGCCATTATTGTTTTATGTTTGCCTCCCCTCATATATATATATATATATATATATATATATATATATACACATATATGTATTACATTAAAGCAATACGTATTACACGTATACGTGTACCCTCGATGTTTCGGTATGCAGACAACAGGCAGTCGGTTGGTACATGCATAGGCCGATTGAAATTAATTCGAGTTTATGACCGACACATAAAGCCAGTACGGAGTGTTGGCTGAAGATAGCCAACTTATGTGTATTCCTGTGCTTTACACTCTGCTAGGCATCGTACCCCGGACTCATATAGGGTGGCCAGAAAGTCACTGCATCCCTATCGTCAAACCAGATTCAAGTCTCGACAAAGGACAATAAAGCCTATGGCCAAGGATATTGCTGTACACTGTATATATACTGTATAGTCTAACATGGTACAGTACCTTGTACCACCTCAAGGTATACTTATAGGCTTGTTCTTCTCCTGTACTTCTCTATACGTCCTCGTAACTTCGACTTGGCAGTAAAACAAGCTTTAATCATCCGTTGGATTAGAGCGTGAATTTCATTTGGCTTTACGAGTTTTCAAGATCTGTAAACCCTCATGATAGCACTGTGAATAGCACTGGAGGGGTTGTGCTTGTGTATAGGTATAGATATTACGTGGATTATGAAAGTTCGTTACGAGTGAGGATTTTTATGGTTTGAGTGAAAAAATGTGGAGAATTTGATACTTTTTGAAAATTTTGAGGTTATCGTCGAGGTAAGTTTTGAATTTTGTATAAAGTGACCGATGAGACGCGCGATAAACTATCGCATTAGAAACCGCGTGATAATCCTTCTGGAAAAAGCGTTTCTGGGTCATTACTCGGTGGATAATAACTCTCATAAGCCAGAACCTCAAAACTCGAAAACTATTAGCATATTAATGGGTGGCAGTTCAGTTAACCCTTTCATCGGCGTCAGGCAGATTTGCATCTCGACGGCGGGAAGGCAGTCGCGGGACGGTAGCAGTGCGTTAAAAGCTTGGGCCACCCTCAAATTCGCGAGAGCGAAATTAACATGACAAACTACCCCCAGCAATAAGGGTTGAAAAGATATATGCGTTGGATGTATGCGGGTGTATAGTAGAAACAATGGAGAATCGCGAGTTAAATGCATGACCCTGCTGTACTGCGCACGTACTATACCTACTCTAATGGTTATAATATCAGTGAACTCTCAATTCCTACGTACGAATCGTATGGGAGATGAGAAATTATAACTTTGACCATTAATCATACTCGGATATGCACAATTTTTGAGGATCTCTCGAAGCTAAGAGGATCTTTGGGTAAACGCGCTTACTCACCCTTATATGGAGTAGACAAGCACAGCCACTGCAGGGATAAAAACGTAAATTATATAAATGTGAAGAAAAATTTTGAAAAATAACTTATCATTGGTACCTATGGTATTTTTAGTACTTTTCCCTATTGCGTAACGAAGCACCATAACCCCACTTTCTAAAGCACTGGTACAGCGGCAGCTTCACGGTATCCTTTATCTTTCCTGGCTTGTTACAATTTGTCGTTCGCGTTTATCTCCGGCTGGCTTTTTTACGACTTTCTTTTCTGACGTACGGAGTCCTTTTGATGCCCAGGTCGTAATGAGGACTCAGGATCCTTTCAAGGATGTTCTTTAGAGAGTCGGGATTTGATAATTACAAGGATTATTTCGGATTTTTTTATTTTTTTTATTTTTTTTTTTTTCTTCTCAAGAGCGAAGCCAACGAACCGCCCCTTATCGCCAGACCGCGAGAAAATTCAAAATCTGCTCATTAACCGCGCTAGGTGGGACACAAGATTTTTTCTTACCTACCACTCGTACCTACGTCATTGATCCCATAAACTCGTGAGAACTTACTGTGTTTTTTAATTGAGGCACTCTCTGATTTTTAATTAATTTCATTACCTCCCACCCACCCCCTGTCACCCTCCTCCGACGAGTCGCTTTCATTGCACGCCCGAATGCCGGTTATCGCTATAAAGTATAACGGGTTCGCTTTGCCAAGTTATTTCACCGAGTACCTGGGCGACACAGAAATTCTCCCTGTATTACAGTACGCTTCTCCATTTTTTGAGACAAAAAAAGAAACCCACCCGTTAACCACTCGCAATACGCCGTAGGTACGTACACGTGTAGATATAGGTATACGTAAGCCTTATTCTTCTTTCGAGATCCGGGACTCGTTAGCTGCTGACTATTTTCCGAAGCGAGGGTTTTTTTTGTCTTTTAACGAAAATAATTGGCCGTCGTTAAGGAGCCCATTACTACTTAGCCAGGACTCGTCTGTCCTCGATCGGTACATACCTACTTAATCCTAAGGAACCTCTTCGACGTGCCATATTGCCAATTGCCAAACGACGAGTCGCCCATGCTACGTCGTAGGTAAGCGAAATATTTTTGATGGGTTATTAAATTAAACGATTTTTCTTATTGGGGCGGAGTTCGGTCCCGTCTTTCCTTCATTCTTTCGGAGTCCTTCGATGGTGTCCCATGGGGCACTTCTGGTGTACTGTAACACAGGGGGTCGTACCATGGCAACCCCTATATAGTAATTATGCTTTTCTTTTTATGTCCGCACCATTTCATTGGGTTGATATAATAGGGCATTGTTGCTGCCCAGGAGGGCGGCCACCGGAGGCGAATGTTTTTAGGATACTTGGCTAATTAGATTTTTCACTTGTGTCCCGGCACGAAATGTATTTAGGAAAATAACGAGAAATCATAATAAATGTAATTGGACTATGTTCCATTGGCCTTATACATATTCATATTGTGTCTGCTATGTACTTTAGTACCGAACTAGTAAGAGTCAGTAATAATAATTTTTTATAATTTCAAAATCTCTCATACCGGTACAGTTGCACTCATTTCGAACTGACAAGTCCGACTCGTTCAAATCGCTTTTACCGTGTTGATTCATAAGCCTGATCCACAGTGGCGCCCACTGGTTCACTACGCGCAAGTAGGTATTCAACGGGGTTAGTAATCATATGGAAATAAGGTGCTAAGACGAAGTTAAGACAAGCGTGTTTGTTTAAGTGGCGCCAGTCCGAGCTGCCTTTTCCTCTTGCTTCTTTCTCCAACTTTTACTCCTCCTTCGCTTTCCCCATGTCCCTCACCTCGTATTCCTTTTTTCTTTCACTCTCGTCTTCGCCACTTCCTTTTTTCTCTCCTTCACTCTCTTCCACGTTACGTAGCAGAACAAGAGCGTCCAAATTCTCCAGCACGTTGCGCGGCTATGTTGTATATAAAAAAACACAACGGTAGAAACAAGCAGATCGCATGACTCCAGCCTCCAGTAGCACTCGGAAGCACGTGAATAAGAAGATCAAGCATCTAGGTCAAAACTAGTCTCCCGCGTCGTCACGACGTCACTCGACGCTGCCGTCGGCAAGCGAAGCCGTCGCGTCACGCAATCTGACGCAATAAAAATCCAAAGTAGAGAAAACGGTTTCGCAACTTTTCCGAACCCAACTCTATTTTAATTTCCCAGTCCACGCGGGGCGGTGACTCCCGCGTGGTGAACGACCCCTGCGAAAAGTTCACGCACCAAGTATATGACAATCGCGTATCCAAGCGCAAGGAAGACACGCGGTAACTCGGGTCTTCAGACTCGAGAGACTTCAACTTTTGTTTCAGTGAAACGTTCCGTTTTACAGTCATTTTTACGTCACGTAACTTACGAGTCTCGGCAATCTAGCAGACCCCAAGACGACGGGCAATTTTACCACTACTACGCTCTAGGTAAGGTTGGGTAAGGTTAGGATTGAAACAGTCCGGTTAGCGACCTAGGTTATCTCCAGGATATCCATCGTCAGTAGTAAACTCAGCGTCCCGAAGTTGACGGGATGCCCGTGATATGTCTTATGCGTATAAAACATGTCACATTGTATCCGTATACGTCATAAAGTATTTTTATTTGAACAGAGACCGTACAAAAATACATCCAGTGATCCAGGTACAATAGCAAGTAAGCCCTGGAGCCAAACAAGGTGGTTGTTGTTTTTCACCCTACGCACCTCCTCGCGCGTATCACCGGGCGTAGTAGCGAGTTTAAGTTTTCAGAGGAGCTTTGTAAAGGGCTGCGTTTCAATATCCTCGGAGTGCCGAATCTACGGGTGCGAAGAGCATAAAGGATATCTCGGCGTACTAAATATAAGTGCTCGGATAAGGAGGGATGGTTTAAAACATTTTTATTCGTGGTAGGGCGGCGTTTCGAAGTTTCGATGCGGGACGGGGGAGAGAGGGTGACGCTCGGATATAATCACTGCGTCGCGTCCCTTCAACCCCTAGGCTTGCTTCAGCGCCTTCTTCCTTCCCTACTCTTTTTTTTTCTTTTCTCTCCCAACCGGTCTTGATCTCCAGCTTCTACGACTACTGCGACCCCGTCCCTCTATCGGGGAGGGGCGGTCTTCGTCCTTCATCCACCCGCCGCAGGACCTCACCCTTCACGGCTCCTCGTATTTCGTCTCTCGGCATTGTCCCTTTCAGTCCCCAGGGATTGCCGGGCCAACACAGCGAGATATCGGATCAATTTTTTAAGCCGAGGGTGCCGAGACTTTACACTCCTTGAGATAGGGGTTGGACGGGGGTGAAATCAAGCCGCGAAGAAAATTAAAACGAGGAACCGATCTTGAAAGGACCATCGTCGTGGCGCGGAGGACTCGATGCTCACGAATTTCCAACACTTGGCCGATCTCGCGGGGATGGAAGTACCGTAAATCTATGTGTGCGTGCGTTTGCGTGCGTGTGTGTATGCGTATACATGTACGTATACTTATTATGGAAAATGACGTGTTTCGACTTTTCCTTTCGTCTTTTACTCTTCCTTTCCTTTTCTTTCTTTTTCTTCGTCCTTATCCCTCAACCCCCCACCCCCACCCCGTTTCTTGTTCGCCGGATTTCTATGCCTCTGCGTTTCCTCCACTTTTCTCCTCCTTCACCCTTTGTCGGCTTTCTTTCAATTTTCATAACGAGGACTCGCGTCGGCTTTATGTCTGGCTGCTACTCGATCTACGCACAGCCTCGTATTGTCACTAGTGAAAATATTTTACGGCAGCCTCCTCAGCCGTGCACCAGCCGAGCATATATACGCGCGGGCTGACAGACTAAATTACACCTGTGACGTAATGCCGGGTTCGCGGATGTAGATTTTTTCAGGGAAAAAAGAAAAATTAAAAGAAATTGTTTGTAAATCGCTCAATCTCACAATTCGAGAATCATAACGCCCTTCTACGATAAAATAAATCACAGACTCGTAAAGGCATCCGTCATGTTGGTACCGCTGCCGTTGCGGTTGTAATATAGTTTAGTGCTAACGCACGAATGCTTAGGCGCTAGTGGACTAAAGCCGGCTATATTTCTTTATTTAATGTTGGCAGTAACGCCTTGATGGCAATCCGTTTTATTCTTACGCTGACTCAGCCTACAAAAGGTATAGGAGATGCGGACCTTAGGCCATTTTCGCATTACGCTCTGTACCGACAGATTCGCTCTATGAGTCCTTCGCCATCTTCATCCGTCATTATTCGTCATGCTTATCTATTGGCCAACTACTGGTTCAGCGGGATGAAACTACCAGGCGGCAACGCTATTATCGACGGGGTAATCGTTTACTTATGAACTTCCTTGTTCCGTTCTATCGTCATGCCGATATTTTATAGATTCTAACCTCCACTGTACGCACTGTGTAACCAACGTTTAAGTCGTCGTGCTGAACTTTAATGTCTTTGCTGCTTTTTGCTAACTCCGCGTTATACGGACACGCGCGTTATTAGATAATACACGGCCATTACGTTGGGACGGTCTGTCGCATACGTTACGACAAAACGTGGAGCGCGAGCGACTAAATGGTGGCAGCCAGGACAGAAATTTATGCTCGGTCAACGTCAGCATCGTTACGTAGTATAGGTGCTACACGTTTTAACGATCAGACTGACCCAAATAGTAATGAGCAAGTACGTAGGCATTTGATTTGAATGGGAACAGTGGCGCGGGCACTTTTTTTTTTATTTGTATTTTTTATTTTTTCCAACCTCGTTGACTCCGTTTTACGTTTGTCGGGGGCGAATTTCTTTTAACTATTTTTTTTTCTTTTTTTTTTTTTTTTACATAAATCCGGGGTGTCTTTGCAAATTATGTTTAGGCCCGAGCATAAAGTGCCCGGCGGAGACAGAATTTTATGGGACGTAATACGCGACCGCGTATACGAACCAATAAAATGGGAAATAATAACCAAAGGGGGTACCACGGTGGCACCCCGTAGTACGACCCTTAAGAAAAGACCCAACCCTTGAGCAAAGTCTGCGCGGAATTGTTTGCATTTATTTGTCATATTTTATGATATTTATTTTCAAACGTGCCGCGGCCTTTCTTCCCGTCACTCACAGCAGCTGTTCGAATCGCGAATTTTATCCGTCCTGGATTCGACTTCGGTCGTAGGGAATCGTAAAAGTGCCGAGAAGCATCTCTCTGGTTATAAAACGCAGAAAATATATATATTTTTTTTTTCGAGGATCGACGACTGACGCGTCATTGTAAATAGTGTTTGCAAATCGATACAATGATTATTCGTCGTGACATCGGTTCGAGCAAATAGATTGGCATTTGTCCGGTGTAATTTATTAAGGCGGTGGAATTCAGGCCTCGAGGGAAGCCGAAAAGGGGGCGGCGAAGCCTGACGACACATATAAACGTGGTGACAGCGGAACATTACGGCTTCATAAGTGATAACTCGGGAGTGAAATAAATATTATATGTTCGGAAATAAAGAAAAGGTAGAGAAGAGTAAGGAGAGAAAGAAAAGAAAAAAAAAAAAAAATGGGGAAGGAAGACATAAAGGCCAGCCGCAATAAGTTACTGTGGCGGCCATATAGCACGGGGCGTTAAGGAGAGGCCGTGAAGATCGAATGCGAAAAGGAAATTAGCTCGAGGAGAGCATTGCCAGAGAAAGAATAAAGATAAAGTCGATACCTAAAACTGCAGGGCCGTAGGTATAAATGTCTGTAAATAAAAAGGTATATATGGGGTACATAGCCGCCATGATGGAAGTATATACCTTGAAGTTAAAGTTTATTCGAAGCATAAGCTCTCTAAACATCTCGAACAGGAGGGAGGTTTATCCTTCTTATTCTTTATTATTGGCGATGGCGGTAACAACCCTCCTAAGGGAGAGGAGGGGTCCAGGGATCAGAATCGGGATCAGGGACGATCGCTTTTTCGCCTCTTTACAACCGCGAATGCAAATAGCGCCCATATCCGTTTGCCTTTTGACGTTCTCGAGACTTCATCCCCTCCGCTCCACCCGCCTTAGTCTCTACCTATACCTACTACTACCCATACCAGAAATGGGGAACAGGGGTGCAGGAGTCCTTCGACCTGCTTAACTACCCTGCCAGAAATAATAAAATGCAGATTTCCTCTGGATCCTTTTGGGCTTCCTGGTTAAAACCCTACTACACCCGCAACCCCCTAACCGACCCTTGCTCGCGTCTCAGTACTTTGCGTTTTAACTACCGGATACACCGAGGTAATAAGCTTTCGGTTGTTACCGCTGGAATCGCAAAGTTTTGTCGTCTGGAGAATCAAGAAAGCCTGAAAGCTTCTGACAAATAATTGACACAGGTATATATATATATATACATATAACCACGGGTTATATAGTAATACAGTCGAGTATAAGAGTAGAGAATGAAAATATGACAGATCGAAAATGAAAAATGTCCAGCTCCTCGTGTCCGAACGTCTAATATTTTCTCACCCCCTTGATTATTTACGGTCGTTTTTCCAAATGCAGTGGCGCAATCGTTCATTTTTTTCTCGTGGCGCATCTTCGGCTGAAAAAAAAACGCGTCGCCCAGCCTCCAGGCATTAGCGGCGATATTTTATTCATGAGGCACCTTATACCATTCCTAACCTAACCGTGCAAGCGAGCTACTAAATAAAACATCCATACGCGCCTCGCCCATAAATTTGTACACAGCTGATAGATTTACAAGCCTCCCTCACCAAACTGATATTTAAATTAGTCCAAGTTCCCAGCGAAGTCACTCGACGTGGGGAGGATTCCGGGATGCTGGGTGAGAGAAGCGAGAAGGAAAGTACGTTGGAGGGGGTGGGGGGAAATATGTTTTTCGCAAATCCCAGAACGACTACCGTTCATCGCCAGCACGAAGAATCACCGCGTGCATGAATAACGTGGCATAGTTCTCACGATGACGTAACACGCCAAGATGGCTACCAGTGTCCACGTCCTTTTGTCTCGAAGAAAACGTTACTGATTTATTTACAATGATTTTCCTTTTTCTTTTTTTCTATACTCGAGGAAGTAACAGATAAACCCATTTTCATTCCAAGATCATTTTTCTCGGTTCACCGAAGACGCACGGTCCTATACTAAGCGCAGTATATACTATCCATAATTCATCGAATCATTAGGATGCCATTGTGTCGCTGGGAATATAACTCTACTTCAGTAGCCCAGTGGCCCACTTGCAAGGAACGGGGTTGAAAAGACAAGAAGAATTAAGTGCGGCACCCCTTCTGTTACTTTTCTAAGGGTCGCTGCTTCACATACGAGCCGAGGCGAGCGAGCCGCTCTGGAGGGTGTAAATAATGAACGAAGGGATGATATGCCTCGGGAAGACACGGAGGGTTGTTTCAGTAGGTCAATATCTCACTTGGCCGGAAGCGTGGATTTCTCAAAGTGAACTCGCGTGCGATTTATGGAATTATTAACTGGACGTGTATCGTCGCGTTATACATTGATTGAAAATTATTCGTACAATCCCGTATACTGCTTTTAATGTTCGTCGTGTGTCCTATGCCTGCGATCGCAGTCGTGCGACTTTGAATATTCGAGGCTCGAGGCTTCTCAAGAGGACGGAGTTTCGCGAGTCTGGCTGGGTAACGCACGAAGATTGTCTCCCGAAGAATACGATTGACAGTACCACGTGACTTTACGACTCCGCTTTCAGTACTGCCGGAACGACGTTACGCGTGGAATATGCTAAACCGGAGTCTGCGGAAACTCAGACCTTCACTTCCTCTCCATGCAAATCAGTGGAAGGTCTAATGACGACCCATACCGCGGGTGCAAATCGACGGGAGTAGTTTTTCTCATTTTCTTCTTTTTTTTTCTTTCCCCGTCTATTCCTTCCCCGCGTCTCGTCGACGTCTTTGCGTCTTCCATTATCAACCTAACCCGAGAGATCGTTTTCGGAAGAATGGCGGGAGCGTTACAGGGATTCAAATGCAAAGCACAGACGTACATCCGCACCGTCAGTGAGATCACGGAAGGCGAAAGAAAGAGAGAGAAAAAAAGTCGAGAATACCGCAAGGTAATATGGGGGGAAAAAAAAAGAAATCTAATACGAACCTTAATAAAGGTTAAGAATTTTTGTGTCTTACTTATCGCGTGTCCTAGGAATGTGTCACGACATCCGCGCACCCTGTGCTTAATGACACGAAATTCCTTTTTTTTTTTTTCGTGACCAAATAAATGTCTTGATTCATTTAATGTTTGCCTGTTCATTTATTTAGGGGCAAATTGAGGGGAAATTGGGTCAATGGGGTGGGACGCGCATAGAGCCGAGAGCAATCGAAGACACGACATGGGACAAATAACCGTGCGCTTGGGATATACGGATGAAGGGAGGAAAAAGCTAACGATAAGGGCGTAATCTTACACCTCTTTCCTCAACCTTCTACTCCAGGTCACGTTCCCTCTTGTTTGCCCACTTTATTACATCCACCGCGCATCCCCGAGGATGCGTGCAGACGCTTACACCCAACTATACGAAAGCAACCGTAGGATAAATTCGTACAAAGAAATCTATGTTCCACCCTTAATTAATATACGAAGTAATGCAAAATTTACGTAATTACATTTTTTTCGAATTTCTTAAATCCTTCATCATCATTATTATCCATGCACTACAGTATCCAGACTTTAATGATACGGGGTGCAATTAAAGTTCAGCGTTTGAAATTTCCTAGCAATCCGACCCTGTTCAACTTGGCTATAGTATTATATATGGGGTTTAATATTTATCGCGGTTACCGAATAAACCAGGGATCGGAATAAGCGCGTTTACGTGGTTGGTTAACTCAGGAAGCTCCAGGAACATAAACTCAAAACTAAATCCAACTAACCAAACTCAACTAGTTATGTTCCATGCTCCATGATTTCACGGGGTTCTCATGTATCCACGAGGTATGGGTGGATGAATGTCGATGGATTTTGTACTGGTAAATACTATGGCTACATACAGCCGGACTTATGTTCCTACCAGAATAGTCTTTTGTGTCGAGTATATATACCATTATAGTAACAATGCATATATATATATATATATATACACACATGAATGATGTATGGAACGTATACGATACATGTACACGTACACGTGTTTCCATATACGTTACTATATGCGAAGAAGGTGGTGGAGTGGGGGGGGGGGGGGGGGAGAAGGAGGATGTGTCATGGAATCGTAAACTGGTAGATATTAAACTTTTACAATCCCAGTTCGTTGCCTGGCTGCTCGGACAAGAGGTTATGATGATTAGATGTAACTCGATAATACAGCCCAGCCAGGACATCCAGTATGTTGGTAAAATCGTAGGTCGTTAAAGATGCCGTTAAATCAGCGAGAGCTAAAAATCGTAAAACTTTACTTTCCGTCCGAAAGCTTTTTCCAGGCTTACGTATGTCAAACTATCGGAGCCTACTTCAAGTTTCACGCGTACCTGTCATATATGTATATACGGATAGACATAGGCATAGTTACTTTGCTATGTGCTTGAAATCGAGTCACACGTACATCTGTGCTACGTTGACAACTATGGTAATATTAATATTTTTTGTATCACAAACTACGTCTACGCTATCAGAATACTGTTCGGATCTATTGATTGTCACTGGTACAATAGGTAATTCCTATGTGTGTAATTCTATTGTCTAGTCCGTATATACGATACAATAGGTACAGTCCTCGTAAAAGAAGGTATAGCGTACAGTGAATAGTATATGTATACCACGGTAGGTTTCATTATAAGTAGTATTCATGTGGGTGCATGTATACGTGTATATTTCGACGTCGCATAATTCGGCAAATTGTCAAAGCCAAACCGCCCATCCGTATTATTAACGTTTATTTGCAAGATAACGTCCGAACAGCCGCTAGAGTGCGTTACGATCGCGTTTCGACTTACGATTACAGTCTGCTCCCGCGTATTCTCGTAACCTTTGCAATTCTGGTTATTGGACGTAATTCGTGATTGGCACTGGCCCTTTCTCGGCTTAGTACTAATAAATTTGACGTTGCTTTTAAAGAGGATGGGGGGGGGGGGCCGAAAACGAGCGCGGAAATAAAGCAGTCTTGCTTCAGCGGTTTTATGAATATGCTATACCATAGCCTCCCTGAGGATATATATATATAGTGACAATCTTTGGGGTTGAAAGCCTGCCAGTGATATAATTTCGTGATAATTTATCGGTTTTGCCAAAATAACGGAAACTACTCCACTGCCCTCTCTGCGTAATACGCCGAATCATTCGCGAAAAGCGTCTGTACTAATGAATTTTCTTGACGTTGGTACCATTTTACCACTTCCACATGGATTGAGCCCTCGCTTCACTTGTCTCTCTATTCTTCGATACTGAGGTATCTGTTATCTTGAGTTTTCTTTTACCTTTTTTTTTTGTTATCGTCCCATGCGCGCAGACTTCAAAGGAACAGGAAGTCAGCCATCGTCTTGTATTTTATAACAGAAGAACGGGAACGAATATTTTCCGGCAAATTCTGCCGCCCTCGTCGTGATAGCCTGACAAACTCGTGTTTTATCGCATTATTTATTGCCAGAATGTGGAGAGGGAGGGAACCCTTCACGACTGCGAGAATCATACAGGAGAGCACATATACTACGTTAGGTACACTCATCGCGCTGAGCTACGTTATTGATGGATTCCTCCCTTATGAAATATCTGGGAGTCGGTACGAATTTATTGCGAGCAGTTCGAGCTGCTTTATCTCGTATTGTCCACGATAAAGCCGCAGTGATATCCGAAAAAGCCGATGCGTAAAAAGATCTTGATTCCTTGGCATCCGTACAGAAGTGAAAGGAACCCCACACGCGGAGTATATAGAATTAGGAGAAAATATTTTGTGTGTGAAAAATGAAAAAAAAAAAAATTATTTAGGTCGGAAAATCAACTCCTTGTGGGATACCGTGTAAACGAGTCCCCCAAAAACCTAATTGGCGTTGCTGTATCCTTAGGTACTTATTTATCAGTGATTTTTGCGAAAACTTTCAGATGCGATGATAATATTGAAATAAGGGTCTTTGCAAAGCGAGGAAAAGGGTCGCGGCACGCATTATCTCGCATGCACGTATACCAACGTGAATTCAAAGAAACTTTGATAAACGCGTTGGAGAATTGGCGGGTAACGCTTTCCCGGGGTTTTAGGCATCGTTAAAAGAATTTGCACGCTCTCGTCAGCTGCTCGTTCGTCCGTTATGATCGGGGAAGAATGGGGTCCGCGTTTTTTATTCTTGGCATCTTTTTTTTCTGCATCCTTCACAAAATATCCAATAATCACGAGAGGACGTTAACGCTATACTCGTGTCCCATGTATCTACGAGAAAAAAAAAAAAAAAAAAAAAAAAAAAAAAATGTAGATCCCAAAATTCATCTCGTTCCTGTACTTAAAATACATCAATTTACTGGTCTAAAATATTTTCTCAAATCGTCCCGAAAATCATCCCAATATTCCATTGGTCCACGAGCATCCATACTCTACAGCTTCAGCCTCCTTTAAGCTCGTCAATTATACAGTGATTACTACCCGATTGTCTCTTTCGACGTAACCTCGTTACATCGGCTTGAATTCCGCGACAATATTCACCGCGCAGATCTCAACACAGATAGGCTTTTAGCGTATTAGCAAGCACAATGTGACAATGGACGTAGACGCGACAGGAATGGCAATGGAAACCTCTCTATCCGTTTCCCATACAATAGCACCGCGATGGCAACCTGCGAATAGCCAGGCTGAACACGTATTTCATAAACGCCAGGACAGACATCCATGCCTTCCCCGTGGGAAACCTACGCAAGATTCTCAAGATTCGTACGAAAGCCAGAAATATAACGTACGAATCAGGACAAAAGTCTTGTAAATCGTCCTATCCCGTTAAGCCATATCCCACATATGTGGGTTTACACGTATCCCACGCGTATATGTGATTCCGCACGTGAATCCTGTTTATCTACGTCGGCATGCATAGCTTCCAGATACACAGTGTCTGACGTTACCAACGAGCTACGTACCATAGGTGCATGACCGTGTGTAAAGGTCGAGCGATCGACAGTGGCGGACACGACGCCAGTGGACACGACGCTACACGCGTCGTAAAGTGACGATCAGATCAGGACGCAGGAAATTGGCCGGATTCGCAAGCAATGGGCCATGCTGATACTAGAGCCTCCCTGCTGTATTCGGTACAGATATCAGGCGGGTGTGTATTGCATGCGAAGCACAGCGCCACTGCAGCTCCCCAAAACCCGGGGGGATTGTTCACAATGAGCACGCGTGGTTTGTCGCGGTGTCGATAGAGTTAAGTTTACAGTTTACGCGTCGACTGCCTTAAAACGTACGTAGCCGATCCACGATTCCTTAAAGAGACGAATTGAAACTAGAGTCCACGATAAGTTACCTTTATCGTTATGCGTGCCCTTAATGACGCCTGGCAAAGTATTTAGTCGCTGTGACGGCAAGGAGTCAAAATATCGTTGTCCCTCTGCCTAGAAGTTGTCACCTCCGTCGTGCGTCATAGTGGCTGCTCTATGTACTAGCACGATTGCACGCGTTGGCTGCTGTATATTAATTATATGTACATTGAGAGGACGATTGACGATGACGAGACTGAATGATGATTTGCCGTAGTTCTTCGGCACGCCTCAATGTCGCCATTAACCATAGATAAGCCGGCGGCTAGGGCCTGGCCAATATTGAATCCTCTCTATAGGTAGTTTGCCCGGGGGTCGTGTTGTCTGCTAGCTGGTTGTGCATTAGTGGTACCATTGTGCCTGCAACCCCTCAAATCCATATTACTAGTAGCGTAGTAGTCAGTCAGCGTCCGGCTAGTTCAGCCGGGATGGCTTCGCGTACGCGTCTATATGCAAACCGCTTGTAATGAGTCCGTCAACCCCGTAATGTCGTTTGGTGCTATCCTTGCACTTAGCAGGGTTGCCAACGGCTTCGAATCGGAACCGGCGGGATTGTCAGTATAATACCGCGATTGCGTATTCCCAAGAAATTGGAAACGTCCGTAACGCAACCCGTTATCTCTGGACCAGTCTGTCGTTACGTAGATCACAATTCAAGAGCACGACTTTCTCTTAACCTCCAATCAGTCGGACTATCGATATACCTTTTACGTGCATTTTTCGTTATCAGTCATCTGACAGGGAGATTAGCTGTCAATCATTATCAGATTCTAAGGATGAGTCAATGTCACAATAGCTCATCAACTCGCGAAACGCAATGACATAGCCGAGTGCATGTGATAATTATCCGTACGCATACCACCTCGCTGATACGTAATACTGTACACCGTGTATATATATATATATAGTGAAAGTCAGTATATACGTATATATATTTAGATAGATATATATATATTGTCGAACTAGTTAGCCCGCATCAGTCGACGTCACAGGCATAATGTTTAGCATAGCTTGTCGCAATATGTTACCCTCGGCTAGCGAATCGCGTTACTATGTATCCCTGTGGCTGTGTCACTGCTAGAACGGGGGTTGGTAGTACGGGGTGGTGTAGGCTAGCGCCTGTCAGCGTATGCTAATCACGGTAATAGGGCATACATTGTACGTAGCGGGTCTGCTAATATTTCGAATAACATCGATTTGACTATAGCGTACTCGGTACGCTCGGGGCTAGAGGAGGTTGAGGGGGTGGCATCGTCCATTAGATACCGTCGTAATTATGCGACGCCATTTTGTCGGGAACGTTCAAATTTGCCAGATAGAGAGGCGTAGAGAAAGTATGGTCGTGACGAGGGGGACGCGGGGATGGATTGGTGGAGTACCGATCTGTACTATGGTTGGGCATGGTGGTTCATGGTAAAAGCTTTTTCTGTCTAATTTTTTCGAGTTTGCTCGGATGGTATGACGATGAGTGGAGAAATGGTTTGGTTTGAACACTTAAAAATCTCTCTCTCTCTCTCTCTCTCTCTCACGCACGTACACAGTCCGGTTATCGTTACCATACTTTTGTCTCTTTCTGTCCCACTCACCCTGTATAGTATTTCGAGGACTGTTTATAGGCTTGCAGTTGAGTGGGGTTTGGTACAAGGACTTGCATTAGCGAGACGGTTTATACTTTATAGGTCCCAGGGTGCTACTAGTATTTCGAATCGAGCAACGAGACGATTATAAATTCCAAGTCAATGTAGCGTATTGTAATTCAGGCCTGGTATCACTTAATGCAATCTCGACAAATTTTTCACGGCCGGGAATAGTTGCCTGTAATTTCTAAGAGGGCGAGTGCCGCGCGTTGTCTTGACGTTATTTGAAAATGAAAAGAAAAAGAAAAGAAAAAGAAAAAAAGTATACATAAACGTACCAGAGATGATATCTTCGCTGAGCAGGCTGAGTAACGAAAATTGAAAATCTTTCGCTCGACGGGGATAAGTATTTCGGTATACGCGTACATACAATGCGGAACACGGGGTTACGCCGGAGCGTCTTCCTCCTCATCCCTTGTCGGGACGGAGGGAAAGAAAGAAAAATAATAAATAGCCCTGAGCGCAAGCAGAAAAATAAGCCCTTAAAGAGCCTGATGAATTTTAAATCAGTCGCGCATTCAATTCGGAAAACGTCTCCATCGCCAGGAGACTCTTGAAGAGCCCCGCCCCCTCCCTCCATCCTCTTTCAGTTTTCATCTCTTAATAATACAGAGGCCCTAATACCCTGATCACATATTCTCACAATGAAAAGGTAAATCTTACGCTTCGGGCGGGTTATAAGGAGCGCATTTAATTCCATTAGAAAAAAGCGTTCGCATTACGTATCCGTCGTAAGGGTCGCGTACTCGTGTTCTTCGATTATCAACCATCCCAGCCTTACATGACCCTCATTCAGTCGACGTAAGGCATCGGCCGAAATACGTAAGCCAGATACGTAGGTAGACAGTGCGTAGGTAGTAAGCTTGTTTGCATCCCTTAAAAAACCTTTCTTCAACCTCTTTTACGGAGCTTGGTTTGCTTTTTTAAAATTTTACCACATGACACGAATCCTCTCCGCGGCATATGTTACACATATGGAAAGTATAATCTCGTTGGGGGTAGGGGGGGACCGTACGAAAAATTCGCGACGCTAAAGGGCAACGTATTGGAAAGCTAAGAGAACTCGAGGACTTGGCGAATCACCCCCAGGGAAATCGCTTTAAACCTTTTAAATTCAAAAGCCTTGCAAAAGTCTTGAAAATACGACGACCTGGACCCGATGCACGCCACATAAATATGTCGGGGAGCGTGAGGGAATCTGTTTAAAATATGTTCCGTGCGTTTCGCTATGGTCGTTTACCATGGGGAATAGCTAAATGCTTTTTGCGAGTGGCGGTTGGTACCCCTTAAATCTTTAGGTACCGCTCTTACGGTGTATGCGATCTTTCTCTTTGGCTTTCATATATATTTTCTGTTTGCGTCTCCCTTCCCGTCTTACATTCGTATTGCAACGAAACAGTGGATATCTGTTACGTATGTCCAGATACGTGCCTGCATATCCGTATACCTAACCCCGGCTCGGAAATGCTTCTCTCTGATCTTAGATTTTGTTTGTTATCAATTCTCCGCTCGCCAAACTTTTAACATCGCTAAGACGCTCGATAGGAATCTTTTTGAAGTGTCTGCAAATATCCACGCACGAAGTAAGCAAACGCTCTTTGAAAGTGCCGTCCTTTCTCTCCATTCTTACGTTTTACTTAGATTGGACCGGTCTGGCTGCTCCCATCGGAAATACTTGTAAACCATGGAAATCCCTATTGGTTGCTACGCGGTATTATGGAAGAGGGAAATAATGCAATCGATTGATTGATTTATTATAAAGTAAAGGATATCCGGATACACACGCACACACACATATATATATATATGTTTATTTGATTTTTAACAAAATCAATTAAGACATTTGATATCGATCAATTTTTCTATTGATTTTTATCACAAGACTCTTTTCTTCCCAATAGAATACCACTCGAAGTATATCGTCTTATCGATAGCCATTGTAAGTAAATCGGTCACTTCTCCGCTCATAAATGAAGAAGAGTGTTCAGAGAAGGGCTGACCGTTTTGGTCTCCCCCAAAAACCGATGTCCGGTCGCCACCCTTGACTCGAACGATGCCCTCCCCGTGTACAGGACTTTTATGGCGCATAAATATCAAGAGCTCTCCATGATATCCCTACTGTATTATCGAGGATGCTTACGGGAAGATAGGGACGACCAGAGTTATCTGTAAGCGAGAGTGCGGATATAGGCACACTTCGATATCCAATGGGAAACAAAGGAATACGGTAGAAAAGGGCCAAAAAAGAATTTTTTTCCCCACGGTCCATTCGTACACTGCACAGCATCTCTGTTTGTTCCAGAGCAACGCGAAAAATAAAAAAAATATTTATCAGCCACAAAATGAATCGATCAATCCACAATTCTTAAACGAATGGATTCATCGGATGGCAAATGAGGCTGGTAATTTCTTAAATCGTCCCTCCCCCCCCTCCCCCCTCCCCCTTCTCCACTCTCTGCCTGGATAAGAAATTCACTGAGTCGAGGGAGATCGCATATTGTCAGGCCATCAGCATCCCCCCACTCTGGAACGAGACTCTTCTATGGCCTAGTACCATGGAGGGATGGGGTATATATCGCCCCTATCCGTATCTGTGTATAGTTCCAATAAAACGGGAACCACTCACAGCTTTTGTGTCGGATACAGTGGCGGTACTGGGGGGGGGGGATGCTAGTGGTTGTTATCGGCCATCAGGTTTTATATCCGAGCTAGAGCTGAGAGCGGTAGAGAGAGAGAGAGAGAGAGAGAGAGAAAGTAGGGGAGTCAAACGATACTGGATACCGCGTGTTTCACAAAGATTCTATGAAGATTGCCTGGGATTTTATTACGGGAGAAATGTCGGTTAATAAAAATGAATACGGCACCCCCTTTTAGCCACGAACCATGCCTAGTAACCGTAGAACCAGCCAATGGTTCGTCGATTGCTTTGCGATAAATATTGACTGCGAACGTCTACCTGGTTTTATCGATAAATTATATGAAGAAAAAAAAAAAAAAACAAACGTTATCACTGCCCTTAGTAGTTGGTCCAGTATGCTACGTCGTTGGTAACATGATCCCTTGGGAGGACGGCTTACAGTGTCGATTCATGCAAACTGCCAGAAAGTTCTTGCGTATCGATTTGAAACAATAGAAACCTGTCTGAAAGTCCTTGGTGCGTAAAATCGAATGAAATGTCTCGATACGGGTGGCGCCGCGCGTGTCCATATCGCGCAACTACACCGGCGAGTCTCTTTTCTGCAGACTCGTGAAAATTCTTTTGCCCAAAGTGTAGATATACGAAATTGAAGGCACGCGCTTCTGTCGTTACTTTAATTTTTCAAGAACGTCGTCCATCCGACCATGTTTAATCCCAGTGGCGGAAGACTCTGCTGACGTCAGCCGGCGCAAACGCTTTTCCCGAATTCCAACGACGATAGCTCACTGTCCGCCGCGAAGCGCGGGACATTTGTCGACGAGGAGGAGGAGACGGAGGAATAGAAGAGGAAGAATGAGAGGAGAATAAAAAACGAAAATAGGAAGAAAAAAAAAAGGGACAGTCCGCCCTCTCGTGTTTGCCCGACCCGATCCTGTCCGGGGGCAAACGAATCGACTGCCGTGTCATTTGTAACAATAAGGTGGGAGTCTTCGTGTCTGGATACGCTTTGATCCCTCTTATTCACTATTCTACTTCTCTCAATATAGTATACGTGTGTCCAGAAGGGTGAACCCGGTTGACCCCGTCGTGGGAAATTAAATCCTTCTTGTGGTACATCTCACCTGTATAGATATACATGCATATAGAGGTACCGAGCAAAAGTGGCGGGAATCTTTGGGCTCCTTTGAAATTTATTCCTACCAGACACTTTCGGTATTGACATCGGGCACTAACGGATTGTCAATGGAAAAATCCAAAGGGTGGTCGAAATATTTTTTTATCATTACTAAAGCTCAACCGTTACCTCTAGATCCTTGGAATGGCAGGTAATATGCCTTGTGATTATGTATATAACTAAGTGCCTGCCTATCTTTATCTGCCTACGTACAGTGCGTACGTCTCAAAGGGGTCGACCTGAGTTTCTTCGTGCAGTTAAGCGATCACGGCTCGAGGAGTCCACATCGGAACAATGCCGTGACGTATGGACGACATAAGTCAGTCTACAAAGACGGACTTAAAACTTTGTCTCACGCGTGACAAAAGCGAGACGAGCCGTGACCGATCGCGACGATCCGTATGCATTCGTCACGGGGTGGCAGGAAGTTTTGGAAATATTTTGCCCCGTAGAAAGCCGGGCGCGTGTCTCAATATTTTTTCATGCGCGAGGCTTTTCACAGTTTAAGGAAGATATATTGGGGTGGATTGATGGACCACGGGTAAAATAGGCCAGAAGCCTTACCTGGACTGAGAGAAAGAAAAAAGGAAAAAGAAAAAAAGATAATACCAACATTCAGCATTGTACGTCGATATCTAGGTATTTCCCTTAAGCGTTTTTGGTCCAATTTTCAAAAAAGTCATTTTTTTTTGGTCTATTTCAATAGATTTTCGATTTTCAGTTTCCCTCGGTTACAGGACAAATTCTTCTTCGAACGCTATCACTGTACAGATTTCGAAAGTTCAATAAGACTAGGAAACGGACACGTGTGACACCACCTGCGCGAAAAGCTACCAGTGGCAAACACTCGAGAACTGTTGGCATCTTTGGTCTATCGCAACGTAACGATTAACCGACAAATACTAGGTATTTGCCTGTAGTAATTGTAATAATTGTAGACGGCGTCGAGAAGTTACTTCTTCCTATGTCGTAGCACACCATGTGTCAAGCTAGTGGGAAAGGTACGTATCACATGACGTGTACGTATCGTTAGCCAGAACATTTTACTTTGTTTTCTTACATCACCGGGACTTCAGTCTGATTCCTCACCTGTCATTAAATTATATCCGTAGGGTGTTTAATACTCCTGTATCCTGAGTGAAAAAAAAAGAAAAAAAAAAAAAAAAACTGAAAAATACCGCATATGGCGAATCGACTTCTTTTTCCCACGGAAATCGCGATAAACGTTTACAAATATGCCCATTGTCACGAGCCTCTTAACGTGCTTGCGTATGTGAGAAAAAAACACGGTATAGTAAAAGTGTTCAGTAAAACGGTACGGTAAAACGTACAGCGGTTTGCTCGCGACAATGCGACCGTCTAGTGAAATTAATATAGTGGGTAAATAAGTAAAAATGTATCGATGTAACGGAAGAGAAAAAGTCCCTCTTCTCTCACGATAAGATTGTGCGTGCATCCTGCGTCCGACGTAACGCATAATAGCTAGTTAGAAGTCATTGTATCGGTAACATGTGTACGATGCATATACATCACAATGGTTGTCTTAGAGTGGTGCTATGCTTTTTAGTGACGCTTTTTACAGCGCATTCTCCTCAGGCCCTGAGCATACGTTAATGTCCGTAATTCTTTTAACCGGCCCGTCAAACAGAAATTCGAACGCACTTTTGTCATGGCGCATCCATCAAACGTTGACGCGACACTTTTGCATAATTACAAGGTAGGCACACGAGCTGAAACTCAGGCCCAACAGGAATTTCACGGTATAAGCGATCACCCGAGGATAATCGTGATGAAGGAAAATCGGGAATTAGTATAGACACAAGAGTAAAAAAAAAAAAAAAAAAATCTCAAATTGTCCAGGTGCGAACGTACCAATCTCGCTATGCATGGGGGTTTCGAAAATCGTGCCTGAGGCGAGTCTCGGATGAGCGTCACTAGGGACCAAGCGAGTGGTACGGGCGATAGAGGAAGACGAAGTGGATGAATAAGACCTCAGTGACTTTTGAGGCATTTCGACAGGACCCTGAACTTCTATTTTTCCTACAAAGGTACCGTCATGGTTCCTAAGTCGTTTACGGCCGCCATAACGATTCCACCCAGTCACTCGTATTTATCCCGAGGCGCTTCAAAGTATTTAAGGCGTTTCGTAGTTGCATAAAAGTTACCTCAGAGTTGCTCCTCTCTTACGGCAAAGACTACCTATAAGCAGCGTTAGGCAGGTCTTCATGGTCTCCGCAGGACGCTTTACAGCCGCAGTTGCAAAAGCGGCGCCGATGGACGCTTCCAAATGGATTATCGGCTTTGATGGGCGCCGGTAGTCTATGTCTACAGTGTGGTACCAGAGCGCGGACAGTGCAGGTACTGTGTCAGGTCGGTAGTAGTCGAAACTGACCACCCACGATGACCGATGCTTCCGACGCCATTCATTGTATGTAAATGTACAATAGTCGTGTGACTAATTTCTGTATTTCTATTACGGTCGGCCATATTTTGCAAAGACCATGTGAACTGGACCAAAGGGACACCGCGAGGTGTAGCATATTTTCGAAAGCCTAAAAACATAATTTTCTTCCACCCTTCGTCACGCTCGTCCGACTCTGTCGAATCTTCGCCGCGATCAGTTCTGAAATATATGTATATAAATATTTTTAACGAGAACGACACAGGCGAAGACACGGATAAAGCTTTGTCACACGTAATTCCTACGATGGGGATGATCGAGGAAGCTCGATACTATTTACTTACAAGAACGACATGGGAAAGACCAGTGTCTGCATAAGGAAACGTGTACCTGGTTAAATGGCAATGTATCTCAGTGGGACGACATCCCACGGCTAGCACCTATCTTTTCATTCATTGATTCCGCTCCTGTCGTATAAAAACACGAGTTTACCTTATAGGATTACATTAATTCCACGGCTCTCTCATACGTACCTGCCTCTCCGTCTCTCCCGTACACGGCGAGTGCTAACGCGCGCCGGTTTCCCGTCTTTTCTGTGATCAATGACTCCAGATTGGCTCCCGGTGCGCACACTGTGTATAGACGCACGCACGTATCTATATCCATATACATATCCACACATATAGGTATATTATCTAGCCGTGAATAATGCACGTCGCACACGGTTTCTCGGCACTCTGCGTGCTGTTGTGACATAGCGCGATTACCTTGGACTTATATTGTTCCAGCGGCAGTCATTGCCGACATACGATTACCAGTTCGTTTACTCGTTACTGTTTCTTACCAATACAATAAAATAGCTAATTAATCAGACAATCTAGCCGGATTTTGTCCTCTGGCTGGATTCGAGCATCTACACTAGTCCCGTCTATGACAATTGGTTTAGACGCTGGATTATTGTATGAGCCAATTGATAGACGTTAAGTACACCTATGTATGTACTCGTGACACGTGGGTACTCCGATGGGTATAGTACTGGGATTTCACGTGTATACGTCGTATGTGGAAAGTGCTTTGCCATAATCGTATGGGATACGATCTCCTCTTGGGAAATCGTGAAAATATAAATGGATATTTTTATCGTGGTTTAAGGACGTTTACACGTGTCGTGGAACGTCACTTGGTGTGTTTACTATGTCTACGGTAACTGCACTGTGTTTATACGGCGTTACGTCGGCGTGTATAATATGCGTATGCGATATGCAGTTATGCGCAACTCCTACGAGACGTATGTATGACGAGAGCATTCGATATGGAAAAACAGCTTTCCCTCTCGACAGGTTCAACCGGCATACGTTAGAATTAAGTAGATAAACACACGTGGAGTAATACGTGCGCATAATACTGGCTATTCGGTAATGCGAGATTCGTTATGCGAAATAAAATGTAGCGAACGTTTCGGAATTATGCACTGTACGACCGTAATAGGCTTACTGCCTGGGCAATGACACGTTTATTTGCCACGAGCTGTGTGCATCTCGTGTATCAAGTGCAACGTTGCGTTGCAGCGTTTTTTGTTTTTTTCTTCGTTTTCTTTTTTTCCCCTGCGATATTTATGCATCTATCAGACGGAGAGAGAAAAGGGGTTAATAACGGTTTGTTGTATTAAAATGACACCAGTTGCCATTATTTATGCGATGCTCGTAGCTGTAACGAATAATTACAGATAATAATGATGAATTATATATTAATTAACAGTATCGGGATTTTGTCGTTTGATTTTGTCGTTTAAATGATAAACGATTAACTTTAATAATCGATTATTTTTATGCGAATTAAATTATTCGTTTTGTAATCGACATTCGATCGTATTGACTGTGCATGGGATTTAGGTATCTAAGAATTTGTATACCGCTTCAGGCAGTTTCGGTTGTCGGAGGTGAAAATTTTGCAAGAATTTTCCAAGCCGAAGGTAATTTGGAAAATTCGACTAGCACTTTCGAATTCGGATAACGAGCCCCTACCGGGTACAGGGCACTTGGCCCTAATGCGATGACACGAGACGGGAGGAGTCGGGGTTTGACTTTAGTAAGAGTTTACGAGGGCAGCCAACACGGGGTTAATTCAATCAGCCTATAATCTCGACTCCAACCCTGATTACCCTCAGGAAGCTGTCGGCAGGTCGAAGCGCTTCGATCCTGATTAAAAAGAATCAGCGACGGCGTCTCGAGGCGCCTCATCCATAAAAGACGCATTCTTCTTTTTTACTTCTGGTACCAAATTCGTCGTGTAAATCACAATGGATATCATACCGAACCACCGTATCGGACCTATGATATTTTCATTTAACGAGTTGCCGTACGGATGAGTACTTAAGGGTAAAAAAAAAAAAAAATCGCCCATCCACCAACCAATCCCGTACGGTATTTAGGCCAGGAGTGAAGTTACTAGATTATTTTTTTGTTATCAGACAGAGGTAGACGAACCATTAGGATTAGTTGGATCCACGGTTCATTCACCACTGGAAGCAACAAAAACAATGGGTCCCGGTTGCATTCATCATCATGCATTCGGCGCGTGCACTTGGTCGCGACACCGTGGAGACTCCATTTGGAAATGGGTTAAGTGCGCTTAAGATAATTTCGAGTCTTTAAAAGCTATTAGTTTGCTCATATTTTAAGGGCGACGCACGTGCATAGGTTAATACAGCCCAAGACCAATACCACGCGCCGTAATAGCGTCTGATGCGTTTTCTCGTAAATTGACGTACAGATCCTATCTCGCGCGGTATTATAAAACCATTAGCCGTCATAGTACAGCAGGACAATTTTCTACGACAACACTTGGTCTGCCTACGTAAACTCGCAATTATACCTCTCCGCGCGTGCGTTAATACGTACCTGATCGAAATCACACGTCTACGGTGAAAACGTTGACTGGATACAATACGAAAATCAAATTACCACCGGTAGCAGCAACCTCACAGCGTAGCCACTATTAACTCGAGCTCGCAATTCACAGATTTACCAGGGCAGTCATCTGGCGACCGCATACCGTAAATAACAAGCAAACCGATCCTACGTCGATGCCATCCTGATGTATCAAACTCCACCTATATCGTTATTCATCCACCTACAGTATATGCAGAGAGTGACGGTTTTTCATTGCAGATGAGAAACTTCATTTGGCAAAATTGCCTTCAATTTCCCGGTAACCAATTCGAAAATCAACGGCGCGTTACAAAGGGGTTTATCAGCGAGCCAACCGAATGGCTCTATCGCCCAGGGCGTTACATTGCGCTATCTCTGGATGCGTGTAACATAATAACTGTGTCATCCCTCTCTCTGCTACGCTGCCACCGAGTTGATTGGATCCACTTAACGGGGTATACGCGATGCGACATTACTGCTCTATGGTGTATGGTAAAGTATACCGTATACAGTACATACAGACACCATACGACACAGTACTAGGAAAGGGTTGAAGGACGACGCCATTGTTAGAGCAAGCGAAGACGCGAGTTAAAAAAAAGTTTATAGAATTTTCCATCCAACAAAGCACGTAATGCAACTATAATGAAGCCATAAGAGGAAGAAAAAAAAAAAAAAAAAAAAAAGAATACCACCATGCATCTCTTTGTTGTACTACAATCTTCATGGAACATATCTACCAAGCCTTTACCATGGGGTTGCTCCACTTTCTCACTCTGATCGTTAGCACCCGCCATCTTGGCAATTTCCGAAGATATTTCGACTGGAGAAATAGCTGCGCTCCCATATCGACTCTGCGCTAAGGTCCCGGGATAGAGTGAGCATCGTTGACGTTAAGTGGACTTTGCTAAGTAACAAGGGCTGGCCTAATGACTCGAGAGCTCGAGATTATATTATCGCGCCGACAGTGATTTTCGGTGGTTCCTCGTCGTAAAACAGCCCCTTCTTGACCACTGGCTTGAGACGAAACGAACGGCCTTTGCTGGCGCTGCTCGTATACGTGACTATAATCTTCTCGTGTCTTATTTCTATCGCGGTCATTTTTTACGATAACTCGAATTTGTCTTATACAGAATTTTCCATGGGTTGATTAACGTATTCTTGGATACAATTCTACCTGGATTACCTACCGTGCAGCATATCTCTTGATAACAATATGGCGGTACGCTGTCTGTACATACCTATTGCGCTGCACTCGCGGTAGCTCGTTAGCCTCCGCGATTAACGGTATAATTCTATTCACGAGGTTATACGGCACGTAATTCAGAACACGACTTCGACAAGCCAAGCCAGGCATTATCTGTCGTGTTGCGTTACGTGTCTTACAATGTGAAATGCTCGGAGGGACTTTACTCTCTCGTGCGTCCACGCCGTAACACGTCATCTCCATACGTTCTGTCTTTTCACAGAATACAAGGGAACGAGTCACGAATATTTTCCTCGTTCAAAAAACGGACAACAACGTGCGCACTTGGCGGAGCTTATATCTTACTCGATTGACAAGGTTCATCTGTCGGTAAGGACGGAAACTGCTATTGCTCTTTATATATATTATTAATATTTAACCTATATACAGATGATGCTATGCATTCGAATGACTTGGTGCATTGTTCATTGATTTGTTGACAAATCACGCAGATACCCGAGCGAAAGGGACGCGAGTTTGTGCCGGTGAGACGGTGGAGGAAGAAGTAACGAAAAAATCCATAATGCAAATGCAAGCGTTTTGCAGCGCGTGATATTCACCTCGTCTCTTGCAGGAAGCGTCGCCTTATGGAAATATGTAAATGCACTCATTATTCTCTCTAGTGCGGCTTAACCATTGCGTTTTCTACGAGTAGGTACTGTGGGTATTTACCTATACCTATATCTACGTATACACGTTGCTTTGGATTCTCTCCTCATTCTAGTGAAGTTAGCCCCGATCGAATGGAATGGCTACTGATAGGTGGTGCGCGGGTTAGAAAATTCTTAGGATATATTATACCATGTGTTACTGACCATGTATTATCGTAAAGCTGGCTAATACGTGCAATAAAAATTTCTTGAAAAAGAAAGAAAAAAAAAAATACTTCCATATAGAATCCATAAGTGAATATAATGTCTACGGTGTGTATAATGCTAATGCATATCGATACTAATAGGAATTATGATATTTTGTCTTTAATTAATTCATAACAATATATCAGGCACGCACTGATTACGCGTTCGTATTAATTTCATCCATAAATGTTAATCGGTCGCGAAGAAACTGGAGTCGGTGTAAACTTTGGTGTTACGCGATATCCTCCAGTATCTGGATTTGAGTTTAGCGAAGAGCGTACAGGTGGATTAATAAATCAAAGTCGTGTTTTAATCGGGGTTCCGCGCGATCCAGATAGCTGCTTTTAATTTAATATGGTAGCAGCTGAAGAACGGCTTTAAATAACTATAAATCATGATCGTATAACGCGAACGGATTCAGCGCGCCATGAACTTTCGATGTGCTCCAAGGCGCCATAGACAGTGGGAATAATTAAGTCGTATATAATAATTGGCAATGAGTTGCATACGTAAAACATCTCGAGCTTATGGACAGTGGAGACTTGGTGGGGAGAGTGGGAATTATCATCCCCTGTACTCGATTGATCAGGAATTGTTGACACGAGGTATAAAAATTTGTATTTATAAGTTTTACCCCTATTCTTTTTTGTTCTCTTTGTTACACCCCCTCTCTTGATTCTTTCTCGCTTCGCTTCAACCTTACACTTACTTCCGCTTTGTTGTCCCGTGAATAGGAAAAAACGGGAACTTCGTTATCCTGGGCATCAGCTGGTGGCCTGTTAAGACGCAACCCTTTCAACCCCTACGAAACGAATTGGTAGGACAGACCTTAATTAATTAAGTCCTTAACAAAGACTCAGGTGTCCCGCAAAATCTGACGATCCCTTTCTGCGAGGCGTTTACGTCCACCCTTCGGTGGTTCAATAATGGCGGCATTATCATACACACGAGCTATTTAGTCGGGAAGGAAAAGTTTGTAACGCTTTGCGGGAGGCCTCGGGAACCGACTGGCGTACTGAGTGAGTCAGTTCGGTGGATATTGGAATTGGCCTCAGGTGTTCTTTTAATTCTGGCAAAGATTACGGTCTCTGCGTCTATAGGATATGGCTGGATGGCACAGTGAGCCATTGGCGAATTAAAATTAGCCGTCGGAAGGTTGTACGCGTGTATTTACGAAATTTGAAAGTCAGTTTACGAGCGAAGACATAAAATTCAATCAGAACGAAATAAATCGGCGTTGGTATCGTCCCCTTTAATTTTTTCAATCTTTTACTAATGCCTGTACAACATTCACCGATATATCGAAATTTGTGGCACGCCGTGCCTCTATAAATTTCGTGTTCAATAATTCATCGATTAATCGATGTTAATTGGAGATCGAACGGTAAAAGCGGCATTTTTGGTTAATATTGAAAAGCAGCGGAAAAATTGTGCAAAAAATATTTATCATAAAATACACCCGAGACACGGCACGCGGCTATCAAGTACAGTCGACCGTGAACGTACAATCGTTTCACTGATAATACGCAAGTAAAACCGGGTTGATAACATGCAAAAAAAAAAAATTTTTTTTTCATCCACTCATTTATTGAAATTCATGTCGTTATAAATGAGCTAATCCGGTGCTATTAAACCAAGCAAAGTATACCAATGTAATATACGAGCGGTCAAACCGGCTATTACGATTGAACGTTCATTATTTTTTTAATACCATAGGTCGCCGTCGCGTTCGCTATTTCGAATGTCGCCACTGTACTATGACATTGACCTTACTCGTATAGCCAGGATAATCGTAAACGATGTCAGTCATGAGACACGTAGTAATTAACAGGAAGATCGGTACACATGATAATGATCTATCAGCTCGGTAGATCGCGATCAACGACGATCATGAGTCATTGAAAATTTCACAAGAAGCAGACCAAGTGCAACGGTACTTAAATGTAAAGAGCCTAAGGTAATTTAGCGACTGCGTGCAGTATGACTAATCGGTAAGAAAATAATTAATTAGCGTCTTCCTCGCGTAACCGCTTATATCGACCTTGACGGCCAAGTCGTTTACGTACCAATTGCAAAATCCGAGATGGACGCCGCAGACAGAGTTGGCAAGTTGGTATAACAATCGGTCAAAGACATCACGAAATGAGACGCTTTGTATTCCGCGTCGCGGCCATCTCGCCGCGTCGATAAGTAAAAAAAAAAGGAGAAAAAAAAAATAATAAAAATTGACTGCGTTATTATAAGCCCGAGGTAGACAATGCGCAGGGACGATGTTGCATCTGAGTGCAGCAAGCGTACGGACGTCATTGTCAAATCGGAAGGAAGATAAGTTTAGCATATTTTTCCTTTATGTCTCCCGACGAGACGTCGTCATTAAATGCAGTCAAGGACTCGCATCGTCATCGATCAGATATACGAATCAGACAGATTTTCTCTTACGGATCGAACCTTAATGATTTTTCATTCACGGCCCAGACAGATCCTACGTTATAATACCGATGACAAAGCAAAAGTCCAGCCTAGACTAGAAAATAAAAATTACATTACCTTTCCATCCACTGTACCGTTACGCCAAGTGCAATGATCTTACGACGCATTTAAATGACGTGTCTCTGCAGTTGCATCCTCTTTGTTCCTCCTCACCGATTACGTGCATCGTGCCTGCTTAATGGCCGGACATTAAGAAACGAATGAAAAAAATCATACGCTCGGGTGTTTTGTTTGCCTATTACTTTATGGTTTTTCTTTCTTTCCTTCTTTTTTTTTTCTCCTTTTTTCATCCATTTTGATCGCAAAGTGCAATCCCGAGTTCGGCACGAACCGATCGGCCGAGACTTTCGCTAGGCCCTGAGCTAAATCCCGCGCACCAATTACGACTTTGCGTACGAGAAGTAGCACTAAAGTGCTGGCTTAATGCCGCTTTAATGCTACGGTAGCACCTATAGCTCTATCTCGTAAAACTAATTGCATCAGACCTCGTTTATTTTACCTCTGAGATTCTTTGCATCCGAGACTCGCGGCTCTTGGGGAAACTGCTAAATTGCTACGGGACGCCAATAGGTGCTGTTGCGCGGTCCGCGCTACGTTATTGTCTATATGGTCGTAGCTGTGCAAGCACGGACCAACCGATGCAATTGGACGGCTGAACGTAAACCGTGCCTTGATAGGAAACCGAGAATTTCACTTCGCGGAAAAGCCGTTAAGATTTTGCCGAGAAAATCGTCATAGCAGGAATTCATATTCTACGCGCCTTAATAATTCTCACCAATCCCCCGTTTTCATTGGATCGTTATACATACGTCAGTCGGCTGAAAGTGCATTGACTGCACTTGGAATATAAACGTCTTGCGCAACGTTAGCGCATACATGAAAAATGCAGTTGGCTAAGAAATTCGCGAAACGCGGCACGGTTATGTAAATCGTAAAATCATGGGGAATCATTAAATGATAATGAGGCCAAGGTTACTATGACGATGCATATAGGTATACCTAGAAAAGTAAGAACAATGCAATTTATGCAACTGAAACATTAGTGGATAATCATAATGTGCATGTAAAAATGTTAATTTTTTTAATGCACCCATTGTTACACGCAACAATGTATAATATACGTGCGCTCGGTTGCACTTATAATTTTTCAACGTTTAATTCCTTTTCTTTTAAACGTGTGATCAATCATCGATATCTGACAATGCAATTTTCAATATCGCTATATATGTATATATATATATATATATATTTTTTTTTGCACCCTACTAATCACTCCTGATGCAATTAATTATACCACCCGATTTCGTGATCTGCTCGCCCAATCGGGAATTCTCGTGTTAAAGTATAAATGCGCATGGCCACGGGTTACGCAACTCGTCCCGTTTGAATATACTAATTATCTAAATGTCACTCCTAATCATCGATCGAAAGTGCAACGGAGCCCACTTAAATCAACATTTATGATTAATCGTACAATGCGTTGATTTATCGAGCTGCGTACAATCACGATCTCGCATCTCAACACACTCGCCACGCTACCAAACAAGAGGCTCGCGTAACGGTATCCCGTGTAACCGTAGAATTATGATAGATAATTTACTTTATCATAATAGGAGTAGCATGCGCGTTACCGGTGTGCTGCAGAGCTCCCCTTGAGCCTCGAGGTTACCAGCTTCTCGTTCCTCCCTCCTAGGCCACCTTTTACATGCACGTACCTACAAATGCATGGATGCATGTGCATCGACACGGGTACTTTTCAAAAAGTCCCGTCCCATCGTCTCTTACGTAATTCTTCATTGAATTAAAACGCCTGAATCGTGGCGTTGAAAAAAAAAAAAAAAAAAAAAAACAAGAAATTGATCCCTTAGCTGGCAGATTGAAAAAAATAAAATAAAGAAAAAGGTGACCTGGCATGCGTCGCACCTGTACAATTATTATTGCGCAGGTATTACTGTGATTTTTACGAGCACAGACTTTCCAGTCGTCCTATAACGTGTGTAACTGGGAGTCGGAGGGGCTGGAAAATCTTGGAAACGAACGGCCGGGCAGCGTCGTAGCGGCGGTGGCGGGATCGCTCGATCGGCAATGCTTCGTATAGTGGAACTCATGTCAGATGTTAATTAAGGCCAAGGAGCGGAAAACGCTGGTCGCGAAGGGTGTCGCAAGTCAAGAAATGACCAGCTTCCCCCACCGTGCAACCCTAGGAGAGCGTGTGCCAGGATTTTTATCCTGCGGGAGTTACGACGCCTTTACGGCCTACCAGTTGTCTGTCGTTATAAAGCCTATGCTTGGATCGGCTTTACTGCTGGCTGTGTTGAGAAAAATTAAAGGCAGGTCAGGCACGTTATGCACTGGCGTATTGCACAGAGAAGAGATAATAGGTAGGTATCCTATCTAGGAGGAATTTCAATAGTCGATTTTCAAGCGTAGTGTGTGTATTTATATATATATATATATATATATACATAAAATTATAGAAAATATTTGAAATATATATAATTCAAATATTTTCTATAATTTTGTTTCGTTCTACGCAGTCGCGTATGCACTTGCGCATCCACGTGCAGTGTCTTTTAATGAAATATGCTATACCTTTGACTATACACATATATAGATTCGTAAAATGGAAAAAGATTTGGAAATTGAATAGAGCGCCGATTTTCGAGACGGTCAATTCGCCACGGGCAACGAATCGGAATTCAAGCGTGTGATATGGTAAAGTTTGAAGCACGTTGTGCAAAATGCCAACCGCTCCGCCAGTGATCTCTGACGTAAGGTTCTCTCGCGACTTCTACTATGCAAAATAGTGAATTCGGGTCGAGAAACCCATATATATTCATGGTCCGCATTCGCTAAATAAATCCAACGAGGACAAGGGTGGGGAGTGGGCGGGTGTACGGGAGGCGAATAACGGAAGGAGAGAAATTCATGAAGAGAGAAAGAGAGAAAAGATTCATAAGAAGAAAGGAGGAAGTGGGGTGACTAGAGAAAGGACTGAAAGACAAGGTGCGAAATATCCGGCATTCTGGTAAATTGAAGAGCACCGAGTTCCTTGTCCAGAAGGAGTTCCTTGACTCCGTCGCCATTTTTACGCCACACTCCTCGTATTTGACTTGGTAATGCTAAGGTCTTGTACCTACCCGGTTTCTCTCCTACACGCTCAACCAGCGACAACGACTTTCATGTGGCGGTAGGTCCTGACAATGTCTTATCCTAGGACAACAGTAAACCCGACTTTGCTCTTCTGTCTGGAGACTAAGATGAGGATGTAATGGCACTTTTGATATCTCTCACGAATATCCATCCCATCCTTTAACTTTTATACCAGAAACCGACCCTTGTCTTGGTTTCTCGTCTCGCAACCCTTGAACAACCCCCGATTGAATGCTTCAAGTAGGTACCTAACTTCACCCCTTACTCTTCTTATGGCGTACTGACCTCTCAAGGTCTTATCTGGAGACTCTCGCGGAGGGCTTATAACCTCGTTCCTGAAACGATACACTCGTGTTTGTGAGCATCGTCTGAAATCATTGTCAAGTCTCACCGGGTGATCCGAGCAGGAAGCTACTTTGGCAAGAGAAAATGGAATTGCAGTGGCTCCCTCGACTTTATTCTATTCCTTGAGTTCAGTGGGAACTCGAAGTATAGGTATATGTGTGAGTGTATATGTATATGTAGAGTGTACATACAGTTGCTTTGCATCGAATCGACGAAAATTTCCTGACGCCATTTTCTATCTTATTTTCTTCGTTTTACGTCTACATGGGGGAAATCTCCATTTTGTACTCTCCACTTCGTGTCTTCTAGATTGAGAATTTCCTTCCGCCATTGTTACTCCTGTACGTCTGAATCCTCTAAACAGGACGCGTAACTAAAGTTCGGTTAACTCGACGATGCGCTTCACGAAATACCACTTTAACCTATAAAATTGCTGCTCTTTTACGGCAGCGTAAACTTTCCGATTGCACGGGCATTGCCAATCTCGACGCCAGAGTCGTTGGAATCTTAATTCCTGGGGAACGAGGAACGAGGACTGTTGATCGAAGTTAACCTAGGAAACGGTCGTCGCACGGATTACTCTTTTAGTTGGTTAAGAATTTCTAAAGAAGATGCACACTATTTAGTATTGCGGCAGCTCTACAGGCTCCTAGAGCGAGAGAGAAGCAGCCTTCCGGTATACCGATCTTGACTTTAACTAAGATCGACTGTAAGTGTCACGTCTTGGCGGTTGCAGGCTAAAAGAATTGCAATAATGTGGTTCAGTTATGGTTGCACAGCGACGCGAAGCCTCCAAGGTCAGTTCAATCATCTCCTTCGTTCGCTCGAGCAGGACGAAATGTTTGTCGTACATTAATATGGAATACGTGGCGACTGTATCGTTCCTTTGGGAAGCACGATCATTTCTAGGGAAACCACTGCGATCGGCACGCTCGCCGTTTTACTTTTTTTTCCATTGACAACCAGCATACTTATTGCTGGTTGCTTGTAAGACTGATTCTATAGTAACGACAATCCCGTTTCGTAATCTTATTCTGAAAACTGATGACACGGAGTGTACCAAGCGGCTTAGGTTCGAACATGTATCGTAACTTGTCACCTAAAATTACACGATCGATTATTTGTGCGCATCGGTAGTTACTAATGCAGAGGGATCGATACTCGCTTGAAAAATAAATATAGATACCTAAAACAGTATGGTATGGTTCCTAATGTTATGATCGAAACTTCTAGCTGGGATTGTACTTAGTCGTGCAGGCCGGGACACGTTTTTCCAACTTCCCTCCTCTATCACGACTCCCAACAAAAAATCATACTCCTGCATGTTCCACGATTATTTCATCGTCACAGAATATCTGCCAGAAATATTCGTTACAAGGTGCACGAAATATTGTTGGTCCCATGAAAACTTTAATGATTGAGTATACGAAGCGCACATTAAATCAACAGTGAAAATCACGGCGAGAGTTCCGCTTTGGGACGTAATGTTATGATCGAAACTTATAGCTGGGAGTGTATCAGGTCGTGCAAGCTGGGACACGTTTTCCTAACCTCCTCCTCGTCCTCCTCCTCCACCACCACCACCTCCTTCTCTTCACTGCACCACCTGAACTCCGCACCTCCACACAGTCGTAGCCTGTCACTCCCTTCCTTCTCGGCCACTGGATCAAGAGAGGTTAGAAAGACAAAGATGGCGCTGACCTAAGTGTAGGATTTCAGACAAGGAAGGAAGATCAGAGTAAACGAACCAGTCGTTCCCTCCTTTTCTATCCCACATCTTGTGCTACGGACAGTAGACGCATAGTGCATTATAACTGCAGCTCGCTCCTCTCTCTCTCTCTCTCCTCTCCAATGGTCTCTACCAATTCTCTCCCCTCCGTCCCACTCCGTAAGCCTAGAGTTCCCTTTCTCCTTCACACCAACCCATTCCCTCTACTTGTTCCTTTTTCTTCTCTTATTGTCATCTCCCTCTCTCTCTGCCACTTGGACTCTTGCCTCCAGGCCTCACGACACGATGCAGGGACACGCGGCTTCGCTTGCGAGTAAAACCGTCCTTGATCCCTGGGCCACGCTTCGTACGATGCAGCAGTAGGCCCTCCGACTCTACAACGACTCTCCCTCTTCAACACGTGGTCACTGGCAGCTCTGACGTCACGAATGGCACTAGTCGCGGAATCGTCATGAGAATCTTACTTAGACTGGAGTCACTTTGACTGGCTGACCGTTTTGTCACCAGTTGCAAGGTACGCAAATTGCAGTACCATGCCAGGCTTAATGTTTAAGAGACGATTCAACTCTGGCCTATGACTTGGACAGAGACGGAGATGGTTTGGTTATCCTTTGACACTGTACTAATATCTTCCCTTGGGCTCGCATTAATGCCTGACGCTCTTAAATGGGTGCGTCAGGTAGCAAGAACCTCTTCTTCGCCTTCTTTCAAGCTGACAGGACGAATCGCTAATTGCGAATCCTCCAGAGGGAACCACAGGCTTCAGCCTGCTCTCTGGAGATTCGACCTTTGTTACCGCTGTATGGATGAGTGATGTGTGCGTAGGTGGGCGCGTCACGATGTATTGTCGTTAATTAATTCGTTTTTCGGTTTCGACTTTTTTAGACCCTCCTTCATATACTGAAATCATTCCTGACCCCCTGACCCCTTCATAACGATTTATTTTTACAGCGACTGTCGCGCATTACGTCTGATGATAGCGCGGAAGTTGGTTACCTTACCTAGGTGTGCCGTTTTTTCCTAACTTTTACCGTTTTTTTTTTTTTTTTCCTATTCTGCTCAAACTCCCTGGTGGGCGAATTAGATGACGAAATCATTGTTCTGTACGGTTCCCACGAAATATTTGGATTCACTAGATAATAACCGCAAGACAATAGGGCATATTTACTACACGGTATAACTCATGAAAAATGAAAAGTTCTTATACCAGAAAAATAAGACGCTACAGTCCACTTGTATTGCCACGTACTCAAATTTAAAACGTATTAAGGCATACTAAATAGATGTATAAATATTAATCAATTCTTCGTCGTATATGCTTAACGATCGCGTTAACGTATTGCATACAGGTAGATTCGAACGTTGGTAACCAGTGTATAATTCTCTCGAAGGTCTTTCGCTAATATGCCAGTTTCGCATCCCCCTTGGCTCGTTTACATAAAAGCGCGTCTCTTCGCTCCCGGAATAATAACAATATACAATAACGCTAATAAGTAGCCTCGGCGCGCTAAGCGCAGGATAAATCCACAGCAGTCTAGCTGACGCCATTCCTAGACGGAGCTCCTACGTAAAACGCTTCGAGAGACAGGGGAGCGCGCGTGAGTTCGATAATACTTTAGTTTGTGTCGCTGTATACAGTGTATACGTATACAGTCAATATAACAGCCACGACCATAGAACAAAGTACGCTCGAAACTCATGGCGTTTTAATATATAGAATTTCTCGACGATATCCTACGAAGTAAGGAGTTATAACGCGATGTATACACAACGTGCGTTGTCGCTGCCATAGATACAGCGTACAGTGTCTATCACCAGAATCTAAAATTAGATATGGTAATCGACTTAGGAGCGGTCCGTTATTTTTACTGCTTCGATCTCTTCGTACCGTCTTTTATGGATTTAGGAAGTTCGAATTTATGTCGCGTTTCAAAATTCCTTTAACACTCCATTTCACGTGGTCGTACCTCATCAGCTTTGGGGCTACCGTGATACGCGGCTTCATTCTTCGGGAGCTCAAGGATCAAATAAGAATATACGATGATAATTCTATTTTTTTTTTTCTTCTCTTCGTACGCTGGTAATTTATGTGTATCGGGATAGTCGAGATTTATATAATTTTTAATAATCCTTTTTTTTACTCCAACGATCACGGGATCTGCAAGGTACAATTATTACACGGGTGTACGACTATGGAGTCATGGAAAGCCTGTGTCTCTCCCAATACTTGGAATGCCTTCTAAACAAAGGCCTGCATTGGCGTATTGCGTTATGGGTTATAGAAAACATCGTGGTGTGGATATAACGATATATAGGTAAGCTTTAGAGATTGTAGTCTTGGTGTTAGGGAGCCCAAGGCCAACACCTGCATCAGACCCCACCATTGCTCCTCGGGACAGAACTGTACCAATACCAGTTTACTCTTAACTACCATTAAATATACCGGCACTTTGTCCTTCTCCCATCTGGCATAAACCCTTTCAATCCTTCCGCGTGACTCTCCATTGTAAGCGCGGCTTTTGAACCGCAGGAAAAATCACTTATGACACGAGGACACACCGAACCAGGTGAAAACTCAATCGCTATAGATAATAGGGTGGTGAATTATTAATGCAAGATACCAGACGAGGGTAGTAGGGGGTAGCTGGTCCATTGGCCCATATAAATTCAGGTCCAGGTTCAACGATCGACGATCGAGGATCACGCAACCTAAATTCAACGCTGTGGATTTTGAGATTGGCCCTAGAGGTCCTGATCCACAGGACCAGTGACATGGTACAAGATCGAATTCAGCATTGGGAGTTTCTTCAACCTGCGAGTTGCGTTTAGCAACATATTTCCCTTTCCTTTCGCTTCCTACGCATCACGGAGAAGTCGAGCCTCGCTGACTCCGGTGTCCTGCACTTTATAGTGCAATACATTACGAGGAGCGTGGGCTGGGGCGACGTATCTCCAGCTGTCCGGGTGAACCCACGTCTTCGTGGTTGGCCGGTAGCACAACTCCGGTTCCAGTTGACCGGTTTCCTTCTCTCTCTCTATCCCAACAGTCACTAACCGTGCTCTCTGTCCCGCCAGAGCTAAACCAGCCAAGCCAGCAAGTCCTCCTGATCCTCCGGGCGGTGCAGCTCGGCGGTGGCATTGACTGCATGCAACGGCGAAAGTAATGCACCGCCTTCTACCGTAGGCACCGCGGGGACCGCTGCTCCGCTAATCTGTTCCACGTATTCAACCACGCGCCACTTGCTACCGAGTCATTTCTAGGTTACTACGAATGCGTAAACTACGGCGCGATCAACGGAACGTTGCACCTTCGCTGGATGAGTCGCGTTGACTTTTCCGAGGAGCGTTTCTCATTGGCGTATACAGAGGGAAGAACGGCGTAGGAGAAGATTGCCCGTAGCTAATAAGAACGACAAGGACGCATGCACGGACTAGAGAAAGATGGCGGATTCATTTGAAAAATATACAGCCTACGATTGTTAAGCGTTAAATTGGCATTAAGCTCTATCCTTATTAGCAATACGTATGGGTACTTTAGATTGCTTGGTTTTCTATCTGACCTATAGTACGATAAGTGCACTGATATTCCCCTAGAGGCGCTGATATACACCGTATCGTATTGTCCTGCTTGATATGTAATTTTCTCATTTATTTACCGGGACCGATCGCATCGCTATACCTATACGTGTTGTGGCTTATAACGACGACCTATGCAAATCAAGCGTCTCGGCGGCTGGTTGCGGCTGTTGCAGTCTTTAGTATATCGTTATAGTGATCCTAGTTCCGAGTGCCAGTTGATATACATATACACAGCGTATAGTTAGTATGGCACCGCGACGGTCCTACTCTCGGACAGCTTGGACAGACATTTCGTAATTCAGCGCAGTGTTCGCTCATGCGTACCACGACCTGGATCTTTTCTGCGCATGCAGAACTGTCGGTTCTTGTCGTGGATATTAGGTAATAAAGCATTAGCCGGCGTTATCACTTTCGTGGACCGGATCGAAAGCTATCGGCCCACGGCTATCATTATACCCGTAACGTGACCGATCTTTAGATTAATTTCGAGTTGTTCGATCTACGCGAAAATATTATTTTACACGGCGTATGGAAGGAAAATTGCACGGTGAGCGGACTTGCGCGATTTCAAGGAGCTAATGATTTTATGTAATAATAATGCACGTGCGACTTATCGGTATTACGTATTTATACGCGCGCATGAAAATTATAACGAGGTATCGCACATGAATGATTCGTAGAACGTAATAGAGAGAACGATGACATCGATGACGGATTTCATTCTTGAATTTAATTTCCTACGCGTACAATGCGCGATCCTTTATATGGCCGATGCGTCGCGTTCACAGCTGCAACTTACGTCACTTACTCTCCGTCATAATCACGTCAGATCTTAACCAAAGCCCCAACCCGTCGTCGCGGAAGACAGTTTCAAGTCATCCGTGGAAAAAGTCTTCCTTGATATTATATATGTATATATATATATATATATATATATATATATATGCATATTCACGTCACAAGAGATACAAGTCAGCTGTTACTACGCGGGAAGAGGAAACTAAGAAAAAAAAAAAAATACCACAGAGCATATAGCGTTGATAAATTTTCTGACGTCTTGAAAGTTCGAGGTCGTCCCCTCTCGTCGAGGATTTACAACCCCGTGGATCCTGCACCGATCCATACGGTCAATTCTCGTCCGCAGGACTGTACAACGAGATGTAAAAAAAAGAGAGAGAGAGAGAGAGAGAATAAATGGACAATCGTTTATTTTCTATTACGCGGAGCGCGCACGCATCTCGCTTGCACAAACCGTGTACACTTATTATATCTACTCTTATATCTCGCGCTCCCCGCGCTGCATTTGTATTCGTGTCTTGGGTTACGACAGAGCGGGCCCCGTTATCGGGGCCTGCTGATTGCCTTTGAATAAGGAGGGCCTCACCTCGCGTAGCCGGCGGAACGAGGACGTAGCTAGAGAGCCCAGGAGGAAAAGAGTAACACGAGGAGATTGTTCGTGATGAGGTGGTTAGACTGGTTCGCGGACTAGTGTGCGCGATGAAACGTCAGTGTACGTGTCTGTCAATGTGACCATTTACACGTGTGGTCATATGTGCACGCACGTGCACCGGCTGAAACTGCATAGAGAATACCCACTACGAGACTATATCTATATGGGTGATACTGAACGTTCGTGCGAACGCGTACTATATCTATAGGATTTGACGCGAGCTTCGCTTAGCGAGTGGCGAGGAGTGGGTGAAGTCGAAGAGAGGGAGGGAGCGAGTGAAAAACATGGAGAGAGGGTAAAATAATAAAGGAAGAAAAAGGAAGAAAAAAAAAAGTAGGGAAAGAGGGAAAGAAAGGTTTTCAAGCTGTGTGAATATATGTTGAGATTCTATGTATGTTTATGCGTACAAAGGTGCGTCTCTCCCTCCCTCTCTCTCTCTCTCTCTGTCTGTCGTTGGTTGGGTACGACTGTTTTGGTTTTATAGTCTGAGTGCGTTAAGTGAACGTGATGCGTGACAACTGCCCTCGAGTATTGTACGTGAGAGAGATAGAGTCGCGTGAGCGAGAGTACGTGAGCCAGAGTCCTTGCTCGTGTGAGTATAATGTTGACAGCTACGTAAGACGTGCTCTCTTCCTCTCTCTCTCTCTCTTTCTCGCTCTCGCTCACACACACGTGACAGCTCACGTGTGTCTCATGCGCGCTCCGTTGCGGTACGCGTGTGCCTGTGTTACGATTCTCTCGTACGATAACACCCTGGTATTAGATACTTTGTAGATGGAAACGTATTTTGATGAACGTTCGACAGTCACGTGCGTGTTTCACACTTGAGAATGCGTTTCTTGTATCTGTAAACGTGGTCGAATAACACGGTACAAAGGAAGGATCTAATTAGGATAGCATTGGACGAACCCGTGAACTGGGATTGGTTTGTCTTTTACTGTATTTTTCTAAGCGAATCCGAACACGGTGGCAGGAATAACAATTGTACATCTAGGACGTGCATATATACATTTTGAAAAATGATTTCTCACTGTGTCGGACCCTTTGTGATTTTTTACTTCTCCAGAGGGAAAGATATAAACTGGAAGGCGAGCCGGTGAGAATTAATTTACAAGGGTGGGTTATACTATACCATGGGCAAACGGTAGCAATGTAAATCCAAAGGTAAGAGACATTCGATCCCCTCTTGATATTTCCAGTTGGAGGATCTCATCCGACACACTCGCCATGAAACGCACTGTAGTACAGCGAGGCTGCATGTCACGGTCGTCTACCTGAATCGAAAACGGATGGGTCCATTGCGAAGAACAGGTGTCAAGAAAAAGAGGCCCTCGCGCCCTACTGCCTCGACTTATATATGTATGTATATCCCAAGCGTTGGGTCTCTTCTCGACTCACGATTTCTCAGTTCTTGGTTCTCAAGGATAACGAGTAATCCTGGATAGTGGGATCCTCGAGGATCTCGAAGGAGGCGAATTAAAAATCTACCCAGGACTAGATAGATCCCTTCGAAGCTGTAATTATACTTGAATCCCAAAGGCTGTTCACTGTGTTGATCTTGTACGAGGGTGGACCTGGGCCGTATGACTTGAGTCAGGAAAGACCTGGGTGTCGTATAAGAATTAGGGGAAAGACAGAGTATGGTGACAAACGGTTGTGAGGTAAGGAGCGCTGACGTTGTTGGTGCCAGTGGTGCTTCTCACTTTTTTGTAATTTATTATAAGGGAAACGGAGGGTCCAGACGTTCCCGTTGAGGTCCGTCCGTCCTGGTCGTCCGCTCTCTGCCCTTAGAACGTGACTCGACGAAAGACCGGGGTTTTGTTTTGACAAATCTTCTCGTCCGTGTGCCCACTCGCCGCTGCCATACTATAGCGCGTACGGGTTTTAGCTTGTCGTTTTGTTAAGCCCCACTCTGCTGGCCCGATGTAAACACGAGTGGCTGATAGCCGTAGGGCCCCGCAGACGGGTACACGAGGGGTCCGAGGGAGCCGAGGGAGAGGAGACGCAGCTATACGATGGACGGTGGATGGTGGAGAGAAGTTGGAGGACTGAAGGGAATCGGGCGAATCGGGTGAATCGGGGGTACGAGGGAAGGGGTCGGTGGTAGCGAAGAAGAGCGAGATGACGAAAGAAAGAGACAGAGGGAACAGGAGATATCCAGGGGGCTCGGATAGGACGGTGGTAAAGGGAGGCAAAGTGTACGCGGAGCAAGATAGAAAGAGGGCATAGTATAGCGATAGAAGAGGGCCGGCGAGCCCTCTTATTCTTCTTCTTCTTCTCCGGGGAGAAGATGGGGAACTGCCAAGGGAGAAATGGGGGCCCGAGACCAGCCGAGCTAAGTCGAACCAGACCGAGCTGAGATACAAACGAAACGAGCAAAGAGAAAAAAGTAAAACACGAGGAAGGCAAAGTGCAGCTGAGCTGCAGTGGCGTAGGAGCGTCATGCTTGGATCGGCTGATTCTTCGCCCGGTTGAATATTCTACGCTCGCGAGAAACTTAATCCTGTTGCGAGATAATACTTGCGCGAAAAGGACATGGGCTCCTTTATAGTGTCTGCGCACGCGCGCCACTCTAACCTTGTACAGGATCAGCCATAGTGTTGCGCTTCTTACCGTCACTGTTTAAGACCCGTACGGATACTAAGATGGATAATTAACTCTTACGACTCTCGAGCTTCACATTGTCGCTACCAAATTAGTCGTGTAACGTTAGAAGGGTTGTCTACTACAGTGGCTAGTTATCAAAATCACAGATAACAGAATGAAAAGTTACATCCCAGCTCTACCACTTTACACGACAACGTATCGAGTCGGGATATAAATCTGCATATCAAGTATCCTGAGCAATCGGTTTTGGAATATCGAAATATTATGGTTAACCAGAAAAAAAAAACAACAATTTTTTATAAATAATATAATTATCATGGCTAAACATCCATCGTCTCCTACCGTATGAAAATGATAACTTCGATCCCGGATCATCAAACTAGTCTCGAGGATCCAAGAATATACTAAGCCTAGGTTGAATATAACGTGAAGTTCCTATTGTATTCTGTGCAAGTCAGTTTTCAATAGCGAGAGGGACCTAACCGGACTGGGCCCCCGGACCCCGGACCCAAGGACCATGGGCCCAACGGTCTGTTCGTTGAACTGGGTCACACCGAAGTGGTTGATTGTATTTTTTGTTGGTCTCACTCCGGACCACCCCACCCTCTACCTTTCGACCAACCTCGTTCCTACCTCCGCTCCTCCACCTCCATCTGGGCCCTAAGACGCACAAGAAACTTTTTTATTTTCGGCCCCGAAGGGGCGTCATTATGAAAATGATACTGTACCTGTACCCAAGGGGACAGACCGCAGACCATGGCAATTACGCGTAATGAAACGCCCGGGTCCTCTCGAGAGATGAGATGAGGGCAATTGACGACGTTTATACCGAGAATTGAAACTTGTAACTGCCATGCATCGCGTGTAAATAAGCCATAAAAATATGTACTCCTCGTCAAACGGAAATTATTCTCAGCGTTGGCACGTAAAGTCTGATCAGCAACGACAAAAAATATCATAAATTTCTCATCCAATATGTCCAAGGCGCGAAACGCTACTGCACCATCAACCCATATACATGCATCATGATTACTTGGAAATTTTTTAATTATCAAAAAATTCGTACTACTCGGAGTTACCGGTTTTTCAATAAAAATCATCAATGTTGCAACATTACTTTTTTCTTTTATAGACATTTCCATTTTATCGCACGATCACAATCAACTTCCACCGATTGGGAACTGTTTGATTGTCCGAACGTTGTGTCTGAAATTCCTATACACGTGTTCCACCCGTAGTCATACAATGTTTGGCCTTTTGTTTGACGTGAATCACCTTCTGTTAATGCGTGTGTCGAAACGCCTGTACGAATGTACGCTCGCGCACTGTGTACGTAGGTGTTCAACAGGTACGATGCTTGTGTCTATACGTAAAGCCGTGTACACACGTAGGACTTGTCCGACGCATGATGAAGGGCTTCCAGTATTGTCTCCCTATGGTATGACTCACTAGGCGAACCATAAAATAGTCATAGAAACGCTTTGTGAACTGGTAGGATCGTCCGGAGTTCATGAAAACCATGTATGAGCTACCTACCCGCAGCACACTTGAAACGGACTAATGATCTGAGAGACGCCATAGGAAACCATGGTCTGAAAATTGTTCAGCGCTACAAGGGAGTCACGATAGAGATTAGTCATTCCAGTCATGAACCGCCAACAATTCAATTCATACGTAACTGAACAGTTGGAAAAAAAAAAAAGTAGATGTCCGTCATCCAAAATAAAAGTCTCCGACTCTTGTATGATTTTTCAAAATTAAAATTGCACTGCGGCTTGATCTTTTTTCAATGACTTGGTTAGCTATACCATACGTGACTTGTTATCGTGATGCAAACGGGTGCCAGGACCGTCAGCTTCCGAAGCACGCTCCAAATTTAATGCTTTCAGCTCCCTCGGCACGAAAATCATTAGAAGAGTCATTTCTCGGCTCTCGTTGCTCCCAGGCACATGGCAACGTGACCCAGATCTAAAGTGGCTGATAATTACTCAGTTGTCAGCGAGTAACCGAGGCAAATCTAAACGTTGACTGGAAGAAAGATCATTCTCGAGTGCCTTAGACACGCGTTGGCCCTTCTGTGGTAGGAGAGAAGCGAGAGAGAGGGAAAAAAAGGAAAACGATGGAAAACAATATTTACTCTTGGCTTTAAACCGAGTACAAAGATGTGAAACGTCATCCAGTGTGTCTTCGCATACGACGCAAGGATTAAAGTTAACTCGACGTTTTTTTAAGCATACGAAATGACGATTAATGACGAACCAAAGCCAAACTGAAATCTGTTAAACAAATGATTGTCACTGGTCAAGATCAATTGAAGTCATTGATCTGAATGTTAGAGCCAAGAAAAATTTCGTTTTCACCAAAACAATCCCTCGGTAATATTTTGTAGTTATATCACAAGTGTCAGTATACGAGTGACTTAAAGTACCTGGTATTCTTACGGGTCCTCTAATTAGCACTGTAATTAATTGGTACTTCCAGTTTACGTGATTAGCAAGTCTGTCATAAAGTATCCAGCCTCTTACCAAAGGCCTCTCTTCAGGCAGGATCCTTTCTCCTTCCTTTTGTCCCTTCTCCTCGCTCCTCCGTAGTGTCAAACGGTTTAGAATTACGTCATACCGTAACTTTTCCTAACAAACCCACCCTGTATAACGCGGTGTATAATGCATTAGACAATAGAGTATATATACAGTAGGATGTCAAGAAGTCGAGACGTTCTCCATGTATTTTTACCTTTTTTTCTACCTCTTATACTTCCACCCATTTGAGTGTAGAGATTCTAACATAAAGTGACTGTCTAGACGTATCTCCTTCGGTCTCTTAGTTTTTGAACCCACGGATTCAGCGATACAAAATACCGTAAGTGTTATGGGACACCTAAATTCCCTAGCTACCGCTAGTAGAAACGCCGTATGCTAATACAATCTAAATAATGTGCCACGTGCATAGCGAAGATCACGACATTGTATTCCACGTGTAAGAAATTCTTCGAAAAGTTTCGTATAGAATTTCGGCGTGATTCACGCTATCTGCAGCGGGTAAACTGCGGCTGTCTTACTCTTTTCATCATCTCCCGTCTCTCGTAACCTCTCGCACCTTTCTCTAACGTCCCGTCCCAGTCGCTCTTTCTCCTTTCCCCGGCACTCGTAGCGGTCGACTACTCGACCAGTGACATAATTACACAAGCGCCCGAGGTTACTACACCTGAGTCATTCAACGTCGCTCTCTTTTGTTCGCGTTGGAGCTAAACACACCCACGCGATATTCAGGACTTTTGGCACATTGCCAATCGCGGACCTTTAGCCCTTATCGGATTCGCGTCGATCGTGACAACGAGGCACGTGCGTGCACGAGAAGATAATTTGATCGGTATTGATTGACGAATCGTATCGATCGACAACGGTGCTAAGCGGTAGCCATTTGCATATGCAAGTAGAAGGACTGGGATAAGGAATATCGTTAGTAGGAACGACAGTGGGCGAACGTGATTTTCTGCCCAGCTAAATTTCTATGGTGCACCATAGAAATCCGCTTTTTTCTCTCCCCTTTCCCTCCAGTCCTTCTCGTCGAATGCTAAAGGTGTAGCGTAACCGAGATCTGCATGTCAATAGCTCCCCTACCAAGTTCGCAGGTGTACCACCCCATTCACCATAAAAGAACAAACGGGACAAGTGTGTTACGGTGTGCGCGTCGGAGAAACGGTTACACCATGATTTTTCTCCTTTCTCTTTTTTTTTTTTTCTCTTTTCGGAAGCTTTATATTATTGTGGGGACAGATCAAGGGGACCCTATGCATTCTCTATGGGAATCTCACAGGTGCATAGTTCTCCGAGAGGGAGACTCTGCCCCTGGCAACGTTTCTGTACTCTTCTATGGGGCGCAGGGAATGGGGGTGGGATTACCGTGGTGTTGGCAATATTAAAACACAATATCCCCACGGATGGAAAAACGGGGGGTAGGTATAGAGATACTGGGGTAGGTGATGACACTGCTCGAATGCACGTGCATGGGAATTCGATATCCGACACGGGGACAGATGGGTCAAGAGTAAAACCATAAAGTCCCACGGGTTAAGGATCGGCCTCCGGCGAAAATCCGTCTCTACTCGTAAAATTCGATCGGTTTCCTGATGGACGGATCGATTATTCTTGCCTTTTATGCTTCTTCCTCTTCTTCCTATACTCGGTTACTGTTATTATTTTATCTGGTATTACCTATAGTGCCTTCGCGTACTGGCGAGTCCTGAACATATCTATGGAGAGAATTCGCCCGTGAACCATGTGGGGACCCGTGGGGATCATTTTGACGATGCGGAGTCATCAGGCTCCTTGACCTTGAATGTTCTGGTAGCAGGAGCTGTAAAGGATCTACGAAAAGCACGGATACGGGACGCTGTGAATTTTTGACGCGAAGATGTAGCGATACTGTGCGATCTTATATGCAATCGCGATGATCATTCGAGTCGCACGGAATGATCGTGACTTCGATTGCTCGGTACGAACAGGCTTCTTCCGAAACTCTATCCTCGATCGGTGCACGGTAATAGTTCGGTTTTCTCTTGTAAATTTCCCCAAAGCGTGAGTGGGACGTAAATCGATCAGACACTGCCTTTGGCTTGCTGTGGATGGGGTTTTGTTCGTTTTTGGGCCCTGCTCCCGTACAAGAGGGAATCGGGGGGCCTGATGAGTCACGGACGGTGCCCCGCGGCGAAGGGGCCCAGTGATTCTCAATATTATCAGACCCATCGTTATTCAAATGATTTTTCGTATAAGTGAATCCCACTTCTCATTATAGTCATTCCGCGTGATTAGCTGCTACTTTTCACGTAACATCGAGATCAGACAAATTTTGTCTATACCTCGTCGAAGGTAGTCGATTTCTATATCTTTTTACATAATAAATTAAAAAATTGATCGCGTGTTAAAAAATGCAAAAAAAAAAGATAAATTTACAGGTACTTTATATTCGTGCCAATAATCATCTCGGTAATTGCAATGAAAATAAATTCTTTTTGTCAAGTTTGTGAAAAAAAATTTGAAAAACTACATGTAAGGCCGTTTTATCTCCACGTCACCTTGATCTGACCTCTGGTATTCGTGAAAGTTGAAAAAGTCAAAATCGTTCACGGAATCCTGAAATTGATTCCAGTTCCCAGAATGCAATTCGAATTGTCTCTCCTGCCGTCTTCCTCTCTCGCCATCTTATTTCCTAGCAATATTTACCGTGACTTCGCTCATCTATTTTCGAGACAATTCGGCGTAGTCGTCCTTTTCCTTACTCGCGTGCACCTCGAAGAAATCTAAGCCGAGCTGAGAACCTTTTTACGAAGCTAGGGGGTTTGGGTACGTTAGGAACACGTGCAGTCTCGAACGGTCCAGGTCCCCCCGTAAACGTGTTCGTGTTCCGATGGTGCCCCCTAGATGTGTGAGTTGAGATATAGGAGCCTTCTCTCCCCATCTCCCCAACTCCCTAAGTTATATTCGAGCGGGGAGATTTGTATTTGTGCATTGGACGTATTGTTTGTGTAGGTTGGCTCCCCTGGCAGGTTAGCCACCTGTTGACTAACCTGAACCTTAGTCTGCCCACACAAACCCCTCTGACGATGTTTTTAAACTACCCTCTCCTTTCGTTTTAATCTTTATTTTGCCCTCAGGGGTTAGGGACCTCTAGCGGGCAGGGCTGCCATAGTGTTTAAAATCAATGCACGCTGCACCGCACCCGTGAAAACTAACGCCAAAATACGACAGAAGTCAAAGGCCTTAAATCCCGTAAAAAAAAAAAAAAGTAAAAGTGTCCATAATAAAAAAATAATCATTTAACCCAAACCCCATGATCCTCCTGTGACCTTATGCCAGAAAATCTGTATCTGCAATATCGATCATCTACCGTGATACCGATTGACATAGACTTCAACGTAAGCCAATGTATCCCTAGAAAACAGACAGACCTTGAAGACTCACTCCCCTGTGCAACATACGCAATAGATTGTTGAGCGAATGAAAAGGGAAAGATGCATAGGAAAAAGATGACGAAGACGATGACTTGGGCTCCTAGTAACGGACAAAGGATGAGTATATAAACGAGGCAAGAAGATATCGTATAAAATAGGCAAAGGAAGACTCGAACGTAACATTACGACCTCGCAGATACATATGATGCATCTTTCGCGATGCAATCTTCACCAAACGAAGATATTCACCAAGAAATGATATTTACATGGAGAATTACTCCTGGCCTGGTTCCAGAGCTAAACCCGTCTCCAAGGCGTTTTAGCGCTTGTAAATTGATTCAAACATATTCAAAGCTATTCCCGATACACGGATACTGTCAGCGCGCCATGACAGTTTGCGCATAACAAGCGATAATCATTGCCACTGTCTTCTACCAAAGCTCGCGGCATTAACGTCTGTACTCAAGCATCAGGACGCTCGGTGCAGTCAAGTATTTCTATTGTCACGAATCATCATAGGAAAGAAACGCATTCGAATAATACAGCGCGACTTTTCGCGTCGTTCTGTAACAACGTACAGAGTGAATTGAATATACATGGTGGAAGGAGAAAAAAAGAAAGAAATTAAAATCAAAAAGTGGGATCTAAGCTTCGATGCCTAAATTAGCCAGCAACCTCAAGATCCAAGATACGTTCGTTATGTTAATCTGGAAAATAGTTATAATTAAAATAATTGAATACAAGAGCGCCTCGTACCGACGCGCCTTTTACTTCCTACCGATTGTCAGCCTGTCTACTGTACGTAGCAGAACCACACGGCTATACCGACTCCTACGTCCATAAGCATACAATAACGCGTGTCATACTCTTTCGCTATTGTAATGCTTAATTCATTTCTCTTATTCATAGGGCGCATTCACGCTCGCTTTACCTCTAATTAGAGAGCCGATTCACCTTCTCGATGCATTTAACCACCTGGTATACTGGTAGTAATTAACTTCGTCATAACCATCGCCGCTGGGATTATCAATGATAATTAATGCCTTGATTATCGCTGATATTAAACGGATCGAGAACGTGACGGAAATAAGAACGATAATGAAACTTCCATATCAAGAAGCTTGATATCGAGTAGTAACATTGCATTTAATGTCACACGCTCATTTACATAGATCGTATTAATATACGTGGTAGCAGTTGGAAACGAAAGATCGGTTGCATGTTAAGTTATACGCGTTTAAGGAGAGTATCAAGCGTTGCGCAAGGCGTTGGTGTAAATTGTATTCTAATGCTTTTACGTATAAACGACCTTCTGGTAATCTTTCTAAATCGAGACATAATTTATAGGACTCTTTTTCCTTTATAAGGAAACGGCCGTCTACCACACGGAGAATATCATAATACTAAGGATCGCGCGGGATAGTTGGTACCACTAACTTACGTCTGATTTATGTTTTAATCACGGTTTACAACGCCACTACTCGCCCACGTTCCGAGTACTCTGACTGCTTTGCCTTTGCATAATCGTTTTTCAGCTGAATGCAATACGTAAGAGGATCCCCTTTGAAACTCTTGTTATTGGTACAGGGAAATTTTGTTTATCCTTCATCGACGTTAAGCATAGGCAATTATTATTAGGTTTCTTGGTTAAATTTGATTTCTCAAAGAATCGGTACTGCGGTTGATTATAAATCTGTATAAAAGTCCAAAAAATCTATTCTGATTAATATCACAGGGAAAATGTCCATCGAGGTGCAGCTGTCTGGTAGACACGTACTCTAGATAAATAATCACGTTGCATCGTTATGCAAATGGAGAATTATCGATGCGAGTACAATGACGTTAATGACACGGAATGGATAATGATCTCTCGCGATCAGACGTACAATCAACCGGCTGGCTAAGGTTACGGTGTCACGGCCAGGCTTGTTTGTATTCCTAGATTACGTGACGGATCCTGCGAATATCGCGGGAAGAAAAAGCAGCGGAGAAAGAACGAAGCAGGAACGTTGCATCTCACTTAGTTGCAATCAATGATTTATCATGAAGACACAAGGCCAAGTTTGGATCGTCGTCTCGTTTCTGCCTGACAGTCACTTTCAACTGATTACACGACTAGTCCACCTGCCAATGGTTTTCTCTTAATGAATGACGACCCGTCGTTTCGCAATAGGGATTGTTGCTCACACGTGGAAATAATAGCTGCAGTGGCTCTAAGCAAGAGTTGCGTTAACCTTCGAGAAACTGTGCATAGTGGTAAATGTCCTCGAGCGCGTGGAGCCGAGTCCCTGAAACGGTACTGTGGGGTTGAGGCTGGAGGAGGATTGCGATAGAGAGAGATAAGGATAAAGAAAAGTATTAACAATAAAGGCCTTGAAAAGAAGGCGTGCGTTCCTTTAAAAAAAAAATATATATATATATACGTGCCCCATCGTATCACCAAGAGATAAGACAGTAGTCAAGAGATGTAAATGCACGCTGGCAGCACGAAACATAAGCGCAGCCACGTGTTAGAGCGATCGCAACATGTGTCGTGGGTGTAAAGAAAAAATAAATTACGTCTCGGTGCGTAAAAAGTTGAAAAGTCGAAGAAACTTGAGAAAAAGGGCCAAGACCCTTGTCAGCTCATTGGAGTTGCCTCGTGCCAAAGGAGACAAATATGTCCATGTGGAGCGAGAGAGAGAGATGGAAAAAAAAATGAAAGATAAAGAAATAACTCGAATTCGAATGACAGTCGTCAAGGCATCTCCTGGACCACTCTTCGTGCACGAAGACAAACACGTGCTACGAGTGCGAGAGAGACAGACGTATAAATTCTTAATGTAAGATCATGAAGCATCGCATAGTTGAAATCCGCGCGGAAGATGACAGGGAAGTAAGAAATGACTTTGAGTCGCCTTATACGAGACGATCGTTGCAAAACTTAACTCTCGTCATTCCTGCAGTTTGCCATATACAATAATACGTATAAAATCATCCGAAGCCGCGTATACGTCTATAGGATTACATACTGATCTAAGTACAGTCTGAACGCAATGCTTTCTCGATGACTCCCCATCGTTCTCACGGAAGTGAAAAATATACGAAGAAGCATCCACAAGCTGGTATTATAGCACCTGCAGCATGAACTCATCATCACTGTCCTTCGAGATGATTTAAGACACTAAAAGGGCATCCGATACCGGATTCGCTACTGGATCAAAGTCTAACGTTATACACGGTAGCTTTAACGGACTGTCACAAACTACTAGCCACGCTATACGATCCTGAGAAATCAATCGATCCATAGTTAAATTCAGCCAAGTGATGAGGGCAGCCAGTAAGTCAGTGGACCAAGGTAATCTTGAAATGTCGGAACGTTATCCGCACCCGTTCGGCTTGATCTATGTAGTCACGTGTAGTCACGTCTAGATCAATACCCGAGAACCACGCGAGCGTATATACGCGTCTCGCTTGTATTATACACTAATCGTGAGTGTATATACATTGGCTACTACGTGCCTAATTACAGAAGCAAACAGTGTAGATTCGAGATACCAAATAGTGGTTGGTAGGCATACACTAGGGTTTCTCAAGCATAGAGATTCAAGAGAGCTCAGAATAATACAACATATGCAGATACCCACAGTACCTACAATAAGCGTACACGTGTTACTGTAGAACTATGTACTGCCGTATAACCATACTATCACCTAGTCTAGATTGGCGCGAAGGGCGACAATAATAACAATCTGTGTTATCTATATACCGTCCTGGCTAAGTGATAAGGTAGCTTCGGTTGCGCCTGGGAAGACGTCCTGACGAATCGGATGAGACGTCAGGATGTTCGCACGGATACACGTCAGAGGTAGGATGCATTATGCAACGGTAACAGTAGCGGCGACGATGCCCAGCAGTGTAGGGATTCGCGATGTAGAAGTGGAGGATGATGATGATGATGATGATGATGATGCAGATCTACCGAGCACGCAGCTGCTCATCGCGTCTTATACATTATGCCATCGCGTAATGCCTATCTCACCCAAGGCCAGTTGTACTACAGTACGCCGCTATATTGCATATTGCAACGGAAAATAAATTGTTGCGCAAGCGCGCCGATAGGAGCGAGAGCGAGCGAGGGTGCTACTCGGTGTAGCATAAAATTATTGCCTCGTTTATTCTAAGCAATGATCTCATTGCCGTGATCATATTGTGAGACGAGATGGAGATCGTTCACCGATCTCATTGTCGTTCCCTTCGTTTTCGAACAAAGATAATCATCCGTGTACGTCACTGTTATTGACTGCCGTGAATAGTTTATTGCGGATAATTAAAATTCACCGTGTCGAATGCACGATTAGGAAAAATATTATTGTAGCGACTGCTTTAAGTGTATATATATATATATATATATATATATATATGTGTGTGTGTATACATATATATGATTCGGTTAAAAACAACCACGGATAAACTTGGTGTGTTCCTACTTGGTGGTTAGCTTTTCAATTCGGTTTACCCTGTATATGCAGTTGTGTCAGTGGCTGTACTTGTGTGCATCAGGGACAAGTGAGAGTAGGGTATAAATACACTGCAAGCGGATCTCGCAGGAGAACCCTAGGAATAAAAAAAAAGAGGGGGGCTCCCTCCGTTGAAATAAGATGAAACAAAAGTATATCGGAGAACCGGCTCATCAGCTGGCAGGACTGGTCTGTTGTCTTTCCGTCTTGCTCGTTCCCGTGAATTTAACCTCCCGTCTTAGTTCCCTTTATACGGAGGATCGTTTCTGGTCTGAATTTTATTCGGAATATATATTTCCACCTATAGGTATGAACGTCTGGTTCTATGGTGAACAATAGTATCGAACTATTGAAGATGATCGAAGGAAAATCTTATGCTAGATTATATATATATATAGAGAGAGAGAGAGAGAGAGAGAGAGAGAGACGTCGGGTATAATTTTCTTGTGGTATCATATTGGTACCGAGGGGTCGTGGTTGCACTTGAATCCCAGGTCACGGGTTCTTCGATACTCGATGGATCACTCTGATGTACGAGATCCTCTTGAAATTCTCCTCGTACACGCACGACGACCTTCCAGGAGGATGTGTGACCATGGATATTCGACGGAGCATCGAGGAAGACGAGGGTACCAGGAGCGAAGATCAGGAGACTAAGAAATAAAATAAGAAAAGTAAGGACAGGAATAAGAATAAGAAGAAGAAAAAAAAAAGAAGAATAACAAGTACCAGGAGATCTCGTCTTTGTCAATCAAGAAGGCACACCGTTCCGTCTGATCTGTCGAGTAGATGGCAGGTACCAAGCACCAATCGGATACCTGGAAAATTCCATGGACGAGTCAGCATAATTTCCACGTTAAGCATCGAACTTATTGTTATCGATGGAAAGATAAATTATTTTATTCTTATACCACGGGTTCCTCTCGTATAGCTTTTATATCATGTGTGTGTCTATATACACATATATAAATATGTGCGATGATTGATATTGGCAAATACGAAAAAGGAATGACTGGATGGCGCGTGCCTCGATCAGTGGCAGCTCATATGGCAGCCTGTTTATCATCAAGTTCTGCAAATTAGCCGCTCAGCAATTTTGTCTCCTGATCTCCTTTTCCACGTAGAATCCAAAGACTCTTTCGGGCGATCCTGGTGTCTCGCGCGCGCGCGCTGCCAGAGGCATATAATTTTCTCGGTGTTTTTATTGCGGGGTAACTTGTCTTCAGGTGAGCTGGTCGAGGTGGAGGTGGCAGGCCGAGGTAGAGTACTACAGGCACAGCTAACGCGCAGTAGCCTTATCTTCTCTTTACCTCTCTGTTCACCATCCTTGTCGTACCATCTTGTTACTCTCTTGTCCTCTCGCTCTTTCTGTCCCTTGAGCACCCCTCTTACCTCCTTGTAGTCCACCTTCCGACTCCACGTCCTCCCCTCTCCACTCCTTTACTCCTGCGGTGCCCTCTGCCTTCCTCCCCTCTGGTCGACCCTCTCGCCCCGATGCCCTCCCGAGCCTCCATCCAACCAAGGATTTTGACCCTCGTTTCGTGTTGCTTGCATTTCAGTTTAACTTTACTGACTTTGTTTTTCGCCTCCGGACAAGAGATAAGGTTGATAAACGCCCCGGCTTATTTTAAACCTACGAATTCGCGTATTTCATACGACCTACGCTCCTATAGGGGGTTGCCTGTGTCCAGTGATTCGATCATCGATCCTCTTATTGTCCCGAGGTCCTTGACGTTACCAAGGACTGACTCTTGGACGAGCACTCTTTCGTAGATCACAGTATGATCCAGCCACTTTACATTATGAGCTACAGGGATGCTGCGAGTTGTAAAAATATTTACCCTCTTACTCAACGTACATATTTATCTATACACGTACTCCTGGCACCAGGTTACGCATCCAGCTTCCTCTTCGTCGAGACGATCGCGCTCTCACCAGGATAATATGTATACCTGAGAACTTAAAAGGATCGGATCCATAAGCGACGGCTCTTACCTCCAGGACGTAATTGGGCGATCTCGAGCACCTGTACATGACGTGTACCCCTTGGAACGATTGTTCTCCACTCGCGGAATACTGGTTGCTCGATTTGTCAAGACAGGATCTCCGTGATATTAGTCACAAATAACCATAGACACCTATCCCCCGGAGTGAGACACAGCTGAGATAGGATCTAGCTCCGGGTGACACAGTGCCTATACCTACGCTCCTATATGACCCTGTCACTCCCTATGACTATTTTTCAAAGAAGAATATCACGTCTATTCCAATCCAAATGAAAAATCCAAATACTTCACCCTACACCCCCCCCCCTCTCTCTCTCTCTCTCTCTCTCACTCCGTACCCTGAACTGTCTAGTGAATTCAATCTCCACCACAGAGTTCTCTGAACCCCTCTATGAAGTCGCGCCACGAGCTGTCAGACTTATTGGCCGAAGTCGGTAGCTCCTGTTTGTAGCGCAGTTGGTAGCAACAACCACCACAGAGTTGCGTAGCATATTATTAACAGCATCCCCGGTTGCTCGCAGGGGCCCACGGCTACTAATACCACACATCCCTCTCACATGGTACCCAAGTCAGAAACGTCGGTTCCGTATGCGAACGTACGTAACGTTGGCTACAGAAGTCGATTGCCCGTTTGTGCAGCTAGACTGCTATACCTGTTTTATGTATGCTGCTCGAACCATCGGTGGATTCAACCAAGGCAGGCAGACAGAGAGAGAGAGAGAGAGAGAGAGAGAGAGAGAGAGAACGAGAGAGAGAGGCTTATTGTTGATCGCTAATTATCCTACCCAGCAATTACATACAATTATCTGACACGCATGCATAGGAGGCGCAGTGCCCGGACTTTTGCGATTGTGTCTTCGCTCGAGTGTAGCTACGTGGAACGGTGCGTTAGTTGCGTCGCTGTGGCAGTGCTGCCGCTGCAGTGCCAGAAGGGCAACAGAGAGGATAAGAGTAGAGATGGAAAGGAGGCGAGGGCGAGTGGCTAGAGGGTTAGGTAGAGCGAGTGAGAGCGAGTGAGAGTGAGAGCGAGAGAGAGAGAGAGAGGAGAGAGCAAGGCGAAACCGGTGTACCCGACAGCGTGACGCCAGCCCACCATATCCTCTTTCCCTTTTACCTGCTAGTATATAGTCTCTCCTCTTCGACATCTTATGCTACGTCTCTCTCTTTATTTTTCTCTTTCTCTCGTCTCTCCTCGATCACTGCCCAATCTTCAGTCCTTTATCCGTAACGCTTCTCCTCGCTGACATCCACCCCGTAACGTGGTATCAATATCGATTATCAATCTCCTTAGGAAGCGGCGAGGCATCCCTGGACTTCTTGTAGGCTAACTTCGTGGCGACAACAAGGTGGGTTATACATATACGCAAGCAGGGTATTTATATAGAATCGTTTAACGGCACTCGGAACGCGTGAATGCAGTATCACCTTCGAACCTTCACCACCTCGGTGATCCCCGGCGAGAGGCGACTTCGTCGTAGCAGGATTACGCGATGGAAAATACAAAGGCTCGACTGGCTGGTACAGACTGTGGAGTCTCTTATAGCTGACTCTACCACGTGCATAAGATCCTGTTTTCTTCGTGGTTTTCCTATCTTATCTCACTGTGAAGATTTGTTTCGTCCAAAACTGTACGGTTTCTAAGCTATTAGTCGCAGCTTCATGATTTTTCTGTTTACATTAGTTTTCGACGAGGATCATGAATTCTGTTTGTATGCGATTGTCGTCGTTTGAGAACGCGAAGAAGTTCAAGGCGACTTCGTGATCGGAGCACGTGCATTACCGTCGTAACGTCTTTTCACGCGTGCCTATAATATGTTTTAGCTGTCCTGCCGTAACGACCGTCCAACGCACATCCAAGGAAGAGCCATAGTATTATGGCTATTGGTTACCATGAAGACATGAGAATAGCCATGGTAAATCTATTCCAGTGGAGGACTGAGAAAGAGGCACTACGCTAATACAGTATATATATAGATATATATATATATATTGTATCATAATATGTTATAACCTCCAGCGTCGTGCTAATTACGGTACTGTTTTGTAATACAACATCACACCCAGTTTCCTCTTACGCTTCGTGTTCATTGTCAAACGTCCCGATAGGAGTATGGCGTCGCTTCCTTATCAGAATTTTGCATTACGCCATCGCATCGTAAACAGGCAGTGATCGTACATGGAAAATTCCAGAAGCGATAGTTTCGTCCCCACTGGTATAGGTGAGGCTATAAAGGCGTGGGTACCTGAATAAGGGTCCTTTGTAACGCAGGGGAGTAGTTCCTGCGGCTTGAGATGGAAAGGCTCGAAAAGCATGGCGATAATTACAGCATATTTCAGCGCAGAACACGAGGTGACTCGCTCGAGCGAATCTTGCGGATTTTGGCAGGATCGATGATTTATTTGCAACAGATTGCCGGGCTGTCGTTCCCGTCGACATTGTTCTTGCTCTCCCGCAGATGACGGCGTTGCTGTTCTCGTTATAACCTTTCTTCTCGTCTGTTCCTTTATTATCATTATTTTCCCTGTCGCCAGTGGCACTCGAATCGATCGAAACAAGGGAAGGTTCCAAAGATCGTGATTTTCGGCGCGATTTCGTATTTCGCGGTCCGCCCTGGTTAATGATCCATGGCCAAGGACTTGCGGCTGAGTGTGGCTGAGGGCGTCCTTATTCCTTTCCAAGCAAGTTCTTCAGCCTGACTTAAAACTGAAGTGGTACACAATATCGTCGACGGGTCAACGACACCCCTGGACCTTTTTTTCTCCCCGCAGACCCTTTCTTCAATTAAAGGCGAAGGTATCGACGAAGATGATTGAACATTGTTTACCACAATGCAGTAGCATGTACAGGTTGTGCACAGTGAGAGTATGTAGTACATAGGAGCAACTGGACCATGATTGACGACGTGATGTCTGCCTCTCCTCTCTTCTCTTATGCACCACCTCTCTGAATCCTCTCTATCTCTATCCCTATCTCTGCATCTCTGTATCTCTATCTCTCTACCTCTGTCTCATTCTACTACCTCCGCGCTACTTCGAGAGGTAGTAATCCTCTGTGAGCTGAACATTACGCCAGAGGCGCACAATCCTCAGGACTCCCTGCAACCATTTCAATCCGCTACCAGCTCTCTCGTAATGCCTTGCGCTCGTGTCTCTCCGTGTCCCTTCGTCAGCCTCCGGCAATCCTTCGACTTCTCTTCCTTCGAACAGGGACACGATCCCTCAACGTCTATCTTCGAATCTCCGAGATTGCCTCCTCTATTACCGAGTCCACTTCGGATGCTCCAGCATCCTCGTATCAGCCTCCGGCTTCTCGCTGACTTCTGGACCTCTTGCTTCCCTCGCGAGATACGCATTCCCTGTTTCACTGCCTTTGATCAGCCTGCAGATGTTTAATTCGATTTAATAATCAATGTCGTTACAGATTTTTTTTTATATTAATTCCTCAACATTCGTCTTTGACTTTTCGCGTGTTACTGATGATGATCAATTTTATACGTACCCTTTGACCCCTGTGCAATGTGTGTCGATCGCAGAAATTGACGCGAGACAATGGACCGGCTACGGTTCACCTGGCTGGAATGAAATCGCAAGCGCCAAGGCGATTCCTTAGGACGAAGTTGAGGTGAAGGTAGGAACGTGCCCGCTCCGGGTCAACCAACTCAAACGTATGGTTGAGGTGCTCCTCCTACTCGGTTGCATGTTGTGTGTGCCCCCTACTCCAGGATCAGCAGACTCGTGCCATCGAGGTGCTCATACCGCGAGATCTCATCCGCAGCATCTTTTCTCGAATTTCATTTTCTCCGTGAAGCCGCAATCAGTCACGCGATTTCGAGGCTTTGCTTTCGCCTTACCACTTTACACTATGGATTAACTAACTGAAAGCAGTTGACCGAAAGTTCATTTATTTCTAAAAGAGACAGCCCGACCCTCCCATCGGTACCTCCTTCGATATTTTATATTTTTTAAATTATTATTTTTAATATTTCCTTCCTCGGTCCTCCTCTCTCTTTCTCTCTCAATGCTTTTACTTTTTTTTTCTTTATCTTCAATTGCCAATACTTTTATTATCGTTGTCAGGACATGCATCGAGTGGCTATTAATTACAGGAATTATTCTTACACCCGAGTCTAATTACTCCTGGATAATTACTCATTCATTACTTACCTGCTATTACCGGTGGATTTAGCTATTTTTATAACGAACTTACTCGCACCGCAGATGATTCACGCAACGCGAATCTCTAACAATGCAAATATTTCCTCGGTACATTCATCGGTAAGACACGTAACGTATCCCGTCGAAATTTCAATCTGATTCTCAATGGCGTCACTTGCTTTCAAGACACTGACCTACTTCCGCCATATTGGGACGTCAGGTCGCGTTTAATAATGCATTTAAAACCCGCGCTTTGTAATTTCACGATAATTGCACAGCCCAGGGGTTGTAGGCTTGTAACGTTTGTTATTCCAATTTACCGGAACTGCCACCGAACAACCCACAATAATTGGTATTAAATTGCCCTAAGATTCAATCTCGTCACGTTATTACGTTTATCTGTCATACGGACATCAGGTTTATCGATTAATCATATAGAAGCTTTTCACGTATCTGATGGGCTGTCCGTTTAGATTTCGCGATATATCCCGCAACGAGGATTTCCCGTAAGAGCTCATATACCACTTCTGGCCTTTTTATCCGTCACTTTTTTTCTCCCTTTGTTTTCCTGGCATTCGGGGTAAACATGAATGAGCCAATTGTGCCTGGGGGTAATATTGCGTGTCCCAAAAGAGGAGTTTCGCGTTCGACGTCCTCGACACGCAATGCACTTCCAGGTGCAGTACCTTGGATGCAACTTTGCATTATCTCTGTCTCTTTCTATCCTTATCACACCAATATACCAGTCAACAGGGATGCTCATACCTTTACTTTTTTTTCCACTCCTGGTCTAATCACACATAAGTACTAATCTACATAGGGCAATTGGGTACATATAGACACGTATATATGGCTTCTAAAAATTCAGTCCTCAATTTTCCACAGGGTGTAGACGTATATACTGGTTCGCTCGTATGGATATTTTCAGGCCCAAAAATAGTCCAGCGATAAAAAAAAGTCTCCCTTCCCAGAGCCACGTATCGGGCCACTGGCGTTTCTTTGGCTGTGTAAACTGAGTTTTTGCCATGTGATTCTATTTGAAGAGGCAATAGGGGAGTGCGAGACGTCCCTCGGCACCTTGTGTATAATGTACAAACCCCTTTTAAAAATTAAGTCGGTCATTGCACCACGACAAATGTTCTAATGGGGTTTGGGGCGACGTTTATTTTCTCGTTCAAAGCTCCCATAATCGACTGCATTTAGATATGTAAGCGTGGTGATGCCAATGGCGGTGGGTACAAGGTGTTCTGTAATTTTTTTTTCTTTTCTTCCCACAACACTCAGCCACTCGCCAGTGCATGCGAATATGAATAACACTTGGAAATGTTTGGTCAGGTGAAGGTCGCTACCTCGGCCTTGCACTCGGTAATAACTCCCCAGCGCACGTTTATGCGTCCAGCTTGTTATACGCGTCCGGCAAGTCGAATTAAGGGAAGTCGAAGCTGTGTCTTTTCCTATGACACGAAGTGCAGCCCTTTCAACCTTAACGTCTCAAAATACAATGACGATCATACTGTACCCGCGTAACTAGCGCCAGGACGTGCATAGATTTATGAGCGAGTCTGGCATTGGTCCAAAGCTGAGTTAGCATTTATCCTGAGCTGCTTTTCACGACGTGCAATGGAGTATGTATGGGTTGCGTTATGGGGTCTCGCGGCGGAGTGGAAAGGGCACTATATTACCCTATAGAGCGCTAAATTATGCGCGAGAGCTTTTTACGGCCGCGGAAATCGTCCTGCCCGGAATATTCAGCTTCTACGAAAGACGAAAAAGGGGTAGCTAGGTATAAAACCACTAGTCGGAGGACTGATCTGTGTTTCGGGTAGATGCTTGTTCAATTTTTTTTTTTTTTTTTTCCCCACTACTTTTTAAGAAAACCATACCCAACCGACCATTCCACGGATAAACGATGGAAAACCCTGAAACATAAGGATTGAAATATTTTTTTATTCTTTTTTGACAGATCGCGAAAATTGTTCAGTGTTTTCGTTCCGCTTCGATGACTCCTGTACGTGACGTACGATAGAGACGAGTGGAGGGGGTGGGGGTGGGGTATATGAAAAAAAAATGAAAAAATATCAAAGGAGCGTGAGGGAGGGGAGTACTCGTTAAAGCACCGAATCATCAGCAGCCCATAGTCGTCCAATTAAAAGCAGCGGAGAGTCCCTGGGCAATAAGAAAAAGTGAGTAAACAAGAAATAATAAAGATGGCCCAAGAAGGAAGATGGCTTAAGAATACGGTAGCTAAGCTAAGTTATATTTGATGCGTTGATAATTAGTTTTCGAGAGAGGCTGGGCCCTCTCGCCCGTTCGAGCTGTCAAGTCCACCATTTGTTACCCAATACGACTCGCTCGCCAAGAACAATTTCAACGAATCCTACTTGACTCCAATTTCATACCAATTTCTCTGTCGCATCATCATATACCCATGTTATTATTGCCCACAATGACAATATCGAGATTTAATTTTTTTCTTTCTTCATTACTTTGCACGTAAGAAAATCAATACGAGTCACCACCACCTTATACTTAACCATCTACTCGCCTAATAGGTATACACATGAGCTATACCTATATCTACCTATCTTCCGCAAGGCGTTACCTCCATTCGAAAGTGGCGATGCTTGGGCCCTTTAACTTATCTCGTTGCATTTAACGATTATCTACGGAGGATGAACCGTAGCGTGTTCTTTCCGAACAGGGCCGGTTAAAGTGCACTGTATCCCGAGGCAAAAAGGACTTATCCTTCATCTTGGATGAGGCGCCCTTCAACGCGCTTTACCTTCGAGACCCGTCACATTCGGCGCATCGCTCACGCGATGCATACGCACGTCCACGCACACAGCTTAGAGGATAAAAATATCCTTACGAGATTTCACATTAATTTAACATCATTGGAAATCATCGGTAAAGACATATAAAAATAATATACCCCGTACAAGCTTCCCCCCTCTGTATACGGTAGCATATAGAAAGTGTCTACATATCTACGTGTCTGCACCCACGTGCAATGCGCTAATCGAGACACGTTGCATATGCATTCGTATCCATATAAATTGCACTTTCGACGTTTGTTCTGGACGACCTCGCGCGATCCTCGATCGCCTCGAACTCTCACAGCGAAAAATCATCGACTGGGAAACTAGGCGCCTTTAGACGGGGCGTCCGTCGGTTTCGCCTACACATTAATCCAGCCCTGGTCTTTAGGACTCGTATGTAAATGCGACGCTATATTTAGACCAGTATCTCGGGTGTATAATACGTTCGGTTGGAGAATCCTCTCTCGATGGTACATGTGTGCGTGAAGTACGTGCGTGCGTGGAACTGCAGGACCCGCCAAACCGGTTACCCACGCGGCCAACACCAGTACTACCAACTGTACCATTGGTCTTTTCCATAGGTGCAAGAGAGAGAGAGAGAGAGAGAGAGAGAGAGAGAGAGAAAGACACTATATAAAAGGAACACTATCTCTCCTATACTCTACACTCTACCCCACGAATCTCCTCACTCACTGGCTTCTCTCTTCTCTCTTCTCTTTTCTTCTGTTAGGCCTCACCTTTCTCTTCGCTCTTCACTCTCTTACTTTACCCTCTTCCCTCCTCGCCTCGTGCCTCTTTACTACTACTATGCACTGTGTCAGAGGTCTATCTCTCTCTCTCTCTCTGTCCCTCTCTCGTTCTCCCGCATCTTGTACCTCTCTCTCTCTCTCTCTCTCTCTCTCGCTACTCTTCTTCGGCTGGATATGCACGATCATCAAACTACACTTACTAGCCGAGGTCACACCCATCAACTTCAAAGACCTGGACAGTTGGAAAAGCGATCATGATTTTCCAGGAACACGTGTACGTGTCTATATGGTCAGTCTTGTAATTGATTTGATCTATTTTAAAGATCTCTTTTGTTTTTATTTTTTTTTTAATAATAAAATATTTTTATTCTCATGCTAATGGAGACTGGCCTTTTGTCTCGTGCAGTAAAACTAGGCATTTATATTATACGTGAATGCATATCGAGGTACTGGTATAGTGGCACGCGCTACGTATCAAACACCGTATGCGTCTGTGCCGTAATCTGCCCACGATCGTTACACGGTGAAATTGCATTTTTACAGCAAATTACGATGCGGTCGTACCGCGCGTTGTAGGCACCTTGAGACTTTCGTCACTGACGGCGAATGGCTGCTTCAAACTGACATAACCGCAAAGTGCGTGAAACGCATCGCGCGCGGATCCACTGAAAACGAGAGTGAGTCCGGCTCTCGTAAAGGCGCGGATGGTATTTAGTTTTAAAAAGTGACGTCGCAATGAAAACGAACGTCCGCTACATAAGGATCAGCGCGAAGGTAGATTCTTTTTATACGACTGATAATCCTATCGGTAAAGATTCTAAAGTCCCATGTTAATTATTATGATACTCGTACGAACTCTACGGATAACATTTTATTGGCTGAAAATTCTTGGTACGTACAAAGCGATGTTTATGGATAGTCGAGCCGTCTGCTGTTGGTATAATAGTTTTGAGTCACACTGTATGTCTCTTCGTATATGAAAATACATATTGTTTTTGTACGTTACTGTCGCACTGTGGTGTTAAGCTACACGAGTACCTACTACGTCGGGATCCTGTACGCCAATGGAGATAGTGTCAGAAACGCCTCTGCCTTGTCGAAAGGCGTGATCATATGTCAGTCACTCACATATGTGACAGTGACTTGGCTACACGTGTTACATTATGCACTCGCACTTGAAAATCGCGTTGGAACTAGAACTACTATTATTTACTATTCTCCGTTAACAGACACTGAAACGGCTACTTGAGTTTGACTGGATGAGAAATTACGACTCGTTTATAATGATAATAATCCAGTGCGATCTCTCGTTGTACGTAGCTTCGAGGGATCGATGGCTGAGTGATCGATAAGGACGTAACGTGCGATCTTGGACGTTTAAAATCACGAATCTACGTATATAGAGACTGTGCGATAGAGAAATGTGTTTTTTTTTTTGTTTTCAAGGAAATTAATAAAATACAAAGAGTTAAGAATTTGTATGCTAATAATTTCACTTGGCGATTAAATATAATGGGGGCACTGGCCGCTCGGCGTTGGCGCATTTGATTCCGTCATTATTGTCCAAGTTTACCGCAATAAGTTTCCAGGATAATCTGCGCGTAGATGGAGAAGCTAGAGTCAAGAGTTCCGAGCATGGATAATGACAGGCCCAGACTCGTTAGGTACTCTGGCGTAAGAACAAAAAGGTTTTCAGAGGAGAAGCGAACGAATGAAGGAACTAAGGAACGAATGGACGAACGAAGGAACGACGGAACACGGACGGGAGTAGGAATAAAAAGCAGGGCGCACCTGTGCCTAGCAGTAACGCTTTACTACGGCGATGATGTAAACGTGAACGTAAATGAGAATAAGTGGCTGGACTTAAGAAAATTGCATAGGAACTCCGTGCCGGTGATGAGATCTTAGTATTGATAATTTCGCGGAAAGTCCCAAGCCGCGAGGGACTTTCGCGCGCTACGTGTTTCCTCCGACCAATTAGTGCAGCCACCTATCGGCCCCATTAGCAATTAAAATATACTTATATCCACATCCAGCCATCCCCTCGTATATCCCTATACTAATTGTACCCTTAACAATATAAAACAACACTAATAGCCAGTATTAGATGAATCATGCTTCGCCACGAAGACATTTAACCCCAGATCTTTAATTACTGCTCCAAGAAGCCCTCTTGACACTGGAACGATCGATAATTTTTAATTAGCCCCATTAATCCCACCGCGTAAAATCAGCACTGATTTTACAATGACAAACACTCGAGCTTCGTTCACGTATCATTTTCTCATTCTCCTCCTGTACGCTATGACAATTACAATTTACAGCGACTGCATTAATTATACGAAAAATTTGCATTTCTCTCTCTTCATTCAGCAACTCGCATTCAAATCGGTAGCGTACAGTCCAGCGGATGCGCGCGCATCCAAGAAGGCTTAAGCGCGCGAGGTTAAACGGATAAACGAATAAACGCGGAGATATCGTGTGTGTATTCGAACGCACATAATGTGTACCTACTCGACGTATGTACGAGAGCATAAACATGGGCCATTATACACACATAAAAGCCATCGCGCTTCGTATAGCGAGGTGAAGTTCATTGCCTCCATGGCAGGCGCACCGTGCTTGCTGTGCCTGCCGCGCCGTGGACCCTATATACCCTTTCTCAACCTCCCCCGCCCCAACCCCCCTCCCACCCGGAGGAAAGAAGTGTGCGACGCACACTCTGAATCCTAATGTTTATACGTGTATTAACCAAAGCAACCAGTGCATATGTGACGTTTGTAAATATACGAGTCACGTGCTGCCCGAAGACGTCAAAATGTGAGACGTAACTCAACTCATGCGCCGTACGAATCCTTTGGACCTTATGGATTCACCTTAAGTATATGTATACATTATATATATATATATATATATATGTGTGTGTTACGTAGCTACTTGAATCACCGCTTGCTTTACCGCTTTCATCAATTTTTATCTAGTCCTTATCCGTGTCTTTTTTAAATCCTTCTCTTTTTATCATCTTTCATTTTGCTCTCGACGCACGTCACTCGCTCGATCCATCCTCGACGCCTACATTCTGGACAACGTTAGTCCGCGAGTTCTGCTTGTTTGCACGTGTCCGTATTCCGTACCGCGAGGAAACGATTCTCGTTACTCCGCCTCTGCTACCGGTTAATACCGGATTAATAATATGAGAATCATTCTCGCGCTCTTATATTTTCATTTCTTTGACTTCTTACAAATTACTCAACTCGTTCTAGCTAGTTGACTACGCGCTGCTATCGGAAATAAAGAAATCTCGTTTGCGCGCACGTACGCGCGACGTCACATTCGAACGAGTCGCGTGTGATTACTTATGTCGCATCGCGTAATATCGAGATGATGATGAACGCGTATGCCCACATGTCTGCGAGTCAGAAAATGATCTTAGCGTGGCGAGGCATAAGTAGATGGATTACGTTTGACTGACTTGACAACGCAACGCTGCTTGCAACAAGTTTTCTGTCTCTTCGTGAGAGAGAGAGAGAAAAGAGAAAGACAGGAGGAGGAAGGAGGGAGAATAGACAGAGAGAAAAGCAGAGAGGAGATAGCGAGAGAATATTGAGGAGAAAAAAGTTTGTCGAAGGGGTATAAGCGGGGGAAGGGGGTAGATGGGGGGGGGGAGAGAGAAAAAAGATGAGAGTAAAGAGAGTAGAGAGACAGAGAGTACCGTTTCCACTGTTCGTTGAAAAGGGACGAAGAAATAACGTTGTGGCGCAGCTTATGCGCCCTCGGGGCACCATTATATGGTAATCTTGCTATCCCTCCTTACTCCTCTCATTCTCACTCTCTCGCTCCCACTCTTCTGTCTCTCACTCTCCTCTTGCCAGTAACTGAACTCTTTGCTTCTCTCTCTTTCGCGAGAACCCTCTCTCTCCCCTCCCTCACTATCCACCGTACAACGCGTCACGGCGTTTCTCTTATTCCTCTCTGTTACCTCTTCCTCCTCCTCGTCTTCCTCTCTCTCTCTCTCTCTCTCTCGACCTTTTTCCTCCTTTTAGTTTGTTTCACGTTGCCAGTGGATAATTGCACTCCCTTGCTTTTACCTACCTAACATTTTCTTCTCGCTCGCGTACGCCGCCGCGTCCGTGCTCGGCTATTCGTTTCCGTGTTTTCTTTTTCTTTTCTATTCCTTCGCTCCATTCGCCTCCTTCCCTCTGCCCGCTATTCCATTTTTTTTATCTTACTTTCACATTCGTTCCTCGGCTCGGATACGAGTCCCTTCCTTACCAATTCACCGACATGATTTTCCACGCTGCTTGAATTACTCGCAGCCTTGTATTAACGTAGCATATGAAGTTGCTCGCTACTAACATGATTTTACTGAATTTCCCACAAGCCCGGTAAAGCCAGTAAACTGCTACGTACTTCGTACCATAGCCACAGGCATACTCAACGATTTGCTCTTTCCTGCACAGCGTACGGCTGCCTTCAGCCCATGGTAATTTACGCGCTGTATGCATGGGGTGTATGAGTTATGGGGTGCTAAAGCATAGGTAACTCAACTGGGACTCGAAAGCTGAGTATGTATTCATGGATTCCAGGATAGCCACCTTTAACGGTATAATCTTGAGCCATTCGACATTATTAAATTCAATCGTCAAATCTATATGCGAAATATCTATAATACCTGATTGCCCGTTCTAAATCATTATTTCCTCATTCGTTAATTCATCCATTTAAGATACCCAAGTGCTTAAGTACAGAAATCTTCTTGACCTTAATGGCGATCGGTTACTTCGTATTGGCACATATGTACATCCACTCGATCGTCACGTCACCGAGATCAACAATGACGTTAGTTTGTTAAAGTTGTTGCTGCTCGAGGACAGCTGTTAAGCCTAGTTGAGATTGAATTGGTAGCTCAATGTGGCGCGTGCTCCCAACACTCTGTCACGTACAAATAAACGGCCGTGCCTCTTATTATATTATGCGTTATTATCTACTTATCGAGTTATTGTCCGTATTGACTTCATTGGATCTGATACTGCTCCCATATTCTCAGACGTGCACTGCTCCGTTGAAAGTTCAACCCAAGATGCAAGGCGGTCGTGGAACTTTTTTTTTGTAGTATAGCTATATATATATAGACTTGATTACAATGATTCTAATTAACATCTTATTGCCCGTGAATCGACGGAATTGCGTCTATGACATGTATGATGAATATCAATAATTATCCTTTTATATACGGCCTGCGGACGATAAAGTAACAGCTGTTCCCGCATTCTATGCTATTTTGTTTTGCGCGTTGCAACGTAGGTCAGGGATATTGATTGACAGTTACGATAGGTCATGGTTCGGCAGAGCGTTATAAGATTTGATATATTCTTAATCCCTGCGCGTGCTATGCATCTCCCGTGTATAAAATTCTTCGACCGATATTATTATGACCGTTCAATCGTTTTAAGGCTACAGTTAATTAATACTTGAGGATGTCGAGAGCAGATGTATTAGCGACGAGCGTAAGAAGAGGACAGATTAATTTGTCGCGTTTCACGTCCTCGCGTGTCCACGTTGAAGTATGAGTAAACGCGTAACGCGAAGAATGTGCGTCCATTGTGACCAAATAGGGCTTCCATAGCGTAATATGTCACATAACATGTTGTAACACTAAACCGTAGACGAAGAGTGCCAGGTTGTAACCTAATAGGAGTCGTGCTGGGCACACTTGTGGCATGCGCCACAGCCTCTTTCCTTGATGTTCGTCCTACGTCTCTGTTTCTCTCTTCGCCTCCCTGCCTATATTTATCCTACTTGTCTTCTTTGCTTCGTTCCCGAGTTACCAGGAAGGTGCAAGGCGATTGAGGGGAGATTGACCAAGGGCCTATCGATTTACATGATTTCAATAGTAGCAGTCGAGAGGACGTGGCGGGAGGAAGAGTAAGAGAAGAAGATTGAAAGGTACGAGTAACGTAATAAAGAGGATAGATAAACGACGTAGATGCGGTAAGTCTTGAGTTGGCCTGTAAAGTTTACAATACAAGAAAAAGGCACGTACCCCTGTAATACAGTAGGCTTTCAACCTGGGTAAGTCCTAGTCACGAATCTTGGAAAGGATTGAGGGAGCGAACGGTAGCCGAACAAGAAGGACTACAAAACCAGAAGAACTAATCAAACTCAGCGAAGTGCAGCCTGGAGAAAAGTGACTAACCGTAGCACGAACGATATCTTACGTGACGAGGGGATATAACGACTCCATCTTTTGAATTTCCCGCGGAGATGATACTGTTGGTATACTGCAGCCAAGCTGTGCTGCAGGACGCAGTTAACGGTATCCACCAATGCATCCCTATGTGGATACGTACTGAGCATGTAGATAGATAGGCCTGTGAGATCATTCGAAATGTATCTTCCTCGTCCTGCTGGGCTCTAGCGATCGTAGTCACGGAACGATCAGACGTCTATGAGCAGATCAAAGGGAGGCAGCAGTGCTCGTCTATACGTGCGTATATAAGAAGCTACGTAAAACCCTAAGAAACTAATCAAATAAAACTGCATCCAACCCTGAGGAGTGAGTGGACGCGTGGCTCGCTTCTTGCAGCACGTGACGACTGCTAAAGTAAGTGGCTGACTTAAGTCGAAGCTGAGTCGAGCACAGGTGTGCGAGCGTAATCGCGATGTCACGGGCGAGTCACGCCCCTCCCACTTCGCCATAGCTCCATCTCTCGCTCTTTCGCTCATTTGCCACTCTCGCCGCTCACCGTCCCTCCCTCTCTCTCACTCTGACTCTCGTTCTATCCACTTCGATCTTGTTCTTCCTCGGTCCTATCTCTCGCTTGGTTATTCCACCTCTCACTCAGTTTGTCTCTCGCTCTCTTGATTTTCCCTCACCCAGACTCCCTGGTCCTCCTCTCTGCACTCCTCTATCAGCCATCACCGGTTCGTCGTTCTCTTCTCTCTTTTCCTGACTCTCTTACCCGGCTGGGATCTCTCTGCTTGGACCAACCAAGCGTCGTACAGACTGACCGACTACACCACGAGAAGTACTTTCTAAGCGGTGTAGCTTGCCCTTTCTTACGCCCACTGTAATATCTTGTTTTATCTAGCCACTTTGAAGGTTACTCATTACTTTCTTGTTGACCTGGTGAGATCTATTAAAACCATAGGTCCCCATAGCCATTACAATAGGCTGCGTAGGGTGCTTGTCTTTGCTACAAAATTAAACGGTACCTTCGTGCATGAGTGGCTAATGAAAACTAATGATTAGAGATAGCATCAGTACGATGCATAGAAAGTCGCAACCGTGATTCGCCACGCACGTCAATCCCAAAGAGCTTTACCGCTCTTCCCACTTACGGTAGCGAGTTCTTCAGTAACCCTTTACCGTATACGCCACGTACGTGAGTTTTCGAGCGTGGCGATACGACGTACAACTTGTGGCACGCGTATCCGCGCTTACTCCTCGGGCTGGCCTCCCCAGCGTAATTTCGCCTAACCCCAAAGGCTGACCCCACATGGGCTTGCCGTCACGTCACGTCACGTCAGTCCAGAACGCTGGCAATAATTGCGGCGAGGTTGGCAGCAGCAGCAGCAGCAGCAGCAGCAGCACACAGGGAGCGGATGGTACGAGCACGTGGAACAGAGTTGGACAGACGTTTCTATAAGAGAGCAAGAGAGACAGAGTGATACAGCAACGTATAATAGGTAGATAGAGAGTAGACCAAGAGTAAGGGTAAGAGAGTAAAAGAGAGGAGAGGCCATGTGGCAAACAGTAGTTCTTCGGGCTGAAGAGCAACGCGAGACCACGAAGAGCCAAGCGAAGTCATCCACCCCTAGGAGTAGAGAGGAGTAGCTGCGTCGTGCCCTCCTGAAGCCGATGCATCGTCAGCAGCCACAGAGCCGGCCAGCAGAAGTAGCAGCATCAGGATGGTCAGGAGTGTTCGGCAAGGGGAACAGAAGCCATACCCGAAGGGGGTATCGTCTACCTATGCCTGGATTACACTATAGTATAATATAAAGGAACTACGGGATAGAGTACAAGGGGGGGCAGCACCGGCGAGTATATAACGGGAGAGGACTAGCGAGGGTCAAGAAGGGACAAGGAACGTACCAGGGGAGAGAGCACGCGTGCACGTTCTGGGCGGAGTAGGAGTGATCCGCGAGGCCAGGAGTCACTGAGTGACACACGCACGCCTGCCACGCTTCGTGGTCACGGTCAAAGAACACGCGGGACGTAGAACACAGGACGCAGGACACAGGACACCAGAGAGTCACGCTTCGATTACTCCCGTAAACGCTAGGCCGCGCTCAGGAGGAATCCACTGGCCGGGATTGACTATGCTGGAGAACATTTCGTCCCCGTGACTTTTTTTCTGCCATCTGAAAGAATTCGTTCAATTAATTATTTGTATTTTTCTTACTCTAATTATTACTTATGGCTGTCTTACCGAAAGATAGTCAGACCTGGATGGACACTCTGAGACGATGATCTCGTTAAAGCGATCGTAACGCGATACGGAGTTTCCAAATGATGCCGTCTTCTTCTGCTGGTAATTTGCTTATGCACTTGCATTCACGTGTGCAAGCTGCATATGCACGATAATGCATCTCGCGATGCAGTAGCCGCGGTAGTGTAATGAATGTTATGAGGGACAACGCATGACTCGCGGAGAGTACGGTTATCAGTGCAGTAATGGAGGACAATTACAGAGAGGAGTAGGTGGAGCCACGATGTCATCGTCGAGCTATTAAGCTCGAGGAGCACGTATCTTCCTCGTGTTGGATATAGCTGCGTATGCTCTCCGCCGTATAATCCTGTACCTGAAATAGAAACTGTCTATGAAAGTTCATTCTACGCTACTACTGTTTCCTAGCGGTATAGAGTTTTCATTATGACAGGTGTAGTTGCGCTTGGCGCTCTAAATATACCATATTATCATTACCCTTGATAATAAGCTTTACAAGCTTCGCCACTGCTATCAATGCACAGTGAGTAGAAATTCATTAAGGACTGTTGGTTTTCGAAAAGAAAGATATTCGAATCATTAGCGCAGTCAGCACACCATTATGGCGAACGGAACACGCTCTACCCGAATCCGTTGACTTGTATCTCTTCCTCTGCAGTCTCTCGTTTCTTTTCGTACGTGGTCAACCGAGCGGGCAGCAGCATGTTCTTGGGAAGTTTATGCGACATATCGCCGTACCCAAGACTTGCCTCCCTCATTAGCAAGGTAGTCGGAGAAATCCGTGCTTTTGCCTTTCATAATTTCATGGGCGCGCGCGCTTACGCACGCACGTTTAACGTGTTACATATGTGCACACGAGTGGCCTACCTATAAGGGACGCCCACCCTCGAATCTGCATAAAGAGGTTAAATTATCCAGGAAGCTACCTGGAACCTATGCTCACGCAGAAAGAATGTCTTTCTTTCGTTCTCGACCACAAAAGAGCTTAGGGTGCACTACTGTAATTTTACCGGAACGACGTGCCGTTTCGTTGTAACGTATAATCGAATGAGGCACAGTCTTTTCGTTTTTTTTTTTTTTTTTTTAGTCCAACTCCCCGATAGCATCGTCATTTTTACACTTGAAAAACGATCCCTTTCGTGGGCCTCGTTTGGTTTTAAGTTTAGAAGATAAACACGTATGAGATAATATATGCTTGTGTGTGTTTATGTAATATTGTAAATGCGAAAATATTTTTCAGTGGACTTTGCCATTGATTTTTTTTCAGCTAAAACAAAGGAAAAAGTCTAACCCGTGCAGAATGGATTAAGGAAGAATGACGTTGCTTAATAAAATATAAAATTCCATCTGACGCAATACCTCCGCTTCACTCGTATAAGTGTCGTACGCTTTTGTAGCGTATCTAAATAAATTATTGCGAATAAAAAACCCAACGTGATTACGGTGCAATTTGACTCGTAAGCGACACCCGACGGCTGGAGTAGTCTGAATGAACTCTTGACTTCTACAGAACGTAATACATATCTACCTCTGCATCATTATTGTATGTCTGGCTGGTTTGGCTTGAGTCTGTAATTTTATCGAAATGTCCTTACGTAATAAAATATTCAGCAAACGAGGACAATGACCAATAGAATGGATTCGTGGAATGACGCGCGCTTGAGTTAGGTGGTTTATTAAATATTTTCGTGATGAGTTTTTTTACTTGTGAAAAGAAAAAAACTGGGCAAGCACCGAGCAAGGCGAATCCTATAGAATGAAAATAACGAAGATAAATATCGACGAGGATTCAAGAATATTAATGAAACTAATTACCGATTATAAGATGAATGAAAAATCAAACTGCCATTCGGCTAATTAGCTATTAAATGATTTAGGGGTGAATTTTTTCTCCTTCCGGCTATTAATCTCTCGATTCGCTCATCCATAAAGAGCGATCAGTCACTATCTGGCATAGCCGTTCAGAATCCCTCTATCCAATACTACGATTGCTCCGTATGACACACTGGCTCAGGACCCTCAATTGCATCCCTACTCGCACCGCGAATGGTATTTATATTTACAAGCATTCTACGCACCCTCGAAAACCACGATCGAACCGAATTAGTGACGATCCGACAGTTGCATTTAATTTTCCGCCATACGGAAAGCAATCCTTTCGAACGTATAATTTCTCTATATGTATCGCAGGCCACGTGCTACTGAAATTCCTATGAAAAGAGCTGGCATTAACTCATTGGTAAATACCATGGTTATCGTCATATGTTACTAATTTTGCAAAGCATGATAGAACATATGACGAAAAGGACACGAAACCTATTTCAAAATTATTGGTACTGTATAATTTTTATCTCCAAATAATTATACTAAGTTCAATGCACAGTTTCGCTGCGTATAGAGAAATGCGTAGTGAGATATGTAAATTGTGGGGTAAAAAAGATATCGAAGACAAGAGATATATCGTTCCGAACAGCCAATGAGAACTCGTTTCGCCTAACTCGTCTCGTAGTGAAACACGTCGCGCTCGAGCGGAGATCTTAATTTGCATGAGTACCGTTTGAGATAAATGCACGGCGTAATAAAAGTCCGTAAATCCTTCACTCATCAGCGTCGCTCTGCCAAAAGAGGGGTGACAAGATTCAAGATATACAACCCCCGTGGATGAGATAGGACCCCACCCCGTGGTCTGTTATTTAAATTAGGCCAATAAACTTTGAGGCTGCCTGATAGCTACCAAGCCGACCTATATCTCGAGGCATTTAGCTGAGACGAGATGTCGATGCTTGATTTGGGGAAATTGTACTGCTACGAATTACCACGAAGGATAAATCCAACTCAATCCCTATTACAGTTATCCATACGTATCAGCTTGATCAATCAGGACAATTGATCAGTCCTCTACCAAACGAATTTTCAATAGAGTCAAAATTGCAATTATTTAATTAATAAATCCTTTAACACAGTCAATATCCATTCTAGTAATTTCTATGGTACTTACCGAATTGAATATCTTGATTACAGTATCGGCAACGATCCTCCTGTTTAAGAATTCTGACACCATCGGAGGTTATGTCAGCAGACGTAATACGCGAGTCTGTAACGTAGAGCAGGGAAAAAGGTCACGAACAGTTACAAACATAGCGTGAGACAGTGCGAATGGAAAGGCTAGTTTACATCAATACCATAAGCTACGTTCTCGGCGAGCAATGTCTTGGCTCATTGCCTCCTCCTCGCTTTACAACTCCCGGGCACGCCGATATAAAACTGTTTAAATCCACAGCTGAGCCACTAAACGAAACCAGCACTCTCCTTAAACCCTCCTCAGTCCACTTTGCCATTCCTTAGGTAGTTGCTTTGAGGGTACTACTTAACTTTATGATCCGCCGTCACTACAGTGCACTAAGAAAAATTTTTAACCGGAACGAGGTCTCACGCAAATCATCGCCACGACGCCATTCGATGTTTTCAAAACGTCCCGTTAAAGGTACACGCCGCCAGATGTCGCTAGTGAGGCGACGCTCGACGTTTCGTTAAAGTTACGAGTAAAATCGACCCGCGCTTTATACCCACAACGGTTTATCTGTTATCTTGTACTTGTTTTTTAGCAATTTCGTTTTGTGTGTACACATTGTTGGCCCTGCGGGTGGTGCCGCCCTTTACGTGAACAGTGCATATTTAACTTGTGTGATGCGACCTGCGTAGAGCAACGAAACTGGGGTCATTTAATGGATCGACCATCGAGCTGGCCATCTCACTGATGACTGCAATGATCGCTTCCAACCCTTTACTTCACTCCGCCAATCCCTCTTCCACTGTTTTCATTATCATCGCCGCTTGCATACATCTGACTATTCTCGACCTGAGTGATGATGCGCAACGGTGACGCTATCATCCCATTTGCATATTTCGGTACGCATGGCGGATGACGGCGTTCGCTTTCACAGCGCCACCACGACAGATTATCCTGATTAGCGTTATTAATTTAAATCGCTCTCGATAATGTCGCACGACCATGTCGCTATAACTTAACCTAACCATACACTACGGACATTGCCAGGTATGTACACTGAAATATCTACTGGTTCGCTAACGGTTGACTCTTTTCAAATCTAACTTATTGCATTAATTAAGCTTGCTAGTAGCAATCAGTGATAGTGTTTATAAACGATTGTTTTACTTTACAGAAGCCGTCATTAGCAGATACATTTATGCAGAGGCATAAATGTCCTGAACGGCACATTGCAGAGTCGATATCAATCCAAGCATGTACGCGGAAGTGTAGTAAAGAATAGTAAGTAAAATGGCACACAGTGAGAAGTACAATAGAAATGCATTAGTAGTTGAGTCACGATTAAAATACGTGCGAATTCGTCAAGATGCATCGTCCATCGGCTTGGGTCAATTAACAGCATAGTTCAGTGACTATTTTTACTCCGCACTTTCTGTTCAGCATTGTTTTTTTTTTCTCTCTGATTTTACCAAATATTTTCATGTCGACGATTTTCAAAAATGCACAGACTATACGATCGAATCTGCACTCACACTTGTCTGCCTGTTACATGCATGTTGAAGCGTATCGCAACAATCATATTACGAAACGAGCCAAATACGTCAACATAACGTGTATGCTCTGAATAATGCATTGTTGATGCAGCTAATGCACGGTCAGCTACCGTATGGATACTCCGTGTAATTGGGGTCCGTGTTTGCGAATCAAAGTCATCATCGACCGTCATCGAACTTCGCTCCGATGAAAATGACTAGACAGTGATGCAGCAATTTTCGTTAAACAAACCTTCGAAGCTCTCATGTGGACAGAACTTAAGGAACCGTTGCCTCCATATGAATTTCCTCGAAATTTAATTAAACGCAGCCTGTCTACGTATCAGACTTTTCACCTTGGCCTATATCTTATGTAAATCCGCAAAAAAAAAATGTATCGAATATCCTATCAGAAGGATATGGTACAATCTATTTCTTAGCTTTTTTTAGTAATTTTATGTTATTCGTCGACTGTCAAAAAATTCGTATCACAATACTCATCCTTCGTGGTACTTTCTATTGCGTTGGGAATGGCACCTTTAGCCTATCCTATCGTGATAAAAGGTTTTCGTGAAATGCCAACTTAAGGCCAGTACACAGGTACCTACTATGTAACGTACGTATCAACGCGTTATTCTGCCGTAGGCGTATTGAATACGTGTATTCAACTATACCAGACTTAACTCTTAATACGTTGCTGGTATAGGATCTATAGTTGTGGGTATAGGTATAGGTAGAGACATAGTAGTCGAGGATCTTAATAGTTACTGGGATTGGGAACTTTGCGAAAGCCAATAACGGGCGCTACGCTCGCGGGAGAATTTAGTGAAGACGAAATTACATTCCGACATATCCGCGTGTCCACACGAGACAAGCACATACTGAGAAAAGTCGCGGAAGAATGCACTAATGAGGATTCTCCTGAGGAAACGTAGCAATTAGCTTGATTCTCCTTGGTACTTGGTTTACGTGTTTCGTTGGGATTACGAGTAGAATACGTCACGTGCTAGTAGAAATAAGAAGGGAGGATTTAAGGAGCTATTTTGTCGAGGGAAAAAATATGTATGTAACTTTTTTAACGCGAGATGTGAATTTTATTAATTTTTACGACTCTCAAGATTTTTTGATAGCTACGCCAATGACGCGTAGCCCGGTAGCCGGTCCCCATCCCACACCTGCAGGTCAGCCCCTGCCTCTCATTATCCCAACCTGATCTTTCAAAAGATATACCCGGATTTTCATTATTTATGAAGAGGTCAACGATCAGAATTTCTAAAAAAAAAAATATCCTTTCAAAATTCGATACTTTTCGCGGGTATCGTATAGTTTAGATAGGGGCCCAAAAAAAGGCTACCCGTATAAATTCTCCAAAGAGGAAATCATAAAAAAAAATGAACAATTTTTTATTAAAAATTAACATTAATCTCTCTCGTACTAAGATTCGTCATTTTTCTCTTCTTTGTCTCAAACTCTCTTCTCTCCACGGTGAAGTCCGACGCGTCGAAAAAAGGTAGAAACTTCACACCGACTATAGAAGGTCAAATCTGGACTTCTTTTTCCGGCAGTCCCTCCATCGTATGTCTCGCTCGGTCGAGGCTCATTTTATTCAGTGGCCCGCGGAGAAGATCGAGACCCAAGGAAGCCAAAGAGCGTAGTAACCTTGCTGACTTACGGCGACACCTCTCAGACTAAACCCACATGTGCGATAATAAACTGTTATGCCCAGCAACGCACCGTAACCTCGTAGCATAACACGTCGGGCGTGGCGGATTTTCTCAAATAAATAAAAAGCAAGCAAGAGGAAGAAATTGAGAGGGCGGAACGCGTAAGAGAGGTAGAAGCAGAGAAAAAAGGAATAAGAGACCATACGCATATGTGGCTACGTAAGAAGTATAACCAAGTAACATAGTATACATACCAATATACATATATATATATATCGACATGGCGGGATCTTGATCTTGAAAAATCTGTCGGTCGATGGCTTTTTTTGATTTTTTGATCGATGAGGCCATTGGCCACAAACATTCATTCTCAAGGACTCGAATGGCCAGAGACTCTTTCAAAATCGATGACGCTCGTAGAGCCGAAAATACATGAAACACGCAATCCTACTAGACATGTGCTCCCGTTATATATATTTTTGGTATAGTTTTTATCCTTCCTCTCTTTTTCCCTTTTTCTTTTTTCTATTTTTTTTTCTGAGACCCTTCGCTTCCCGAATCATAATAGCTTGTAATCCGTCTAGTCAGGGTTGCCTTGTATAATTGGGATTGGGGTGAATAGTTCTGAGCTCACCTATACGGGGGGTAGAAAAATGGGGTGGGTCATGTATTGTGTGTATATATAGATCACGTTGGCAGCACTAGAAAACACCATATGGCAATGCAGGTGTACTAAAGGCGATTAGGAACTACTTGCATGAATTTACATTAATATTCTCGAATTTACATCGTTTACTAGATTTATCGTTTCGACCACCTCGGGTATCGTCCTTCCGATCCGCCAGTAACAATTCGCCTAGCGACGGGAACGTTGCAGAAAGACAAACAGGAGGTTGAAATTTGTCTGCGAAATCGATTGGTCGATATCACTTTTTTTTAATTCACTTTTATTTCGAGCATTTATTTATTATACGAAGGATATGCAACGCGACTACTGTATGAAGATGCCTACGGTGTCTTCGTTAATATTCGAAATAAAAGATCAGCCGTAATTTTATCTCACGATCCGACACGAAGATTCGTTCCGAGAAGAAACGCGAAATAAATTCAGCGATTAAAGAGGTTTTCTTTTTTTTTTTTTTAATTGCCCGTTATTATTATGTTTATCACTACGAGGAAGCACGTCGTACGTCTCGATTTTTTCCCCATCGTCTTTATTTTATTTTTTTTGTTTTGAATTATTTATTTATTATTTTCATATTTTGTTTTCATACACGACCGGGGAGAGGAGTTCCTTACGGATGACGTCACGGGATTACGGCAGCACGCGATGCCCACCTGTGCGATTGAATTTTAATTTCGATCTATACGAGATTAACCGCGATTACGATTCTCGGACGCATTAATGATTTGCATTAGCATAGATCCATCACAGATCCAGCTCGTTGATACAAAATGCATGAGTGGTACCGTGCGCGCACATGTGCTCGAATTCCCAACACGCATGCACGCCGCAGTCACAGACCGATCTATCAATTCATCCCAAGTATCCTTGTAGATCCAAAAAAATATATATATAAAATCAATCCAAGACAAGGATATATTAATTGCTTGAAAAATTTTTTTTTTTCAATCAGAATAAAGATTCAATAATCAACATCACTACTGCTTACGCGAGTGGAACGATCGACAACTACTTCTTGCTGCGATCGTTCCGATCGATCGCTCAGGTCCTTTGAACTCTATAAGCAAGTCGACGGAATCCTAAATTTCAACGTGATGACTCACGGAAACGGATCGTTCGATAAAGATCCTGGAGGAAGGATAACACCGACGCTCGACTTCATCCTGGCCTTCAAGGTATTCGAATTTCCTATTCGTTTATACGTATACACACTATACCTGTATATAACTGTTTTAGCTACTACCGGAATACTAAGTATCGTGTATGCTGTGCTTTGTAAATTAAAGACACTGGAGTATATACCTATATAGCGCTACGCTGCTAGAAGGTAGCTTTTCTCGAGTGCAGAATAATGTCAAGCCTTGGGGATGGATCCTGATGGTGTTGCATTCATGAATCACTGTTTCTCCATGCGTATACGTAAATCCAAACAGGTGTAAGTATCTCGTGTGCACACGGCTTTGAAAATGAAACTAGGGGACTGCACCTACAGCACACATAGCTCCGGTTCAACGGGAAGAAATGAGTCACCTCAGTTTGTCGATGAACCCCGTTCTGGTGTACAGGTTCATAATACATATATATATATACAGACTTCATAATGCATATATATATATATATACACACACACACACACACACACACACTAATGTACAGGTGTGTATTTAATATTATCCTATATAGGTATATACCTAGACCAGGTCTCATTTGACAATTGCGCAATTCTCTTTCTCTTGTAAACCAAACATATACTGTTGGTACGTATTCACTTTCTCTTGCTCTTTCATTTTAGCTATCGTACCCTCTCCTTTTCTCTCGCTCTTATACTTGACTGGTGCGGTAAGAGCGGATGGGCAATATTTCACCTGACAGCGCACCTTATGACATGATAAACAAAGTCATTATCTTGAAAAAAAGGCGAGCATAAGGCCAGTAAACTGGTGCATTGAGTCAGAAAAATCAAAGCAGATTATGAAGGGTTCCTTTCATAAATGCAGCTATTATATACGCCAGCATGATAATCATTAATCGTCCCGAAAAACCTGTTCGTTATAAGACCGATCTACTTACAGTGTTTTCATGGTGAATTCGATACAAGCATATGTCAAGATGGCGGTGCTCGATACAGTTGGTACCTATCAGTGAATGGAACCCATTCCCCATGTGGTGACTAGTTCAGACATTCTGTTGGTACAGAAAATTCAATTTCTATTTGTATATCTATAGCGTTTGCCAATTGGCAAAGTAAGGGTGCATTCGGGTATGAGCGCCATTGGGACGAACAAATATTATTATCCCAGGTATCCACACCTGCACTTTGATAAGATAACAACGGAATTCCAATAATTCGCTATTCAATGTCAGACGAGGTTAAAAGCTTGTCCATCGATTTTATGTAGCTCACCATATGAGTTACGCAATGCCAAACCAGACGTACCGACGGTGTAATGAAAATTTATTAATCCCACGTTTATCAGTTTCATTTGAAAATAATATCGCGGAGCGCGAGGCAGTCGCCCGAGAAACAGGATATCAATTCAGAGTCTTGCTTAGGTATACGTGCTTCCTGAAGGGAAGGGTTCTTGCCAATCTGGATGCTGGATCGTAGGACAAATTCAACGTAGGAGGGTCAACTGTCAGCGTTGACAAGAAAGGGCCGGGAAGGGTCGACGGTTGTTGGAACGGGGAAGTCCCGACATCTCGACGCCACAGCTAGAGAAAGGGAGTCGCAGAATTTTATGTCCCGTAACTCCCTCGGGAAAGCTGCGTTTATGTTCTGTACTGTCGTGACGATGTCCATCTAGTGGTGGACAAAACAAAACAGTATTTGTCCCGTGTAATAGGAGTCCCCGTATGACGTAACATTTTACGTGAGACAATAGCTATATTTTATTATTCGATTCATTATTGTAATGGATTTGATTTTTTACTTTTTTTTTTTTTTACATTTTTATTACATACTTTCTTTCAGTGGATCACGATTTTTAGACCCTGGCGAAGATCCTTTACTTTGCGAGTCGAAAACCCTAATTAGCCGTGCATCGTGGGAACGGGGGATACGGTATTTTTTACTCTCGTTAGAGATTTCCGCGGAACCGCATCGCCAACATTGACGGATCGAGCTTACTTCCTTCCAAGTTGAGGATTTGTGGCTTTGCTCGCTTATGATGCTCTGGTGAGTCAGGCTTTGAGAGGAAACGAGGCTACAAACGGTGTAAAGTATTATGCGGCAGACGTGGCCCTTATTGCGCAAGCGGGTGAGTGTACTTCGCTATTTACACGGAGAAGGAGGGTTGGAGATGAAGAGGTGATGAGTCAGGAATGATTTTTTTTTATTTTACCCCTTTCGCGCGAAAGGTGTGTAGCTACGTTTCGTTGCATCGAATTAATGAAAGATTATGAATCGTCATGCACTTTGATATGTACCAGACGAAATTAATAATTACGAACAAACGCTCGCAGCTATTTGACACGCGTTACAAAGATGCAATTGAAAATTGAACAGCCCAAAACTATATATGGGAATTACGAATGGGTGTGCTCGGACAGAAGACGGAACAAAGTTGAAGGAAAAAGAACAAGGTTAGATAGAAACGAATCATAATTTCATACCTTTAATTATTATCGCCAGTGAACAAAACTGCTGCGCATCAAGAATCCTATGTGTAAAGCGAAGCGCTTTTTAATTGCATAGCTTTCGAGCGCGACGTCCTTTTAATCTGTGACACGGCAGATGCACCAGATAGATACACGTACCAACGAAGAATCATAGAATCAAAAGTCCTACCACTGTTACGAAGAATAAAAAAAAAATAAAAAAAAATCATTGACAATCAAGAAATATCCGACACTGCCACCTTGACGTGACAAACTTCCCTCAATTTCACAAATTACTTTCATACGTCAAAAATCGTCGTACCAGATTTTTCCATAAACCTCCCCAATAACGATCATCCCCAATTTACGACTAACGTACAAAACAACAAATATTTCTATATCAAATACGTTCTCATTAAACGTAATTTATTTCATATTACGGTCGTATCCCGTATAGAACTTTTATTCTGATCGATCAAGCCCATTCAAATTGATCTATTTTATGATAGGTATCACCATCCACTCGTATGCCATATACAATGAAAGTCCAAGTGTCATCAGTACGTCATTTGATGACAATAGGTATTAAAGCCCCCCGCCACAAGCTCCCCTCTGAAATATATATACGAATATTCACAGCTTTGGGAATGCACCTTTACACGCGTGTACACGTATGCTACTTCACATATTTCTATCTATGTTACGGTAAAAGTTCGGTTGCACTACTGATGCACCAACATCTATATATATATATGTATATATATATCATCGTCTACGAATTCACTATATGCATTCACGCACCTGCGTCCAACGATGCATGTCGCCCCAATATCAATCGAATGTCAGCGCCGTAGCTTCTCGCTTCTCGTCTACGTCGTAAAATCGATGAATTATCGCGATTACGAAGATTCAAAGCTCTTTGAATCGTTCAAGAGGAAGAGACTCGCAAACGGTCGAACGACACGTATAGCCGCTCAACTTATTTCACTGTTGAGCGAACTTTGTACACTCAACATCGGTCATGGTTTTACTATATGTATACATATATCCATGCTTTGATCTTCATTTCCAAAGGATCCGTATAGAGAGCTGCATATATAGATAACGGGATATACGTATCTATCAGTAAGTATCGCGAGAACCTTTCCTCGCGCCACTGGAAACCACCGACCGATACGTATTTACGTACCAATAAGCGGAAAATTGGCCTAACTGCTAGAACGACGGGAACGAGTCAGGCAATCGTGCGTAATTGAATCCACCTTTGCGCGAGAGGGTGAAAACGTATGAATATTCAAAGCCTTGATTTTACGCAGCATCCATAAGCTCCAGCTCCAGTTATTCGAAGAGGTAGATAGACAGATACATATATAGCTATATATACGAGATATAGTTTAGAAATGGTTGGCAAGGTATATACGTATAGTATATATAAGTATATATACGTTCCCAAGCTGAATCGCTGCCATTTCTGTATAACGTATAGGGAGAGGTGTACCGTAGTAAGGTAAGGTGTGTGTGTGTGTGTGTGTGTGTGTGTGTGTGTGTGTGTGTGTGTGTGTGTGTGTGTGTGTGTGTGTGTGTGTGTGTATATATACCTATATACATTACTAAAATACATTTTACCTCCCGTGTCTATTTCTCTGGAAACTGTTTTGAAGCTACGCGAGAAATAGTCTAGTGCATTATGGGTTTCCTACGAATTTGGTTCTCGCTATGTGAATACGTGATGTTTATCTGTATATCTTGTATATTACGTGGGGCAAATCGTGTCACTTGATTTCGCCTGTAATTAAGCTATTGGCACTATGGGATTATTTTCTATGTAGATTAGTTATAAATAGAGATTTAGGTATACGCCGCGTAGTCGCGCCGGTATTACTTACAGTCGATGATTACAATCAACAGCCATTCAGAGAAATCAACCCTCGATCCTCGAATTATATGTATATAGATGTATAGATATAGGCTGCTACCTACTCGCCGTTTTACTTTATGCTTGAGCAATGCCACCGCCACGTGACCGCAATCACGATTCTGTTTGTGTTTACTTACGTAACTGTTTAACAAATAGTACGCACCTACGAGGGTACAGTGCACACACAATGTAATACCCTACGACTACCCTTTCACGAAGTGCAGCCAACTAAAAAAAATTGCAAAGTTTTAGAATGGACAATTTTGCGTTCGGTCGTGGAATTTTGACTATTAAAAAATTGGTGGTTGTTTTTTTTTTTTTTTTCGAGGGGTGAAAAATTACCGCGAGGGAATGTTACCCCTTTTACGACGTTTCGTACATTATGGGATGTCCTTGTATCTTTTTGGTGCTATCGAAAAATCTACGGACGTACCGAGAGTCATTACTACTTTAAACGTCGTATTTGCATACGTACGCCATTAGACGGGGCGCATTACATTTTGTTCTGCGCTTAATTTCGGCAGTTTTCGCCGCTCACTAACAAGCCTGACTACGCGGCGCCCCGTACCGGTAATTAACAGCACTAATTTTAATTGTCATGTAACAAAGAGCGGATGAGCTCGGGGATTCCCACGATGTACGAGCACCGGGCTCGGATAACGATAATTCAGCTTGGATCGTCCTTTTTACCTTTTTTTTTTTTTTCATTTCCCTCGATTTTTTTAACACTTTTATTCCACCTCTACACTTTCCATTCCCATTAATTTCTGCAATCTCCCATGGCGTTATGCATCCGAGTCTGTTTAATGCTTATAATAGACGCATGCCCGACTACCAATTTGTCCGGGTACTTTGAAATTCCTGTAACTCGAAATACATGTCATTCTGTATGTACGGGCAATTTCAGTAGGAATTTGATCGGCCTTCGTCGACGAATGAGAGTGATGAAAATCCCATCAAGGGGCATAAATAAAAAATATATCAGGGCTATCGGGGCATCTGGCTGACCAGACACCGAAAATTACGCTTGATATCCAAAAACACTCTATGAGATTGTTATTTCGATGCTCTGGAATCAACCCTAGCCTTAATAGTTAGCCATAATCCAGTATAGGGTAAAATCCCCAATTTTTTTCTCCCCTTCTAACATTTCCATTGACAAAGCAGGATCCACGTAGGGGATCACCTGTCTGGTAAAATTGTCACCGATTATGGATCCTTTGTATCATTACGTAATCCACATGCATTAACCACTTCGTCACTCGGAGGGATGCACGTGCTCGTATATTCACATATAGTATGCATGTATATATATACGCCTTAAAGAGTTCCGCAATTTTTGTTTAATGTCGCTAGTGGCGCGTTTAACCGAAACAAATGATGTCCCGGAATATAATCGTATTAGTCGTGCCGTTCGAAAGTCATATTTGCCTCTCTTTCTTTTTCCAGTATCTTTTTATTTCTTCTCCTCCTCTCTCTCTCTCTCTCTCCCTTTCTTTTATTACGTAGGATTTTAATCTCGTAATGTCAAAGCCGTGCTTGTATATTGAGCATCATTAGTCAAGCCGTCATAGTGATATTAATAGTCCGCGAGTATCAAAGTATGCACTCTATGGAAATGCATTTCATTTATTCTCCACTCGCTTGGGTTGACATTGTTGAATGACTTGAGCTTCCTCCCGATTCGTCTTTTGAAGAAATCGTTACCGTTAAAGCGATCGTCTGCTATACGGTTGACAATACGATTGACAGGTGAAATCAGGATCGAGCCACACCCGTGATAAATAAAAATGAAAGAAACAAGTAAATAATAAAACAAAATAAAAAAAAATAAAAAAAAAACGTAATATCCGGATTCCATAAACGTACGTTACAAGATTTCTGATCGTCGACCAGCAGATAGTCGTAAACCTGTCGCAGAAAAATGTGCGAGTCTTATTAGAGTCAAGATGATTGGTCAGGATGGTCCAGGGGCGTATCTGGTAGACACTTGTTTACAAACCATAGAGAACGATGTATTTCCGAGGTTTGTTAGGGGGACCTAACCTACAAGACGCACACCGAATAATTAGCACCAGGGTGCAAGGTGTACGCCAGCTCTAACAAGATTAGCTAGTCTGGAGTCGGGGCCCTACGTACGTAAGAAGGCGCCCCGTACTCATCCAGTGGGCCCGTACCTTCAACAACCACTTCTGGGGGACCCACTGGACTCCGTGAGTCATCGGGGCCCTAAGGTGGGGTTGGTTGATGTTCTACGACGAGATTCCCCTCTATTCCTCTTCTAGAAGTCATCCCCTTCCTACCTTCCCTCCTTTCTCTTAGTCATCGAGACTTCCACTTGGACCTGGTTCTTTTCTCTCTCTCGCTCTCTTTGTCTATATATTTCTTCTTCCCTTCAATCTCTACCGCGCTAGACTTCCTCCTGCGATTGCACGTAACTCGCACAGCATTATGGCAAAGACAAAAAATCATAAGTCATCAGGCTACACTGGATGAATATGTCATTGAAGATGTTCCCAAAGTCCATGTGTAGTGCGATCCACGGAAAAAGACTTGAAATACGATAAGACGTTATTAGCACGCATTATTATTCGTAGAATAAGATTCTTTTTCACGTTCTCATACGTGCCGTGAAACGTTCGAGAAGTACCTAAGAGATCGAGTGATTCAGAAGTGGTCTCGACCGTGTCGACCGTAGCCATTGGTTTCTTTCTGTCATTCGCTATACACACGTTCTAGTGACTCCTACTTCACTCGCCTTAGCGAAAACACTTTCGACTCTTATACAGAAGCTTACACAATCAGACGTTGCCCTTTGGGGGAATGAAGACTTGAAGATTTGAAGACCCCAAGACATATGACGCATAGACAGTACAAACATATTAGTATACCAAAGCCTAGAACACTGCCTTCGGGCTATTTGACAGTGTAAACGAATCTAATTTTAAAAACACGTTTTTTTATATTTATTTTAGGCACTACTTTTTTTTCTTTTCTTTAACAAGCAAAGAATTAGTCAGGTGAAAATTAGTCATGGTTAAACGTACCACGTGTACGTTCTACGAGTTTTTGCTCTCGTGTCCTATGTCGGTTTCTAAGTTACTTCGCTGTTGCGATTCTCGTGCAATTAATAATTTCTTATTAATAATTACTCGCGGCGTAGACAAACAGAATAAAATGTATGCATGGCAATTATGCGGCGCGCTGGTGATCGGTAGAGGCTACTATCTTCATCGGTATGATAAGTAGAATGAAATATACTGTGCAATTACGCACCATTACTTCTTAGTAGCCTATCGCTGGATTCAGGATCATAACCGTTGACGCTTTGTATGTAAGTCTCTTCTACGACTTCTCCTCGCTACGTCGTTCTACCTTAGTTTATCTATATAATTTCTACTACGCACTACCGTGCTCCAATGCCACGCTGTGCTAGGGTAATGCATCTTGAAAATGTATAGACCCAAGTTCAGAAGGCAAACAAAGAGATACTTTGAAATGACGTATTTCCCAAAAGGAAAGGGACGACGTGAAAGACGTCGAAAACGAGATAACAGCCAGTTTTTCTGTATAGCACAGTATTAACAATGTTTACGTAGATAGATATATATTGACAAATCCCACGAAAAACTTAGGCAACGCGCATTGTCTCTTTTATCAGGTACCTGGAAAAATAATGTTCCCTGCTAGACGAGAGACTGATATTTTTTAGGCGAGTTTCTCCTTCAAGAAATACTGACATTTTCACTAGGAACCGGTAAAGGGTTTGAATGGAAGTTTTGCGCAGGCGTCAGACTCATACAGTCGTGTGGATTAGGCAGAAGGGGGACAGGAAGAAAGAAAGGGAACGAGATAGTCGAGGATCACGGTAACCTATAATTTAGAACTGACATGAGTGTACCAGATCCTGTATCGTATGTATACAATAGGAATGATACTGAGTGTATTTATATATATGTAGGTGGTACAGACTGTTGGTCGAAAAATTGACTACTTTTATTATTGCAAAAATCATTACACGGGGGTTTCCTTATTATAGGTGTATTTCAGTGCTAAGCGAGTTAGAATAATTCATCATTATTTTTGGCTTCTCATAATGATTTTTACGCCCACCGATTATATGCACGTTGACTGCTTCGGGCGATTTCCCATACGGGCAACACCATGGGCCTGGGTTTGGCTTTTGCTCGCGTTTATTAAAATGCACCGTGGAAGCCCTACACCCTTAAGTCACGACCATGGCTCCTATAACGAAATTACTGTGATTAGCTGGCACGGGACCCTCCTACGCTAACCACTGTTTCTGAGTTGGCCTAATTTTGTCTTTTTTATTTTTCTAAATGGCGATCAAAACTAACGCGTCTATTTGCACCCTTTGTCCGTGTATAGTGGTAACGTATAGAAGATTCGAATTTCAAATCTTTTTTTCTTGGGATTTTCTTATGGGACAATATAAAAAAATTGTATTTTTTTTTTTGAAATTTTTATACGTTTTTACGAAGCAGCATCATCCCGTGTACCATTTTTCTTGTGGTTATTTCTGTTCTTTGGATTTTCTTTTTTTTTTCATTTTGAAACAACCAAGGCAGCCATTCTTTTCGTAGGGACTATACTAGGTACGTGTCCTATTCACGTCTACCTGCTAAAGCAACCAGCGAACCCTTTTGTGTTAAGCTATAAGCACGATAACTCCGCGACGTGAGGCTCCGTTCCTAGCAAGGGACTCGAATCTCCGAGAAAACCCAAGCGAATTCCAGGAACTCAGGGCAGACCCCCCTTTGTCCACGTCCCCGGGAGATCCCATAAAGATATACAGAAGGAGGGACCAGTTTTTGGTCGGTCACCAGTTGCTGTTTATTATGGTGGTGCCTGCGCTCCTTTTCACCAAATCTCCAAAGAAGCATGAAGATGCCAGATGTGGAATTGGGTATTGGCCATTCGATATGGATGGAAGAAGATGGTCCTGGTTGCCTGCCTTTGTGGCTTTTAGGAGCTGCTATATACACCTTCTCAAGTCTTTAGTTTCTATGTCATCCAGAAATAGGAACTGGGATACTTGACAGACATTGGTCTCGCGTTTCGTACTACTGGTCAGTTTTAGGTCAAGTTTACACAAGTGTACACTAGTGCTGAACCGTAGGGAAATCTTTGGTTATGCTCCTAGTAACATAATACAAGAAAAAGATACATAGGACATAGAAATATATTTTGAAATTTTGCTTATAGTTTGATACATTTTGATAAACGGATCAAATCTTTTGAACGAACCGATAGTTTGACTTTCTTCGAGCTCTTTGTCACTCGTTGATCCCGTTTGGTCTCGATGGGACTAGGAAAAAATGGCAAAATGCGTAGCATCTACTTTGCTCAAGTTTTTCACCTGCGTCACAACCTGAACCAACCGGTTTCCCCCAGTTTTTATCTCTTGGCATAGGTTTTCGGGAAAGTGACGTAGGGTGACGTGGAAATAGAGATTCTGGAAAAAAAGAAGCCTTGGCTCCCGAGCTAAAAGTGAAAGAAAGGGGAAATAATAAAGAAGGACAAACCTAGGGTGGGAGAGTCGTCTGACAAGGAGGAGAGAGGACTCCGAACCGGGCGTACCTGTTAAGACCTGTTCCGACTTGCAGGTGCATTGTTGGACCTAGACCGGGTCCAGGCTTGTGGAAGAAAATAATGCACGGGGACGACCAAAAAGGACAAAGAAAGGCGGATACGTCTTTTGTCCCGTTGAAAATTAGTGTGCTGAAATTTTGAGACAGCCTGTAGGTAGAGAAGAGTGACTATCGGGTCGAGATGAAGTTCGTCACAGATATACATAAAATTTTGTTAATCACGCACAATTGGTCGTTACGCAAAATTTTCGGATTTTTATAAAATATCTTTGAACACCGTTACTAGTCAAAATAGCTTCTTTTCATTTTTCGATAAAATTGTCACGCAGCAAGTACGAACTTATGGCGACGCTGATGACGAAATCAAGCCTGGTCGAGCCACTTTGAAAATAAAAAGCTTGAAAAAGACTCGTTCACGAGGCGGCTTGAGCACCGGCAAGAATATGGTCTTCGAAAAAGACAAGAAAAAAAAGCTCTCACCGTCTGTCTGGCGTCTGTCTGTCTGGCGACTGTCTGTCTGTCCGTCGATCGTCGAAGACGAAGCACTTCTGCAATCGTAATTAACAGACTCTCAAAGTCTGAACCGGTAACCGACATGGACATAATCATAAAATAGAAAGATGAACCATAGAGAATGAAACTATAAATTTTTGCAAAATTTCATTACAATTTCTCGTTACCCACAATAAGCATAAAATAATCTTCGGTGTCTGCGTTCGGCTAAAACCGCCTCACTGCAATTTCGCCACTGTACTGACCTCACGGTCAAATTGAATTTCCTGTTGAAACTGTACGTAGGATATAGCAAAAATATGACAAATTAATGATGAGATGAATCGCAAAGGCAAGAAAGCATAACACTAAGGAATCTCATTGTAAATTCATGTCTCCGGAACCGAATGACTCATCTTACACATTTGTATCCTACATTCGTGCTAACTCCACCAATTCAGTGTACCAACAACTCGTGAAACACCTGTACGAAGTTACACTAAAGAGGGTTTCGTTTGGAACCTGTTCTATCCGTGAAGGAAGAAAAAGTATAGTGATTCATCTGACTTCTGACTAATCTGCCACAATTTCTGGAATCTTTTCCCTTTCTGTATCGATGAGTCAATCGATACCGTTTCGATATCAACAATACCAACGATATAAAATAGTCCCAATCAAGATTCTGATTAGAATAAAACGCATAGACCGAATCTAAAAATGCATATACGAATAACGTTCAAATTATTAATCCATACAGTTATGTAATCTCCATTAGGAATATGAGTGACGCTCTTTGAGGGAAGAAAAAAAAATTTTTTTTTTTTTCAAACAACAAAAATATTAAAATCTAATAATATCGAGTTTACCTATATTTACTTGCTATGTATATTTAACTCGATGTATAACGCGAGAACTGGGAGGTGGCTGAATACCCATTACGAAGGGTGGGAGAAATGCCATAGACGACGCTTGAATACTAGTCGGTTTACAATTGGCAGAAAGTGGCGTGATCTCGAATAGTCACCGGGGATTGGACGACGATATCTTTCCAATGCATTCTGCTGGACATCCAACGACAGACTCCACTATGACTCGGATTTGCACGTAGTAGCTACTCAAGCAGTTCATACGCTTAGTCACTCTTGTGTTTATTGACTAATGCATTTTATTTGTTCCCCCATAACCGCAATTGCGATTTTCAATCGGTCGACGACCAGCGCAAACGCACCTTTGTACCCATAACGATACTTCAAGGTGAGCTAATTGATTCCCCTTATGCAATTATCATTTAAGTCAACTAAAGGAATTCTTTGTTTTCCTTAGTGTATCTCGTAGTACTTTACGACGAGGAAAATTAATCGACTTATTAATATTTCACTTGTTCCTCTCATACACCGTTAATCTTCTCCCGCTACTACGTAATAAGGAAAGTTCATTCGCGTGCATGATTAATGCTAAGAATCTTTTATCGTAACAATGCATATTGCTATCCGGTGTAATACGAGGTATTTCTTTCTGCGCGGTATTTTTAAAACTAGATAATATTATCAAATTTTATTATGCTAATAACGAATAATTCGACGTATATTCGGACCGGATATCTTATGATAAATTAACACACAGCCTGTCATGTCTGAGAATTTTTCACCACATCCGTTAAAATAGTCACACTATATGCGGTCTGGCGGTGCCTTTGATTTTTCATATCATGCGAATTTCCAGCGTATCCGATGTAACCTCGACTCAATAACATGGCAAAAGTAGTTGCACTTTTATTCTAAAGTAAAATTATAACGAAGAACGAAATTATTGAAATTTCAATTTTTTACCTCAAAATTGCAATATTCATGTTACGTAACTTTATCATTGTTCAGTGTCTTAAATAAAAGTATCACGGTCGAGGTCACACGATGAAATTTCCCATCTGCATTTCGTCAAGAATTACTGAACCGAGTAATAATTTCCGTAATTCGTCCTATCGTCGATAAGGTGAGAATACGAATTTACGTGACGTTTCCAAAAAGGAAAGTAATGTACGACCACTGGGCCCACTTAGCTAGAAAATCAGCGGGATAGTCTTGTTCAAAAATTCGAAATTTACCCCCAAGGGGTTCGTGACTAATGTGACTATTGACCGAGGACTATCACCTTACGGAAATCATAAAATTAATGATTTCGTAATGGCGATAAGCAGTGATAGTAGATAACACTACGCATTAGGAATCGCGTGGCATTTCGTGATCGCGTTTCTAAAGCGTGTTTTAATTACGTATCTTCAGAGACGGATATACGTGTTATCACATTACCTTCGTTCTCGCCACATACGATCGCAGGAAGTCCGATGGGCTACTTATTAACCAATTTAATGTGAATTAATATTTTCAGCATAGTCGGAATGTCAGACGAGTAGACTGTATCAAGTTAAAATCTTTTTTTTTTTTTAATTCTATTCTATTATATTTTTTTATTTTCAATCCTGACTTTCGCCCGTGCTTAACCAGTAGCGAATGCTAACGGAAACGATGACTAATATCCGAGTATCCGAGTTGCCGTGTAATTCATAGGCTGGTAGGGGACGTGTGTAAAATGAGTAAAAACAATGAATTATTATATAAAAATAATTACACGTACGTTGTCCGGAGTATATATTGTCGCAAAGGTACGTTAAAAATGCGGGATAAAACCGTGGAGTAAATTTTTTATTTTTTACGAATTTTCCACGAAGCTATTTTTCATAGCGTCAGGTATCGAAGGACGATGATAATAATCGTCGCAGTGACTCCTCCCGCTTTCCTTCTGTTGTTTTTCGCCGGGTTCATTTTGCGCATTATCGCAGAGACTGCACGATAAACTGTCGCGCTTATTGTATTCCTTATCGTTCGTTGCAACGTTTCGTCATCGGAAGGCTCAGGCTTATTATGATGCGACGAAGTAAAACAGGCAGATACAACACAAATGGCTAACGTATCAAATCTAAATTCACTCGACGACCGAATGGTAAGAAACAAAAGTGACGTATGTGGATTCGTAACATGTGATCGTAACGAGTGATAATTCTTGGTTCATCGAGAGTTCATTGGCACAATTAATAAACGCTGATATATTTCAAATAATCATTTTGAATTTCGCTTACATACTTTACTACAGTCCTACATCTCGTACACCCGGTACAGTCTCTGTCCAACCGTATGAATTTACCGTAATTAATCCCGTAATTGTGGCAACAGTGTATGCGCGACACCACGTTAAAACATGTCCAAATTTGTCTCTGCTCGGTTAATGTGATTCAACGATGTGTGACCGATAAGAATCGAACACGCGGTAAAGGAAGTTGAAATTTGTATATATGATAATGAAAAATAATTTTTTCATAATTTTAATAAATTTTCGCAATTTTCAAAGCGTCTGACCAAATTCGAGTATGTTTATACTATATGAACACCCTGTATAAGTTGTATAGAACTTGGACAAATATGTCTGCCCAGATGCATGTAGACAAGTTTGTAGGGAGATTAGCGGGTAGATAAGAGTTGTATAAGTTTAAAGTAAAGTAGCACACCTGGACCAGTGACCAGCATCCACCCACGCAACCGCACGACCGCGTTCTAAATATATCTTGACTCTATACGTATACCACTACCGGTTTTAAATCTCGTCATTACGCGGCAAGGCAGTGCACTTTCCTTTGGAAAATAAAACAAATATTTCATCGCAGTCGAAAACTCGTCGCAGATGGTATTGGCTGCTTTAGTTGGTTATTATACAAAATATAAGGTCCCACCGAGATTTGAACTCGGATCGCTGGATTCAGAGTCCAGAGTGCTAACCATTACACCATGGGACCTTAGTGATCTCTGATTAGGGATGATTCAATTTACTATAACAAATTGTTCGTTAACCATTTCTATCATATTACGTGAGAGATCTTTAAGATTAAAAAAAATTAGCGATTATCGCGAACAAAGATTGTATTATAAGAATAATTGAAGAAAAGTAATAATTGTATAATACAATTGGTGAAGCATTTTCGAGTTTTTCTAAATTCACATATTTCCACAATTTTTCTTATTTCCCTCGCGCAATCACATTTACCCAACTTCGTACTCCGTTCGCGTAGCAGAGCGTTATCGTTATCCGGGGATTAACAACGACGGAAGTTTGCCGGAAGGAGATCTAAAAGGAATGCTTCATTATGGGATTCTCGGACAGGATTATTCGTTGGATTAGCTGAATAGGTACGCTAATCTTATCGCAAGGAACACTGTACAATTCACTCTGTCGTGATTACCAACTCGTATTAGAATTCCTTGAAGCTGTTGAATATGAAATAACAAAAGGATTTAATATACAAAGCGATAACGTAACCTCTGATAAATATCACATTGCGAATATTATCCTCAGAACGACCAATAAATACGTCGTACATCCCTGTACAGTTTTCCTGATCAGTTCTCCTTAAGTATCTTTGTAAACGTGCTCAAAGAGACGTGCTGTCTAGATGCTATCGTAATCTAGTGACATTCGATCGCTCATCAGTCTTATCAAAAGCAACAGTAACGATACGTATGTCAATTTTACCTGGAAGTATCAAAGGCGGAAAAATGGCATGTCTAATTAAAAAAAGAAATTATTAATTAATAAACATTACTTCCCTCATTAGTGAATGGAGTAACGAGTATAGCAGTGTGCACGATCTTAGATAATATTGCGACGGTCAACCAAACGCGTGTAATCTCCAAGTGTGTGATAGACTCTCGTAAAAATCGTAGCAGGTATATTCATACATCATTAGCCGGCGGTGGTGCGCGATCGTGTAGCACTGAGGATCCACCTGAAAGAATAAGGTTAAGATGTGGCAGCAAGTAGTCAGGGCCTTGTTACAACCCCGGGAAGTGCGTTCGGCGCAAACTACGCAGTTAGTCCTGAGTTGGTTTGTATTAGTGGGTGGCGAGAGTTGATCGCCACGAGTGTCATACGCGCCTTCACCGTGTATATATATACATATATATATATATATATATATACAGATGGACTACTGCATCGGCCCATGCACGTGTGCAAGTGCGCAGTGCAGCGGTGACGGGTGAGCGGTTTTCTTTCTTTCTTTCTCTCTTCTCTTGGCTTTTTTCTCTCCTTCTCTCTCTCTCTCTCTCTCTCTCTCTCTCTCCCTCTCTCTCTCGTGTGCAAAGACGCGAACGAGTGTGTGCGGGTCCGTCAGTGGGATTACTACCCCATGAACGCTGTTCGGCACACATTGCCATCTTTTCCTCTTACTAAAGCCATGCTCTCGTTGGGCGCCCCTCTCGGCGTGCATTTGCCGAGTGTGCGCGCGCATACCCCCACTCCAAGCTACTACAGGAGTAACATGGTGGGAGGCCCAAGCCGCCGGAATATGCAAGCCAACCAACGACACCCGAAAGCATAGAATCATTACCACAGCAGACCTCGAGCAGAATAGACGTATTTTTCGTTGGCTAAGCTCTGTCGAGATCTCGTGCTCCTTCTATATCTGGCTACCTTGACGTTAGTAGTTCGCCGCCTCCTGTTGGACGCCCGTGCTCGACGTTTGACATCCGAGAGTTTCTCTTTTTCTTTTTTTTTTTAATAGCCACGTTTCTTGTCCGCGCGATATTTCACCGGGCGATATAGTAAACGCGGTTTCACAAATAGATACGGCTCGTCGACGTTATCAATAATTATCAAACCGGACGGGACTCTCCTGCGTTTTTTAGTGATTCGTACAAGAAGAACACTTCAACGGTCACTACTACTCGGAGTTCACTAACCTGTGAAGATCTCGCGGTACTCCGGAACTGGCCAAGGTGCTCGTAATCGAGTATCACAGCAAGAACTCGTGTGATAGCGTGTTTCTTGTATCGCCACAAAGCAGTCTTACCTAGGACTTCACATCAGTCCCCTGGCAAAGGATTGGACAAGTCGCTCTTGAAATTGTTGAAGATCGGATCACCTATGGAAATAGATCCATTCGAGGATCCACCCTATAGACGTTGCAGACGTCGCCCGCTTTGAAAGCCATAATAATTTGCAGTGTATTCACGGTGTGACAGCCTGACGTTTCCACGTGCCAACCGACTTCGTTGTCTTCATCAAACCACGAGTGCATTTCTAACCACAAAACAGACGTATAAACACATACACGCGTCGTGCAACGACACCGGCTGTTGCGTCTCGACATGACTACTCTACGTCGATAAGATAACGAACTTTTCAAACTTCTCGTTGTCATCGTCTAGCTTGATATAATTTGTGTATCGCGAATCAGGACGCCTTTTCCCTACCCTTGGTATCTCCCCCCCCCCCCCTTGTCGCTAGGCGTTCCTACAAAATAATTATCAACGTATCTTCATCGCTTGGACTCGGCATTACTAGTTGGAGAGTGGCAGTGCACAGTTTGCTCTATTCGGAACGTTCGGTTACAGAGTCGAATAATAAACTCTTACTTGAAGATTCTGGTGACTGAAGAGTAAGAAGTATAAAAGAATACAACATGGCAAGACCTTTTACATTGCCCTCTGAAGACGAGGCTGAGGAGCAGGGACAACAGCTGGAGCAACTCATGCTGGACTTGTATGCCGCCCTGCAACAGGTCCTTCGTAGCAGGAGGGCCGAGCATCCTTCACGAAACCGTGAGTACATACTTCATATGTGTATTGCAATAAAATGGCGAAGACATTTTTAGAATGTCTATAGATACTGCGATTCTTTTTCGTCGAGTCTCGTTAATTCGTTAGTCGATATATTTATAAGTGGAAAATTGATACGATTGTGATACGCGAAACGGGATTCGGAAGTGATGAGTAAACAGTGACTAGGAGAGACATTTCGTGGACGATTTTTAAATCGGGATTCGAACGTGTAATATGGTCACGAAATTGTAGGTTAGGCGAGTATTTCTGACTGCCGTAGCGTAGAGCGACGACTGAAGTCAGGTGTGCTTCGTTATGTTGCATCTTACGGGGCTGTTTCGAGTTTAGGTCTATTCTTTTTTTATATAATAGTCCGAAAGATGGTGACTCGTTGGATTTCGATTAAAACACAAAATTGAAGTTCCTATTATCTATCGTTGCAGGAATGTCAATTTCTTTGAGAACAATTGGCGATTTGGACTCTTCTTTGACATTTTGCCACTTCTTTGCGCTCGAACTATTTTTATTATTAACAAGCTTTTGGATGATTGGCGGAATCGACGAGTGATTAAATAATTCGGGGCGGTCAAGTTGTCATGTCGCGGGTGGGAAAAAAGGAATTTTTTTAAAACAAAACTTATTCGTATATCTTTTACTTGTCGCTGATTGTCAGTTAATTCAAGCACAAACCCAACACGTGTTCCGATCGAGTCCCGGCGTCGGTGTTCACGTTATCCATAATTTAACGAAAATCAAACTACAACACGATATTACTTGAAACACTTATATCACAGTGTGACGTGTGTCGTTTGAATAGTGCAATTTATTTTTTCAATTGTAACAAAACTCTCTCTCGCTTTACCACTAAAAATTCACGCAACGCGTCATACGTTAATTTTCCATAAAGGCTGAGTCAGCATTAACCATAATTTAAGAATTACCTCTGCGAGAACAATATTGCACGATATTGCCTAACGTCAACGAAAAGTGTCTTCGCGATTACACACACGGTGGTCGTTGTCCCCTGAGTCACATCTAAAAATTGTCATTTGCTCCATTCGACCTGAGAAATTTACTTGTACCGACTCATATGTCTTATATATACATTGCGGTTATCGACATATGAAAAATATACATAAAACTGTCATCCGCGCTAATCGATGACTCCTCCAATCCCAAAGGACTCCGAACGGAAGAAATTTCATAGCCGCGCAAAAACATGATTCTTGATTACATTTGAATTGTCGAGCGATGAAATCTAATCGCCACTCCTCAGTCTCATTTTAATGCAGCATGGACTAAACCTAAATGCATTATTACCGACTCGCGCGACCGATCTTGACTGCGTTTAATATAACAACGCTAAGGTACGCCAATCCTGCATGCAAGCACCAAGCATTGCTAGGTTGATATTCGCGAAAGACGTAAAATACGATAATTTACATTCGCCGCATAATAAAATGTAGTTTTACGAGAGTGCAGCAGCAAAGGGCACACAACAGATGTGTAGTGTGGGTGTACGGGGTAAGAGTATGGCAGACGATGTCCGGCCATGACCCTGCTGACTGGTCGAGCCTCCTTCAGAGCGAGATGACCACCGGTCAGCCGCTGCTGCACTGCTGCAGTAAAATTGTACTATAAAACACGAAGCCGCGAGTCGTACTGCGTCGTACCGAAATCTCCCACGCGAATGACTCGATGACTTGGTGACTTGGATTTAATCGCTATACCGTAAAACCTATATACTGACATCGGTTAGCAAAACGTAATTGCGCTCTTGCATTCCTTATGAGGCCGTTGCATATTGCACAAAGACCCTTTTCGACCCACTATGCACTTTAGCAGGTATGTCTCGTAGTAATTGGTTTATCGGTAGAAACGAATAAGTGTGGTGATAACATTTTTTTTGGCAATTTTCAATTCACTCGTTATGAATATTATGTAATAATTGGTACGATCTTACGTATCGAAGCTGGGTACATATGCAGTATTTGAAGTAAAGCGTGGGATGTACATATGTATAATGACAGTTCGAATTGGTCGGTTTTACCCAATGAACTCGCGCGCTTCTGAAACTTTAACGAAAATAGTATCTAGTGAGGGTCAATAACCATACTTGCTGGATTTGAGAAGATTCAGAATTGCAGTGCGCGGTCGCGCTGTTGCATCAGATCGGGGGTAGTTATTTATAGAAACAGCTGTGCACAGACCCGAGACTCGTAACATTTGTAGAAAACTTGTGTTTACGCCGACAGAAAAGAATGACTCTCGATAACGATAGTGTCGCGCGCGATCTGTCGATCTGTCATGAATCTCAATATCGATCAACTTTTTGTGACTTGGCTTCGGGGTGACTTTATTGTCGGTTTTCTTTAGCGACGTGTCTCAGTCCGCGTATGAGCCAGCCTTTACGTTTCAGACGTATAAATAATGATACAGGAATTCGTTCTGTTCAGCTTACAATTACGTATCGATTACGTGGCTACGATGTATACCTTGTGTATTATTTTTTTACGAGAATGGAAACCGAGGACAAGAGTTAGGTACCTGCCTGTGGTATTTCTTGAAAGTCCATGGGACTCGGACGCCACTCAGGAGCGGTATTGATTGGCAGTACATCGGAAGATACACCCTTGGTGTATCTGACGCTATTATCTACTGTAGCTATAGTGCTTGTACACTATTGAGGGAATTCGTCGTTGTCATTTTTCCTGTCGTCGGGTTGCTCATCGGTAAAACCTACGAGCGTACATAGGTACGCGCGTGGGACTTAGCTGTCTTCATATTCGTACATTTTTTAACGCGTGCGCCTATACTGCAATGCAATCAGAATATTATCATCTGATCTTCCTTTATCTGCGGTTTACTTATCGTTACGATTACTATAGATAAGGCGATATCATGAGGGAATTTATAGTTTTAAATAGATTAAGAATTTTTTTTTTTTTTTTTTTTATCAAATGTATCTATCGGGGAATGTAGAGTTTCAACTCGATTATCAATTGTATATTCCGCTTTGTTTTTGTATTTGGTCTTTTTTACGCGTGCTTAACCTCATTGAATGTTACGTAATGCACTGCAGGCAGAGAGGGACGAGGCACGCGCCTTCACCGGGTCATGAAATTTGGTTGATTTTATCTAGCACGCCCTTCCGATTTGCTCTCTCACGCATTGCTTATCGCTGCATTTCATCGTCTACTTGCGCATACTTGTGCACTACGGCACCGAGTCGCGTACACAGTGCTTATACCGCAGTGACGCTACCTGTTGTTACCTCAAGCGAGAAACGGGCACGCGCCTCGGAATCAACGTAAACGAAATCAGACGGAGCCCTTTAACGTTTCGGTCGCCGTCGCTTCTCGAGATTCGCTCTTCCTCGTATTAGTTCCACACGAGTCCCGTGGCGGCGCCACTTGCACGTTCCGCGAAACGATCTCGTGAAACCCTACGCGAAAGTCCAACCGCGCGAAACACGTATACGAGACTTCGTTCTTCGATACTTTTTTTTTTTTTTTCTTTTCTCACTGCTTAAACCTTCTATTTTTCTATCCTCCCTTTCGCGAAACCGTGAGCGAGTCAAGGGAAAGTCATAATACGATATGCAGTCCTTCGCGAGCGATTCCTCGAAACGGGGCTCTCTTTGACACTCGATTCTCAGCGTGAAGGAATATATCGATTATCCGTTCCGAGAACTCATATCGCATTGCAGTGATTTGCAGTTTCTGTGAGAATACGGAATTTTTTTTTATATATATATATATATATTATACACTGCATAAATTTTCGAGAAGGGTAAGAAAAAGAAAAATGTACGCGTAAAAAGAAATGCGCAATTTAACTGCAAGGCGAGAGTGCGATGCATGAGACATAGGCAGTAGGTAGATTTCGCGTGTGTACGTGCATGTGCATCGTGGGGCTGCTGTATGTACGTGTGGGACAGTGCAGTTCTCGCGGCCTTGAGAGGGGCTCTTTGTGCAGTTGAGCGCTAACTGCATCGTGGTTGGCTCTCGGTGCTTACATGTAACTACTCGTATGTACTATATAACGTATGGTTCTCTTATAGAGTCACTGTAACGTATACTGTAACAAGTTGCATTACGTTTATGTACAAAGGGTGTTCCGTGTGAGTCATGTGCTCGCATATGCTACCGTACGCCCGGTATATAAAGCACATAAACTTGAAGTGCATGCGGGTGTTGGCCACGTGCGCGCTGCACTTTTTGCCCGGTCGCTCTTTTATTGCATCGCACGGTTGCACTTTACGTTTTCGTTGGCAGCCACGAATTTTTATGCGGCGCTCGTATTCGCGACGCCAGCGCTATCTCTCGGGGCTTTCTCGCGGTAGAAGGACGAAGCTTTAACTCGGCGCTACGTCGCTGACGCGGGGAAAGTATATACGCGTACGTATGTACACTCGACTGTATCGTACGATAGTACTTGAAGATAGCGGTTAATCGAAGTAGGTGACGATGTGGTAAACCGTATTGCACAAGTGAAAGAGCAGTCGTTACTAAAATGTCAAGGATGCAACCGCGTGCATTGAACAATGGCCGTAGGAGTGCAATGGAATTGCTTGCTATTTTGTCACGCGTAAATCGTGTAAAAGTTACGTGGAAATGTCTCTATGCTGCTCCATAACTCAAAAATGCCTTCGAGGCTCCGCGTCAGATTCACGCCGAGCGCATAACGGAGTCACGATAATTTGATAAATTATTGTCTGACGTTACAAAGGATTTTTGAGACTTACACGGGGCGGTATATATATATATATATATATCCCCTCCACTATCCCTATCTGTCTCTGTCTTCGTACGCGAGATATCGATGTCGCCGAATGTCTTGCAGTGGCGCATGGTATTTACTCCTTTTATTATCGCCCTCTCGGCTCTCTTTGCCATGGAATTCAGAAGCAGGAACGATAGACTTATCACTGGGTATACACTTCTAGGTATTTCGTATGCGTTAGATAATAGTGTACACAGTGGCCAGACACGCAGTCTACCGTGGAGCATCCGATAGAGCATACTTTTTTTTTTTTTTCAAGAAAAAGATAACGCCCGTCATATTTCTCGCTTTCCCTAAGTTCCGACTGTGCACAACGTGACCTGTCGAAATTGTCGTTGGGTCATGTCGCGTGTAAATTTTACGCAATGGTCGTTAGCTGTCGTTTCTTAATGAGTTAATACGAAAATAAAAGGAACAGCACGGCGATCTCTATTTACAGAGGGATTTCTGCGAAATTCGGATATCCTGCGCATGATGGCGGCTATCAGGAAGAGCGGCTCTTAGCCAATACCCTGCCTCGGATATTTAAAGAAACCCCACATACAAGAAGGTAGCAACAATCTTCGTAAGAAATCGAGCTCGCTACTCATCCGTGACGTCTTCAATCATCATTCGTCATTCGCTTGACTTGCAGTCGAGATCAGCGCAGACCATACCCATTGCTTTACGTGTTTCCTAGTAGCATTCGTAGTCAGTAGCTGAGATACTAGAGACCATGGATAATCGAACAGTCGATATCTTTACAATGGTATCTATTGTATCGTGACGTAGAAAGATATTGATTTTTTTTCTTTACCATTATGTTCGCAGATCGTCTACCACGTCGGGCTGGCGACGTACCCGGATCACGAGAGCATCCGGTGGTCCTTGTCGATTCCGATCTCTCTCGTCTACCCTTACCCGACCTGGTACTCTCAGCCGTGGAACAACTCCCACCGCCGGCACCCTTGGTCACCGTCTCGGCACCCAGCAGCCCCACAAGGGACGCTGCCTTTCAGTTTCCCGAGTGCAGCGCCGCTCCTGTACCAAGTCCACGTGCTCGACCACGAAGACGCAGGTTGACGTCCGAGGGTTCCGTCTTGGAGAAGGAACGGGTCAATGCCAGCTGTGGACAGATCGGTACTGTTATCAATGAGAGGGAGTGGACCAGCGTCGGTACCAACCTCAGGAACATCGCCGACGACTTTCACGCGGCTAAGACTAAGGTAAGAATTTTTGGTGTCTCGTCATACGTTAATTTCTAGTCAATTCTCCGTGCGGTCTTCCTCTTTGCTTTGGTACAGGACGCAGAAGCCTCTGGGGAATTTCACGCGGGAAATCTGTAGGGTGGAAACGTAACGGGCGATCCTCGCAGGGCGCTAACCGGGGTCATAAACACGAATTTAGTTATCACCCCTCGATCCCGAGGGTGCGATAAATATCGGTCTCACTACGCAGAAGAGACGTCTGTAGCATTGCTGGAGGGATGCTGGGCTCTCTTGCGCTTTCTCTAAACTCATCCCCGTCACGCTTGATCCTTCGATCAAATATGTATTGGATGTCTATTCCTCTCGAGAGGCATCTCGAAAGACAATGGAGTGAAGACGTCGGTATACTGTATCTGTGGTACCGATCGATCGGAAACCTCCCCTGAAGAAATGCCTCCTTCGTTCCATTTAAAGGTCCGCGAAGGAGAATTGAATCCGGGCCGCACTAATTATAACGTTTAAGTGCTGTTAATTGATGGATGGGAGAAAGAGAAGAAAACCGTGAAATTACGGATATCTTGTCGATCGGAAACCGATCTTCTTATTCAGGGAATTCGCTTACTCGTCAGTCTCCGTGTCCCCAAGAAACCTGTATATAGCCCCGTGTAATACGTTTGACAATTTCAATCGACGGCTCTGTCAATGTAACGGGACTCTTTTAATCGAATTAGATACCCGAGACAGACCAATCCTGTCCGATTTTTAACGTTGGCGAAGATCCTCTTTTTCTTTTCTCTCCCCTCCATACACGTCCCGTCTCCATGGTCAACAAACATTTCCGCATCTTTCTTTTCTCCCGTTTTCCATTTTACTCGACAAACACCCAAACTCCCTTTCATCCTCTTCGCGTAAACATGCCGCGTCTTTCCAATTGAAAATTCCCTCAGACCCGAGACACGATTCGCAATCTGCCGCAGGTCGCAGGTATATACGTATAGATCGTCTCGTACCGCTAAGTAGGATTACAAGGGAGGTAGCTGCTTTTCCCCGCTATACGTCAATCTTACGAGCATTCTTGAACGTAACCCTTGCGTCCGTCGCCCCTACAAGAAGCCGTACCCGGTTGGTTTTACATATGCATGGGGAGTAAGCAAGCATGTAACGGCTAAGTGGCCACATCCCCATACGTGAAAGTTAACTGGGCATGGCAGCACGAGCCCGCGGTAACTCGCCTTGAAAATTATCTCCAATTATCACGTGGAATCGCGCTCTCCTTGCGTGGCTTTAACGATCTCGTAAATTTATGCAATCCTGCGAGATCGGCCGAGCTTTCGTTGCTTATCGTTGCGAATATCGTGATAACGATTGTCCGTCGAAAAAGAATGATTGAGGTACCGTATTGATTTTTTGATGATTTTATTGGCAACACTGTCTGGTACTCCGGTACATTATATTCCTGTACTTAATATTTTCATAGCCGTACATTCGTACCATGACAGATAGTAACGTAATGATCCAATACCGATCGCTCTACCAGTACCAACGTATATATCTATATATCTTCTCGCACTACTCCACTACCATTATTGACGTTATACTCGCTGCACCGCCACTTATTGTCCCGTAGCTTCGACCGCAGCAGCTTCTGTGCCTCTGGGACTTTTTCTTATCTCATCGAGAAAATGGCCACTACGGTCGACCGAAGCGATCGGTTTTTACGGGTAAACCGCGCAATTACGTTGCACAATAATCGATCGCGTCGTTTCCGAGCATCGAGCGTGGCTCTCGTCAAAGCATTGCTGGTGATACCCTGACTCGTTGCGCGAGACGTGAAATTGTTGGGCGTAGAGGAAAAAAAGGAAAAAGAAAAGAAAGAAAAAAAAAAAGGAAATATTGCCACGAGAGCGCAGATAAAGAAAACAAGAAGTATCTGGTTGTATAGGATTGGCGAAGAATATTAAGGAAAGCGAAAGAAAAGTTCTTCTATTAATTGACGTAGCGGGGCTTCCACGACTGTTCTTGAGGATCCTCATAATTCTCTCGTAATGTGACGGGGGCTTTTTTTTTCTTTCTTTTCTTTTCTCTCTCTTCTTCGCCTCTCTCGTACTCTATATATATACACGGCTCTGATAATCTCTCCTATAGGGCGCACGATGTATGTATATATGGTGCGACCGGAGCAAATGTCGAGGGTTCGGACTACGTAGGGATGACCAGATATTATGGTGGGCCATAAAAGCGCCTTCGGAGATTGGTCTTCCTCGTGTTTATTATCCCGGGCGTGGATTAAGACGAAAACGGGAATCGGAAGCCGAGAGAATAGGGTCACGGGTTGTGATAGCATGGAAACAAAAGAAATTCGGCGCCTTGTGTATGTTTCTCTTATATCCACTACGTCCCATAAGTGTTATACGTATGATGAGAACGGCGGGTCAGTACTGGTTTTGACGTTTGTGTACTTATACATGCCCAAGGCTATATCCGGTCTCATATTGTGTCTGCGCTCCGACGCGCTCTACACTTTCGTTAATTTTGTGACGTTAACCCGCGCGGAAATGTCATCGTGCGAACTTGCGGTGACGGCCGTAAGGGCGGGAGGGGGTGGTACTTTTATCGCGAACAAAGGAAGAGACGATTCCGCAAGTAGAGGAAAGGGACGGCAGCGGCACTTGGCGCGCGGAATTGTCGGCGACGCTTTCAGCCCCGTAATTCGGCCCAATTAGGACATTCCCAATTAGGGAGTTTTACCTTACCTTACCTTGCCTCGTCTATACGAGTGCCACCACTTTTCTTTACAAACTCGCTACCTCCCGTTCTCGTTCTCTCTCTCTCTCTCTCTCTCTCTCCTCTCTTGGCCACGTTTCCCTCGAAAGGCAAAATTATAACGATTCGTCATCGTATCTGAGTCGTAGCTATTCTTATTTAACGCCATGAAGTGTCATTGTCACTTCCACTAATGACACTCTTCGTTTTCTCATGATGTTGCAGGACGCCGAAGTCGAAAAGTCGAGATTGCCCTTCATCGGTTCTGGATTCTCAAGCTCCCCGTCTACGGACAGTCTGCTCTCGCTCCTGATCCCGGCTCCGCTTCGGGAGACCCTCTGGACGACAGTGGCCCTCTATCTTGGATGGAGACTCGTGTCCCGTCTCCGATAGAGCACCCATGGAACAGCCTGTGCCAGGATGATGCCCTCTGGGATGGGATTCCCTTCTCGCCAATGGGACGGTGAAACAGGAGTATCAGTTGTAGGGTTATTTACGTCCCTACTGTGCTCGAGAGTTGATTCGTTGTCGTCATCGTGAGTCATGAACGAGAAGTAACACTAGTGCCAGCTGCGTGGACGTAGTCGTCAACTGGAGACGGAGAAGACCGGTCGAAGACGCTGCTCAGCTTCCGGTAGTGGTAGGAGGTTTAAGGTAGGAAGGGGGTTCGAGGAGGGTTGTAGGTAGAAGGGCTAAGGACGAGATCCAAAGAGGACTAACCGAATAATCAAATGATGATCTCATTACGGATAAATAAAGAGAATTAAATAAAATAGTGATTAAAACGAGTAACGCGTCTTTACTAGTTAAAAGAGATTTGCAATCTGATATGTGTACGTATTAATTACGATAAAGTGGGGGGTAGACTCGAATTCTGACGAGCCGTCGCCGTCGTCGCTCGACAATTATTATAATGATCATTCTCGCCGTGTCGATTGTGCGTTGTGTGTCCATAAAGGTCTTTTCTTTTTCTTTTTAGTGACGCGAACGCGCCTCCCGTGGGCTTCGTTTGCTAATGTTTCGCGAAAACATTCTTCTCTCTCGATCTGTGATACCGCATCGCGAATTGAGAACGATTTCTCATCTTTTTTTCTTCGTATAATTGCGTTTGGTAAATGAACGAATGGCAAAACGACAGTCGTTGCTACGATTAATCGGAGCCACGGCGGCTCCTCCTTCAGACTCTTAGATCTCGTTCTCGTTTCGCGTTGCGAAATTGTCTCCTCGCGGGACTCGCGAGGCTCGCGATTTCGAGCGTCGAGACGCGCGAGCTCGTAACGTTCGGGCGGCGTCGATTATTCATCTTCTTTCCATTACGGACGGCCCGTCGTGCACGATCGCCATCTCACGTTCTGCATCCGGTTGTATTATTGCTTGTACATATATGTTGGAAGTCGCCGCGCGTATTCCAAAGCTTAGAAGTGACAGCAAGAGGAAAAGAAACAAAGAAATAATCGTATGGAAGGGAAGGCGCGAAAGAAGGTAGCACGCAAGGAAAGTCGAGAGAGAAGTTAAACGTGTATGTATAAAAGCTAAACTAAAGTAATAAATTCAGTAATAAGTTGAGTAAATAATTAAAATAGATAATTGATAGATCGAGGATCGCAGCATCTGATTGGCTCGCTGCGAGGCCCGTGGACAGTTTTCAAATGATCTCCGGTAGCTTAGCTCTAGTGGCGCCCCTCCAGCGGGATGCATAGTACTTTTGGAAGAGGCGTCTATTCTTCGTGTTTTTTTTTTTTTTTTTTCTTCCCCTCCAACTCTTCATTCTCCAATTCTTCTTCAACACTTCGTATTTCCTTTTTCTTTTTCCCGTCATCTTTGCTTCACTTTTCTCGTTTGTTTCTTCTTTCTCGATTTTTTTTTTTTTTTTTTCATTTTTTTCTCACTATTTTTCTCTCTCTTGGTACAGTTCAGCCTTCTTCTACCTACGCTACACCGCGGTTTTCCTTCTTTTTATTTCGCATTCCATTTCTTGTATAATGTCCCAAAATCTTTACTCATTTTTATTTGTCAGTACGTTTTCTTCTTCTTCTTCTTCTTCTTCCTTCCCCCTAGAAACGTTAAGTCTGAGTATTTTGTGTGTGTGACGGTTTTGGTGGTAAGGCGCGATCGTCTTGAAGGTTTTTCACGTGAGAAGAATGAAGGAAAAATTTTACCGAAAAGCAATTAGCCGAGTCGTTTGTGTTCACGCGACAATCACAGATCGCGAGTCGCGTTTTCTAGATCCTAAGGATGCAAAAGAAAAACCTTCCTCTCGTGTGTTAAATGTGTATTACACGAAAAATAGTTAAGACGGGGATATGCCGACAATGTACGTATACTGTACTATGTATATATATATATGTGTGTACATAATATCCCCGGTCCTCGCGAACTAATTCGTAGGATTGTGTAGCAGCCATCAAGAACCAAAACACAGACCGCCATCGCTCGTAATAAAAAGCATGGCGACCATTTTTTTATATAAATATTCTATACTTGTGTAATGAGTATTTCAGTATGTAAAGATATAGTATTTATTTAGGTGATACTTGATTTCGCGGTCGGTAACGTCCGCGAGACACTGCCATTTCGTCCCAGGATAAGAGAAACAAAGAAATTGCGCAAGAATGTCATTGTGTGTGAGAGAGAGAGAGAGAGAGAGAGAGAGAGAGAAAGTAATAAAAATAATCGAAACATAAAAAATCCTCGTTAGTCAAATTTCCATAAATGCGAGACGTATTATCTAGCCTCCTGTTTCTCGAATACGGATGGATAGGGAAAGAGAGAAAAGAAAGTAAAATGAAATTATGAAGATACAAACGAAAAGACAGTCACACGCGTTGGCGAGTGACGTTTTCGAATAACGAGAAGATACAAGAGTCTAATAGCGGCGGTAACCATAACAAGGGAAAAGCCGACTAGGCGAAGTGGCGAGCGCTCGTTCCCGTAAAAAGTGGCAAGGAAAATTTGAAACAACAACACTGGGAATGAGTCGAGAGCGCGCGCGCGCGAGAGAGAGAGAGAGAGAGAATTTAAAGAAGAGGTGTTAGGCTAAACGAGATTGCGACAAGTGCTGATAATATCGGTGAAAAACTGTTATTGTTCTATACTTGAGACAAACGGCCTAGAAGCCGCCATAGCTGCTTACTTTATGTGCTAGAAGACTCGAGAAAATTCTATGAAGGCCTGACGGTGTATCGGCAGCGAAGATAATGAGATTAAGGAGTGAAAGAGTGCGTGCGTGTGAGAGAGATAGAGAGATAGATAGAGAAAGACAAAGGGGACATTGAACGAAGAAAAGATTTTTAACGAGATAAAGATTTTGCGAGACGGAGCCAAGGAAGGAAATAAAAAGTGAATACTAAAACCATAGGCATGTAAATAGCCGCTTTTTTGAGAACGTATACATAACGATTTAATTACGATAGAGCTGTAACACTTATAGATGCATTTTTTTCTTCTTTTTTTTTTTTTTTTTTCTTAGCGTATAGTAGTCAGCCGTATCGAGAATGTAATATTACGAATAACATTGGATAAAAAGTATATAATAATAATGGAAGACATATATTTTAAATGGTATATTTGGGGTGATACCGAGTAATATTGTTTCGAGCGATATTGCGTGCGGATGGACAACGCGAACGAGAGGCCATGCGATGCATAGGGCGAGAAACGATATATAAGAAGGACGAAAGATTACGAACAAACCTAACGAACAATGACGAAGGTTTGCGAGCGAAAGATTGATACGAATTGTTCGACAACGAGGAAACTTTGCTTGCGACACGACGATCCTTGCGGGAAGTGTTAGGCGCGTGCGCGCAAGAGCGAAACGGAGCGAGGGTTGTACGTTGAAGGAGGGATATAAGCTGTAACTGTGACTATGTGGATCGTGGGGGGCAGGCTGTAAAATTGTTTTTACATTATATAATGCGCTCCCGTACCCCAGGGGCGTTGGTAAAATGCGTGGACGAAAAAAAAAAGCGAAAAAAAAAAACAAAAAAACCACCAGTCCGAACTTTTCCTAAAATCACACATTTCGAACTCGAACAACGAAGGGTCCATTGCGAGAATATAACACCGAGTTATCTCGAGCGCGCGTAGTTCGAATCAAGTAAAAAAAAAAGACAAACGATATTTGGTAGTGGAAAATTAAAAAAAAAAAACGAAAGTACAGAAACAAAAGACAGCAGCCCGCCCACCCGAGATCCCCGCGCGTCAAAGCGTCACTGTGATCACGTAATTATTAATAAATATCTAATTATGATAACGATTAATCATATGAATATTGTAATATACCCGTCACATCCATACGCCTCCCACCTTCCCCTTCCTCGCCCACTGTACCTCCCGAACGAAAATTTTCACCAACAAACCCATCTTTACCCACTACACCCATCATCCCGCGTTTCATCCAAGACACGATCGATTATATTTGCATTTATTATTGTGTTTCTCAGTTTTAATTCGCCTTACGTATTAAGTTCGTAACTGTAACGTTTAATTTTAATCACCTTTCAAATGATCTCCTCGAGGCATCGATTGCTATAGGCGAGCTTGCGTGCCGATGCTTTCTGCGTAGCCAATCGCATCTCTAAGAAAATCTCGCTCTCCGTTCACCTTTCACCCTCAACCCCCCTCTCACCGTTCCGCCTCTCACACGGCTCTCGTTACTTTCTCATTCGATCCTCCTACATGGCTTCTCTCTTTGTCCGCCATTTCCCTGATGCATTCCCAAGCGAAGCCGCGTCCCAGAAAGCATCGGTAACTTCACGATAGCCTCACATAAGACATATTCATGATTATTGCGTTGATTATGTATAGTTAGACTATTATTATTATTATCATTATTATTATTATTATCATTATTATTATCATTATTAACATTATTATTATTATCATCATTATCGGCACGATTATTATTATTATTATTATTATTGACTTTGCTATTTTATTATTATTAATACTACTACTACTACTACTACTATTATTATTATTATTGTGTATTGTCGATACGGATAAGTTTCAGGTTTATTCCGGCACTAAAGAGGTAATCGACTAGTCTTTACCGGACCAAGCATTGAGATTTTTTACGATGGATATTTTCTGAGATCGAGATTTTTTTTTTTTTTTTTTCCCCGTTATCTTCTTCCTCTTAAGGCTTTACCTCTTGTAATACCGCGCTCGTTAAGTCTCGCTTGACAGTGGAGAGGCCGATGGGCGCGACCGAACGCGCAACACTCTCCATTCTCAAACACGACTATCTCGTCCGACCATTGTTTTGTAAGATTTTTCTACCAGTAATAAATTATTGTAGCAACACCATAGAATACTTGATCCTTTTGCCAGTATTTAAATCGGGGATTTGTCTCTCGGCCTTCCGACTTGAGGAGGCGACTCGCTCGTTGATCCGCTCGCACGACGATCCCTGCGCGCGTCGCGTCCGAGTCGTGAATCCCTTTGCTTTGCACGAAATTACAGATAGCTGTCGGTTCTTCTCACACAATGATCCGTCTCGATACTCTAATTGGACACTTTGGATTCTTCTGGCACACGCGATCGTGACGTACAGCCCCGATGTAAATTGCAAATGGTGTTCGAGACTCGATAACATGCGCAGCAATACCACAGTGACACGTACATAACTATGATACTTTTGTTTACACTTGCTCCGTCGTTACTTGGTCTATGCAGTCGTGCTGCGACGCGAGAGACGAGGACAACTCGACACTCGACGCAATGACAATGACAACGGAACACACTCTTGTCGCTTTCACTATAATCGTTTAAGATTTAAATGACGAATCTTTGGTTGCTCAGGCTATCCTAAGTTTGCCATAATACTTTTCACTGCCGGTGCGTACCGTTGTCGGGTGCGAGCGGGGTTGAGCGTCGGCGAGCTTGCACGGCGCCGTTTGGTTTGCTCTGAACATAATGCAATTATCATTATTATTGCCAATCAATCGATCAGTCATCAAGCCGGCTCGCTAAAGGTGCCTATTTAACGCGCTTCCGGAAACGCTCGATCATTCTCTGTTGTTTACGTGAACCCTTACGTCTTGTTTCATTTCAATGTCTCTTTGTCTCTGCTGTGTTTCATTTTTATGTGTTTTTTTCTTGGTTATTCTCTCACGGAACAATCGGGCGATCCGGATCAATCGAATTGTACCTTTCTGGTAAATTGTATTGATTAATAGTGTCTCAGCGGTCGTGACACGCTGATCGTGTTCCGCGTGAGAAACTCAATCCGATCCGTCACACCAGTCGTCGTCGGACGATTCATGACGATTGATGACGACAGCGAGAGTATGGATTGGATGAATGACGAATGGAATATATGATTCGAAATGCCTGCGAATGCGTTACCTGTAGCCAAATGTCCCGTGGACCATAGACCGTCATGATTCGTTCGTTAGTATACGATTTTTTTTTTTTTTTTTTTTTTTTTCATGTAAATTTACGCGATCTGTGTAAGATGAACGATCGATGCACAATTTTGACTATTTAATTTTTTTTTTTTTTTTTCAAGATTTATCTCTCATCCACGCTATATCGATTTAAAACAATTTTTTTCTTTTTTCTTGTCTTCGTCTCCCTGCACAATCTCTCACCTTACCTCTTATCACTCTTTCCTCTCGTTATCCTGCTTCTCCTCGAATATCTATTCTCTCTTATCTCTGTTTTCGTCGTAGAGACTGCGGTCCCTCAAGCCGCTGCACAGCTCTCGCAACTGCCTTGTGATAGAGTCTGGACTCTAATTGCCGTATTCTTCTTGTAACTTGATCATAGAGAAAGGAGAACCAAGATAAAAAAGGGAATATATATATTTATATATATATATATATACAGACGCACATATAGATATATATATATATAGAGGAAAAAAAAAAGATATTTATTGAAACTAAATTTCGTCCAGCTGACCAATCCAAAGAAGCGACCAAATAAAGAGGAACGAATATTTGCGAGGGCTTGTTGCGATGCTTGGGATTTGTGCTTTTTTTTTTTAAATCTTATTTGTTTTAATTTTGTTTCGTTTTTTTTTTTTATTTGTATTCGCAAACGATCGAACGAGAATAACGGCGGTCACGTGATATAACAGTCCTTCGTGGATAAGTGAAAGAAAAAAAATGGTACTATTAATGTTTTTTTCCTGTTTTTTTTTTTTTTAAATGTGTAATCGTTCCCGTAATTTGTCATTGAGATCGACGCGGGGCGTCGCCTGCAACGAACGTCCGTGGCGTCCGAGGCGACGCCTCGATTCGTCTCAGTGGTTTGAGAGAAAAAGCTCTTTTTTTTTTGTTTAATAAGGAATACCGTGTATTACTAATAAATTGTATACTCCGCCTTAGATTTATTAGCGTAGACACATTATTTTTTGTTTTCTCTATTTTTTTTTTTTTTTTTACATTTATTCGTTTCGTTTTGACTCTCCGAGATTACTCTTTAAGTGAACATTCGGTTCTTGCGGTTGTCGCGCGCATTACCTAATATATATATACACATATGTTATACATGCGTACTGCGCGTATGCGATTTCACGCGCTGGCGTCGTACGGGAAATGAAATTTCATTAGGAATATACATATATTCGTACGTGTTATGTGACGGTCGAATGAAAATTGATCTTAATTATTCTGTATAATCGTCCGTTCGTACTTGCACTTATTCGCTCGATATACCCGGCGAAGAAGAATAATGCGTCAGCAAGTGAAACGCACCGTAGCCAGTAGCTATAGCGAATAATAATAAGGGTGCGCGCGTACAACGCCGCAGGACTATCATACGATGCTGTGTTATTTAAGTCACTACAGACCATACGTTATTGCTACTTTTTATTATTTTATGACAATTTTTTTATGTTATTAATTTTATTAATTATTATTTTACGTATCCAATCTGTATTACCTACCGATCTTGACGCTCTTTCTTTTTTTGTGCTCTTTGACTTTCACTCTCTCTTTTCAATCTTCGTTATCATTTGACTCTCACTCTCTCTCTCTCTCTCTCTCTCTCTCTCTCTCTCTCTCTCTCTCTCTCTCTCTCTCCCCTATCACTTTCCGATCCAATTCCATTTCTTTTCCTTGTTTATTCTCGTCTACCTTCTTCTCTCGTCTGTGTCTCTCTTGTCGATTTACATATTACATAGAAGGTACGTTTCCACGATCCGTTCTCGAGTCCGCTGTCCGCGGCCGACGTAAAATCGCCGTTATCAGTGACAAATCCTCAATGGCTATCATACTTAGACGCGGACAACGCGAGTCTTTGGATTTGTCCGATTAATTTAGGGGAACAATTAATTAGCGCTCGATTTAACGAATATCGTACGAGTCCACGGATAGTTTAAACGGACAGAGAGGGCATCTCTCTGCTACCCGCATGTCTTTCATTGTACAGATTTTTTCACTTTTATAGTTATTATTATCGTAAACTTTATTACGACCGATCACGCTGGCTGAGCGTTTTCGTATTATTATTGTACTTGATTCTCTCTCCTTTTCTTTTTTTATTAAATAAATGTGAACACGCCGAAAGCATACTGAAAAAAGAAATTACCACTGGACGTCTATCTTATTGCGTATTACGACTCCTTCTCAATCCTCCCTTACAAAATGAATACCAGGATCAATTCAGGTACGTATGTACTCTATATCTGTATGTATATATATATATATATACACACGTATATACACACAACCTGTCATGCTGCTGCTTATATCCACCCTATAATGGGTTCCCTGAGACGTGCCATCTGGTGAGCTCATTACTAAGGGATGCAACCACAAACCAATCAACCCTCACGTGACAATTTGAACCTCCACACGGAGTCTACCCCGGACCGCAAGATGCTTATATCCTGATTACGTATCAGATTGCAGCGCAGGATCCGCTTCCCGTATATAGCAATTGCTCCAGGAAGTGCAACTACCAACCCTTCCAATTTCAGGAATGTCCTAAGGTATATGTGACAATGTTAATCCACAATGGGGCGAGAGGGATGCTGTCGTGAATTTAACGTGAAAGCTTTCCTACATATACAGATATACATACACGTTTTGCATAAAACACACCGAGTTAGCTCGAAGCCAGTATAGCTATTATGTATGTAATTTAACTTGGCGCATGCGCAATCGACTGATCCTCGAATCCGTAGTCAGCCAATCCGTCGCAAAACACAAGGACTAACAAGGGCACGTCGAGGATGCGCGTGTCACTGCGAGTTGCATATCGTCTCGTGCATCCATATGCAGATCCCTATTGATATGACAACATTTACATACTGCATATTCGCTTTGGGCCATACACTCGCTCGCCGATTCCCCATTGTTGGCTTTCAGCCACCAGTGCGTTTGATTGACATTATTGGTCGCGCCGCTGACACCAGATTACATTTCTATTTGCATACATTCGCGAAGACCACTACCCCCCCCCCCCTCTTCTCCCTCCTCGCTGGCTCACGAGCCCTTATGCCGGGTCTCCTTTTTTTTCTGTTCGGCTTTTGTTTTTATTTTTCAAAACTAGCCACGCGTATTGTCCGCGAAAATGCCCGCAGGCTTTTTGCGAATTTACACAGTGCTAGCGTGAGTGCGCTGATCGAGCTTGCTGCTTCGATATCGCCAAATGGGGATGATCGGTTATCAGCCGTCCATTGTTTCGCGGAAATTCCCTGCTGAAATGACGCGTCGCGTTGCGATGCACATGGAAATGTGGATTTGTGCATTTTTTTTTTTGTTATTCTAGAGTTTCGGGAATTTTCGATCGTAGCATTTTTATTTAACTTCGAAAATAATATTCCCGATACGTGGCAAAACTCCGGGAATTATTTTAGCTTTTACGTAATTTATTCTCGATCCTCCGTGTCTCGGTACGATAAGCTAGTGTGACGCTCTGATATTTTCACTCGACTACGGAAGCTGACGTGTCATGTGGTTTAGTGTAATATTTTTACGCCTGACTGTCCGTTACCACTTTTTTTTGCCTAAACTACGCAACCCATTTCTTTTATCTACTGTACTTCCTTCTGTTGTTAATAATAAATAATGTTCGTCAAACTTATTACGTTTCACGGATACAACTCGTCGAAGGATCTTATTACAGTAAGAAACGTATCTTCAATCTCTTTACTATAAAATTTCTTCAATCAAATATCCAGTGTCAAGATACCATCGTAAATCTCCAGGCGGCCTAAACAACCTACGTAACGTTACCTCGGCCAATAAGGCGAACGAGAAAATTAAATTCGTGATAACAGCAGCAACACAGAAACTTTGAGTCTCGGAGCTAAGCGGACCATCGTCCTCGTCCAACGGAGAAGAGCGAGCTTATATTCAGCCCGGTAAATACCCATATATACATATATACGTTACATAGCCAAAGGACCCGGTACACGTTCCAATTAATTAAGGGTAGTTCATTGTGGGCATCTTCGGCCGGACGATTACCTCGCATTGTAGAGCATCAGCCATATATATATGTATATGGCGAGAGTGATTTTCTAAAGGAGCAATAGTGATAAAGTTCACAGCTTCCGACTGATTAGATCAGCCCGCGCGAAACAACAATGGGAATCCACGACAAAAGGGCGCGTGTCAAAGTTCATTGTGGTTAGCCCTTTTATCGATCCCATCTAAAATATGAGCGTATGGTTAATACGTCGTCTATACATTGACCGCAACAACGACGCTCGACGTTTGAGAACCCGCACGTCAATATCTTGCGTGCAATCGGTACGCACGCATAGGTGGCAGCTCGATCGGAAACAAAAGGTCATGGATGCGAATAAACGCCCGCCGATCACGAAGAATGGCTCGTTAATAATTTCCCATTGCGATCGTTTTCGCGCATCAACAAATTCCCGCGATGATCCGAGCTCGCCTATTTTTTTCCACGCTAGCATTTTTTGTTCCATTAAAAAAGAATGAAGGGTGAGCATAGTTTTCATGGTTCGCATCGAAACCAATACGCAATTATGAGCCAGTGTTTACGCTACCTACGCACGGAAAATGAGTCAAGGTATGTAGTACGTGTAGTCATTATTTTTTTGATGACTAATTCAACGTCGATAAGGGCTTGACTATTTATAACTCGGCTCGATTGTCACTTCGTAACTGTGAAATGATAGCGCTGCAAGTATTCGTGTTTTTTATTGTAAATATTAACGATGCTACTGATAAGGCACATTGTTTGCGATGAATTGAAGCAAGGTCGTGACCTTGTAATTATTTCTCTATTTCATTTTTTTTTTTTTTTTTTTTTTCATAATCAAATACATGAACAAGGTCCAACAATGGATTGTCGCGCTTTGCAAATGCATAAAGGAGCTTTATCTGTCACTTGAGGCATAGTGCTGTTTACAACGTGCGATGTTACGCTTGGTGTATGGTTTTTCCAGAAAGTATAACGCTGACTGGATGACTGATAAGGAAATAGTGTTTATAGTCGTTTCAGAAGCAAATAGCTTAAAGTGACAGATTTAAAAATGTTAAGCACGTGACAAAATTTGTCATCGATAATATTCCTTTGTCGGAGCTAACCTGTGGCTGATCAATGGAAATCAATGGAAGACCATTCATTGCCCTTGGTTGAATTGTAATTGGGAAATTTTGCTACATGAATCTTTAGTGGGGAACACGTGCTCGCATCTGTCACTTTGAGTCATTTTACTCGCTGACAGGCTATAATATAAAAATACACGTGTTATCAATACGTTACGTATTTAACGCTATCGATCTAATCACTTATCACTTGATCTCTGAATTTTTTTTCTGGAGGTAAATCAAAATTCCATTCTTATCTTTTACGTCATGTTACAATTTCCTCATTCTTGCGTAATGTATATTTAGTTTATGTATGAAAAATAAAGAAATTACATTCAAGTGTTTCATCCCTCGACTTTTCACCTTTCTCTCGCGTTTGTCCAATTTCTACGTAATCCTATTTTCCCTCTGCGTATATCCCTTTCCCTCGCTATATCTAGTGCAAATGTTATATACATATGAATACATACTTGAACAAGGGACTTGCAAATCCCGTGGTTCGATTAATATGAGATTTCGCAGAGAATGGAAATGGAGTCGCAGTCGTTCAAGCGGAACGCCCTTTTTACGCGGCTCGTTACTCAGTAATTACGGGGAAAATGGTAGCGGCGGTGCAAACGAGACTTATACGCGAGCTGCGTTCGCCGTTGGCAACCCTCCGAGTTGCCAAGTCGCTAGAGAAAAGAAGATGAGGAGCAGAAGAAGAAGAGGAAGAGTGTAGATGAAAATAAAGGAGGAAGAAAAAGAGGTAATCTGAAAAGCTTCGATCGCAATAGCCGTAGCGTTGGTCTAGCTATCTGATTTTCCATACACAGTTACGTGAAACTATGTATACTATATTTACACATATGGGTACATATAACGTACGACATATGTACATAGGAAGTCGTGACTCAGCTCGTTCTCTTAATAAGTATGAAAATCTCTCCGTATCACGTCGATCGCAAAATGTATCCGCGTGAAAAGCTCACGTCCAGGTTACGCGTGTTGAACGTGCAAAAGCTCTGATAAACTGAAAAAAATATACATATATATATATATATATTTACGGGAAAGCCTAGCCAGTGTACACTCTATGCTGGGAAAACTCGTCAAAGCTGAACACGATTGTTTGAGGTAGGTATTTAGACAGACACAAACTCGACAGACCAAAACTACTAAAAATGCTCCCCACGAAAACGCAATTTCGTCCGATAATTTATCAAAATATCGTATCGCGCCCCCTAGCGGAATTTCCACGAACTATCGGAGGCACTTAACGGCGCCACCTGTCGGAATTTCCCGCAACTAACAAAAGTGCTTCTTGCGAAAAAGCATGTCTCAAATTCTCGTTCCACGCCCCCTAACGGAATTTCCCAGAACTATCGGAGGCACTTAACAGCGCCATCTGGTGCAATTTCTCGGAACTAACAAAAATGCTCAATATAAAAATGCATGTCTTGAATTATCGTTCTACGGGCCTTAGCGGACTTGGAGCATTTTTGATAGTTCCGGAAAACTCCACTAGATGGCGCTGTTAAGCACATTCGATAGTTCCGGGAAAATCCACTAGGGGTCGCGGAACGACATTTTGCTAAATAATGCCCTAAAATTGCATTTTCGTAGGGAGCATATTTATTAGTTTCGGAAAATTCCACCAGATGACGCTGTCACGCATCTGCAATAGTTTTGGAAAATTCCGCTAGGGGTCGTAGAATTCGGAAAATTCCTTTGGGGCCGGAAAGCGTATGGTTCCTGAGGTTCCTAAGGCTACTAAGACTGCAAATGCTCCAAAAGCTGCGACCAGAAACACTCCAAATCCCACAGACTCCCGTAAATAAATCTAAAATGGAACATGTGACACGTTGCACAGTGGTTAAAACTTCTTTTTAATATATCAATTTATATCCATTTGATATTCAACAATCTTATGCAACTGTGCACAATAAATACGTAATGATATATTTTTAATACAAAGACCTGCTCCGAAATCTATATGCGTGCCGACACATCCACATACCTGTTCTTCGCTTTCCACATACGACCACGTGTGTGTAAATGAATCACATTATCAGAGGACTGACTGCCACGGTGATAGTAGCTTGGAAAAAAAAAAAACCGATAAGACCCTGGCGACAGGCCGTCTACCGATAGTGGCAAGCATGTTCATATAGGTGCTGGGTGCTGCTATACGCGAGTGCTCCTATATCGTATGTGCACATGTGATACAGATACGCGAAGACGAGTAACACGTCGATACGTAAGTAAGTAAGAAGGTGGTTACGATACTTTCGAGTTATACACCTGTGTACATATGTACCACGCTGATTACGTCTTCAGGAACGCTTTAGCCAGATCCATCTTTATCTATTGCATTGCTCGATGTTTGCTCGACGTGGTTTTCTCTTCAAGATTAAATACCTATCTGCTTACCATATTCCCGTGTATCAGGTCATTGCTACTCGGTACCTATAGTAGCAATAGGCTGTACAAGAAGTGAATCACTCGTGTCAGAAGCGCGTGCGGGAATTCGTGGATAAGAGTCGGTAAGCTTATCTATTTCCTGGAAGATACTAATTAGTGTATTTAACGAGTAACGTTATTGTGAGAAAAAAAATTAAAATCCGTCTCTCGGAACGAGACAAGATAAAAGTGACTATACGAGAGGGTTATAAGTGATTTAGTTTTATTTTACGAAAAAAAAAAAAAAAAAGAAAATCATCTCTGATTTCATTCTTGGAAAATTACCACCACCCTGTTCACCACCGCCCGCGGTTCTTTATTCGCATAAGCGAGTACAAGTCGTTTGTTTTCGCCTATGGTTCCACGCCCCGAATTTGCATCTGCGAATCATTAGCATACCGCAAGTCACTCCGCGGAACAACTTGCCCCGCACAAATGAGTTATGGCAGAAAGGGTTGAATTATGACGGAGATTATTCAAGCGCCGAATTTATGCAGTGTCGGCGACTGGCCACGGTGAAGTGATATTAATTGCTGAGACGGGGAAAAAAAATTATATAAAATTATCATCGGAGCGTCATCGTATCATTTTATTTAGATAAGATTATAAGCCAGTGTTATTAACTGTACATCCATACAGAAAGACGGAACAAAGTTCAATAAGATGACCAAGATCGTTTGGTAACACTCGATTGGCAGTGGGTACTGCGGGATACCAATCTACGTCTTCCGATTGACGTGATGCAATTTCCTAGGGATTTAACGTAATCTGATTCGCAGCAAGAAAATACAGTGAACCGGTGGTAATCGGTCGTTACTCCAGGTTATATAGTATACGGTCAATATCATGTCTTCCCGATTGCAAATAGCTGGAAATATATATATATATATATATGCATCTTAATACTTGATTGCATATTGCGGTTTAAGCTACCAACTAATTACGTCGTGTAACTCATAGTGAGTTAGAAAAGGTTGGCCTTTCTATGAACGCGATACACTTGTGCGTGGATTAAATCTATTTGATAATTAAGCGACGCAATTAATCGAGTCGATCGGATCCTGCTGGGTAAAAATAAGTCGTCGCTTTACAAGTTGCGATCTAAGCCTAACTTAAAAGGTTGGTTACACGTGGAGGTGAACGCGTGCCAATTTCTCTTAGCTATACGTACATGTTGAACCAGCTGTCATTATCGCGTGGGCGATCTTGCATATACATGGTAGTCGTTACCTTAGGATAATAAGACAGAATGATATATCAATATGTTATTTTTCATTAATATTGGTTATCACAATGGGAAAGACGTAAATCAGTTTATAACTGTAAAGGTAGTATCGTTTGAATATAACGCTAATTGAAAACGACTTGGAAATGAATTATGCACGCTATATATATATATATACGTGGGACAGCAAAAAAGTGAAGGAGACGTCTAATGAGAAATAATTCGTGGAGAATAATTTTCAGTAGGCATTGACAGTCGGTACACGGTATATAATTATAGCACGCCTAAATGGCGGACTGAACCTTGCACGCGTCTCTATTATGATGCATGGGAGTCGAATTTCAACCCCATAGGCTAGCCACAGCAACCCCACGTATTGTGGGCTTAATAATACCCCACTGTACAAAGTACGTCGTATTCCCTATACGCCACTGACACCATATAATCACATCTCAGTCAACGTCTGGTCATGATTCATACATATAACCAATATCAAACATTAAAAAATCGAACAAATACCAACAGACCCATGTACTATACCTATACCGCGATTAATCGATATTCTCCAAATTAAAAAATAAGTACATTTCGTATAACTCTTCTTGAGTGTAAAACTATAACCAAATTAAGATACCTTATTTATTGATAGTTGCATCCTTATTCGACTTAAAGTTGCATTCTCAACGGATGATACTCTATGAAAATTATGGACGCAACTTCAGTACCACAACCGCCACTTACACTGTATTATCCACGTTAGCAAAGGGTTAGTTATCGTCTTCCGAGTATAACCTCTTCCTGGAAAGTGTCTGCGCTCTTTGTTGTGTCTTACGGTTGTTAAGGCATTTCAATTTTCTTACAATTTCTCCAGGCCTTACCTAGAGAGTATTCAGCGATAGGAGTCTCTTCCAGAATTATGGCAATCTTCGTGGATACGATATTCACCACTGTTACGTTACAGGAGTCAAGCCAGTCTATTCACTAAAGTACATATCTATTTTGCTGTCCAACGAAATGTGTGATAAGACATTCGTCACTATATATATATATATATATTGTACGTATCCAAATATAATAATAATAAATAACGATTAGGGTTCCCAAAATGTTATTATTATATTTATTATACGTAATTCGTATATAGGTATATTCATGTATGATACGTCGATGACTATAATGGACTGAATGTTACTTCGTCTTGGTTTGTCTACCATGATTTTCTTTACGTTTCTGTTTGTTCTTCTTATCGTAAGTGTACATAAGAAAACCTTTCTAGTCGGCCCTTGACGTTAATCTTACCGACGTCTTATCCGCTTGGGTTATATTGTACGTGTATACGTAGGTATTACTTTGAAAACTTCACTGTTTGATTTTGTTCTCAAGTTCATCGGCTTTGCGACGCAGAGGCGAATGAAAAAGGGATGTTGGAAGGAGAACACAATAACGAGGAGAAAGAGAGCGTCCAATGGCGATGATACGAAAATACGGGCACGCGTGCTGATTGATCTCCGACACGTGTCGTCAATGCCGCAATCATCGCGGTTGACTGACAGGACCCGCTTCCAATCCGTCTAGCTTCTAATGCGTTATTTATAGGCGATTTAAAACGGTCAGTAGATTAGATTTTTTTTTATAATCCAACATATACAGAAGCGCCTGTATCTGTCTCTCTCTTTCTGTCACCATGGAAAATCCTACGGTCCGTTTCTATTATATCCATTTATCGCCAGAGCTACTGACCCGTCCTGGCCGCGTGCGGATTTGGCAGGTTTCAATAAAAGATGCGGTCAGAGACGTGGGGATAAATCTCGATTCGTGAATGACGTGAATGATTTCTATGCCGAGATCAGGTTCAGAAAGGTTCGAGTATCCCTGCTCCAAAAATCTCTTAGACCCATCTAGATTATATTGGTCCTTATCGAGAATCATGGTAAATATTTAAGGTTCGGAAGTCGATGGGCTTAAGGACCACTTTCTTGTAAATTGAAAAAAATCGTTTTGGTCCAGTTTCTATAATTATTATTCGCTTTCGGCATTCGCCCGGAAATATAACTATATATACTGCTACCACCACCCCCGCTTTGTTCCTTTGTCATCCGGGATAAGAAACGCCACTGAGCTCCTTTGCATCGCTACCAATTCGGCAGGATTTGTTTCGGCACTTGGGGTGTGGTAAGCCGACATGAAACCAACATCCCATCCTAATAACGAGGAATTATCACGATAATACAATGCCCGGCAATCCTCTTTGATGTCGCTCATGGAAAATAATACCTGGCTAATAGAATAAGATTATTCATATCAGCACGCATCTATTGCTCCCTTCATCGCCGTTCTAAACGAAAAAAGAAATTTTTGTGTTAAAAAAAAATTCAAACATTTTTGCAAATAATAATACAAATAATGTCAAACTTACCAGGTAATTTCATACTTGACTCAACGTAACCATATATGTAATTTACCGATATATGGTCATTTATAATGGCAGTACACGTGGCCTCTGGTTGATTCCTCTTTAATTGTCAGGTCATGCACGTTAATGTCCGGATGACACTATTCAAATAAGATTGTAGGCAAGGGCGTCGCATGGCATATCGAAAGGTGAACGTTAGTATGTAATTATTTTATCCTCTCTGCCGTATAATTTGGGGTGCCGAGAACTCGGGGCGGTAGAAGCCATGGCCGTAGCCTGAAGGGGCGTGTGGCATAGACAGGGCCAAGTGGGGTGCAACTGACAGGAGAAGACAATTAGCCTTCTGATACATATACGATTGCGTGTCACGTTGCACCCGATTTCCACGAGTGGGTCTAACATCGCGTTAAGATCGCATCCTTGCACTTGGTTGATAACTTCGGATTAGACAATATCGATATGTCTATATAGATATAGTAAAGAAATAATAATAACATTCAGTGCATACCATGGACGTGTATACTATATATATTTAAGTACATCGTCGATTACATTAAATTCATATATACGAGTAATAGAATCACCCAGGCAAAGTAGTTCTCATGTAACGACAGTCGCTCTAAGCGGGCTTGATGTATGTGACGTTACCTCTGTCGGTAATGATAACCAATTTCTTCTTCTTCCCTTTGTGATACCTCAGCGGCTTTTTGGTACTATAAAATAATCCAGGCACGTGAACATAATCAGCGTCTGCGCTTTTGTCGTATTTGATAGGAACGCATTCGTGAGCGTCTGAATTATCGCTTGGAAAATCTTGAGGGTAATCGTCGCCACCTAGAAAAAAAAAAAAAAAATTAATTTCGTTTTCTGATATATAAAAGCAAGGTTATTCAAAATACAAACCAGGATCTCTCCAAGTAGTTTTTGTCGTCTGTATTGACATTTTTCTATTATTTTCAGTATGCTTGTTGCTTTCGGATTGCACAATTATGGCGCAGACTGGAACCTGTATTCGTACTAACGGCAGGGCGTATACAATGTTTCCGCACATTAATAACATTTTCATAGGACGTCCCCCCGTCCTGCAGTTTGAACCCGTACAAGGGTACAGTACGTTAGATAGTACAGGACGCATACGTAATACAGGCATTACTTGAAGCGACGGCATAAGTCCTATTGTCATTGGTATTGGCAGTGGTACCGATACTGGTAATGGTGCACGTGGTATTGTTGCGATTGCTGGACCACTTGCTATGTTTGAATACGAAATGCTACCTAGCATAGGCATCTATACGGGAGTAAATATACAGGTATGTATATTACAATGTGAAATTGATGATAATCGTAAAATAAAATGGCGTATGGCGGGATTTAATTATGATTACAATATTTTTGGAAAAAAAAAAAATCAATAAATTGAGGAATTAAAAAATATTTTTTTTAGGTAATGTACATTCTTACCTGCCCATTGTCAATCGCGATTGGTGTATTGATTTGTTGTCTCTCGCTTCGTAAAAGTTTTATCTTCTCGCTGTCGTATTTCGATCTTAATGATCTTCGGTCTGAGATTAATCTTGCTTCGCGAAGATGCTGCGCACCTGGAATATATTGATTGATTGACATTTAATTAGTGGTATTTGGTTATTGATTGGGTAGGTATCAGCGCCATCACTGTCCCGCGTTCAGGTAGACTCGTTCGGTATTGGAGTAAATCGGGCTGCCGAATTTCAGGCGATCGATCTTTTCGTTCTTTTACTTTTATTAGTATCTTTTATTAGTCAATGGCATCACATACCATTTTCCATTACGCGTGGTGAATTCAGACTCAAGTCTCGTAAACGTTCTTGCTCCTGTCTTAATGTATCCTGAGAGAGAATTTGCGATTGGCGATTGTTGAATCCTTGAAAATTGGTCGATTGGATAGATGGATAATTTGATGAATATTGTAAGTTACTCCGATCCATATTAAAATTGGAAAGAATTGTTCCTTTTTGATTCAGAGACTCTGCATACTTTCTGTATTGATCTGTAAATACGAAGGAGACTCTTTAAACGTTTATTGGTAATCAATGATAATCAAGTGGAAGAATATCGCCTTACCATTATCATTAGAGAAATATCATTAGAATTTCATCAGCCTTGTTTTCCGTCTTAAATTAGCACCAGGACAAGGGTAATGGAATTACGCATGGAATATCTTTCACTCGTAATTACTTTATTACTTGATTAATCAACAGTCAACACGTTGAATCGTGTCAACCTTTATTAATATATACAAGCATACATAATCCCATTACTTCAGCTAAACTAGTTACTACAAATAGTTAATTTGAATATACGAAAACAATAATAACGTAGAATAAACTTTTTTTTTTAGAAAAAAAATTAATAAGAATGTGAAGAATTCTGAATACGTAATTAAAATTATCGTCATCGAGGCACATGACGAGAAATCGGAATTTGTAATGGCCAGAAGAAATGGGTTGCAATGCGCCTCCGCGAAGCCTCATTGTTAATCGTATACCTTATAATCCTAACGGTAGTATCGTTTCATTTTTGAATTTTAAAACCTTGCAGATTTTGCTGACCCGTCAAGTCGTTACTGGGTCTGGTTACTCTGGGTCCATTGTTACTCGGTCTCAGCACGTGACTGAGGATGGTCGAGGTTTGTTTCCTTTCCCCAGCTCGATCGATGCACATCACCTCGCACGGTACGGGTCTAGAGAGATCCAAAATCGGCATTTCCGGGGCCATCAGTGTGCTCAGGGTGCCGGTGTTCAGCATTATCTGATTGAATTGGACTGGGGTTCCTCTTACGTCATGACATACCATGTCACAGGGATGCATCACTTGGGTGTCCTTATCCATGGCGAATACCTCAGCCAGGTTAATCATATTGAAACCATCAAAATTTATTGGCTGCGGTCCACGTTCGTTACCAAAACTTCGGCGTAGGGACTTCTTGTAGCCCTCGGAGAAGAGCTTGGAGAAGCCCACGTTAATTTTAACCTTTGTCCCATCAGGGAATGTGAACGTCGATATGGTCTCGTTGACCGTATCGTCAGGTAGGTACAGTCGTGCCTTTGGAAATGTTACTCTTGAATTTTGACCACGCGGTTGCTGAACCGGATGTGGCGAATTGGATTGATTCGACGTGTAGAGCAAATTGGTCTCCTGATCTTTGCCATCCTAAACATTAAATAGAACCCTGTGTCGCTTATTGTTGACATACAGAATATATTGTTGACTGTCATCGACTTCTTTACCTGAGGGAAAAACGGAGAACTGACATGTCCTGATCCAGTCTGATAACTGCTCCCGGGATCCTGATATCCTACCAAGGACTTTGAGACTCTGTTCAGTGGCTGTTGGCTGTCCAGCTTTTCCTCGCCTGGGAACGCGAAAGTTCTCGAGCTGTTTCGAACACGTCCTCCGGGAAAGAAGCTTTTCCCGTAATCCCGTCGGGACGATGGGACGGGATTGTCAAACTTGAGCTCTCCCGTGCCAGTGCGATCCGATTCGGGTCCTGAGAGTCCTGGAGGCGGCGCTGGCTCCCTTCTTGCTGATACGAATTGGTCTGCTGCCAATATAAAGTAAAGATCACTTAGATATTATACCAAAGTAATTGCTCGAGCTAAGCTACTTATTCAAACTTTCAGGCAAATTAATTTACCTGGACGAGAATAAGATCCTTGGAACGAGGAATACGGAGCGCTGCCAATATTCGAGAAGAAGCGAAAGAAGCCGCCATTGTGATTATTCAAATAGTATACGAGATCGTCAGAATTTCTTGGACACTTCCTGTACTCCTGGTAGCACGCTTCGGAATTACCTTTACTCGAATATCCCAAAATTGCAGCTTTACCAAAGCTCAATATCGGCGATGTTTCTCCGACATCGATAGCCGTTAGTAATCTACGAAAATAATAAAAATTTCAATTATTCATATTAATAAGTGTATTTGATTATAGAAAAAAAAGCTCGCACCCAAAAAGTGCATTTTTTCCTAAATCCTCAAAACTGGAACTGCCGGCTTGCTTGTAAATTCCATTACCGGGTGATCCGCCGGCTGCCATTTCGCAAAGGATTCTGGGAACGCATTTATAATCATCGTATTGCGCAATGGACGAGAGCGCGTCTAAAAGATTTATTCCGGGTCCACCCAGTGCGCCTGAACCACCAGCAGGAATGCCCTGATACCCTAGTCCCGAAGGATAATAATCCGGTTGAAGATCCGCCTGACCGGCGCCTGAATATATCTGTAAAACCAAAAAAAAATTTTGAAAATTTTCTCTCATGAATGTTAAATATTAACTAGCATTTAATCGGCAATTATTCGTATGGACACTTAGTCATACATATGTATATACGTGTACTTTAAGTGTTCGAGCAATAAAAGTGAAAGTGCCCATCGAAGCCTTTCAACATGTCGCTAGGCTAATTAGATTCTTCTAATAATTTCTTTGTCTCTTATCTCAAAGTGATTTACCACCGTATATACCGTAAAGGATACGTCAGTTTGTTCACCCGTGAAATGAAAGAGTCAAAGTCCGTAGAATGACTTTCGTATATAGATATATGGGTATCCATCTATTTGGTAATTCAAACGCTTCGGATTCTGTTCGTTCAACGTACCGGTCTGCCAGGTCTGGAATCATAGTATGGTGAGTATGGTTCGCCTCCTGGCCGACCTGTATAACCAGAAGGATAATAGGGTCTGCCTTTTCTGCGAAATGCTCGCTCCTTATCATCGAACGATTTGGCATTAACTTGATTAATTGCATTAGTTGCCAATTCATTCATACACCTATGAAAACATATGTAAAAAATTACAACCATACAAAATTCGAATAACGAATAATTCATAGATCGAAATGATTGTAACGAATAAAAAAAAATATATTATTCCACCGTTCATTATATTTGGTAAATCTGCCTGCAAGCAAAAGTTCTCATGAAAACTCGATTAAAGTCGTTTCAAATTTTTCCACGTTCTCATGCTGAGTAATGTACTAAACTATTCTGTAAAGTATACCAAGAGGCAGAAGAACTTTAAAGTTATGTGGAACGCGGTAAGTTACTGTCGGCCACAGCAACACGACCATTCGTAACTTCAAGACGACTTTTCAACTCTTAACTCGGGCTACACGAAACCGTCGAGAAATCAGCCGAGATTAGCGAGCGTACCTTTTTATATACAAGCAGTAAGTTTTACAAAGTTCCACTTAAATTTCTCTGAGCGTGTAACGTTTTATCTGAAGATATCACGAGTTGGTATATACTCACTGTAGCAGGTCGGATATTCCGTAGAGTTTCTGTTTGTTGCCGCTGAAGTTGCAGTGGCGCAATCCAACTGTTTGCTGCGACAGTTCCGATTGATCCGTAGATGTTATACAATCCGCGATATTTATTTTGAGAAAAAGTGTCAGAGCGAAAACGAGAACAAGTCTCGTTACTGATACGACGGACACCATATTCATGCAGATACACAACCTGTACCGAAACTGGTACATTTCTCTGAAAAAGTCCGCTATACGACGAGTTTAATTCAAAGAGTTTTACTTCGGCTATGCTACTTCATTTTACCCAAGGAACTTCACGCGGTTTGCATACGACTCTAACTTCTAATGGCAGCACCACGTAGCCGTGTTATCCCGTACATTTTCAACGAGTTTCCTGATAACGACACAGCGACCACTGAGAGGCGACCATTAACGAAATATCACGGGTAAAGTTTATCAAATAAAATACCGAACACACTAGCCTTTAATACGACTCTGAACGCGTTTGCAATTACGTGATAATTTCTGTTTTCTGTTTGCAACTCCAAAGCGTTGTTCCAATTCACGGGAGCTTATCGTGCGTGATTCTTGTGGGTTTGTATTTTTTTTAACCACGCGTCAAGGCAACAAGGGAATTATAAGCTGGAGCGACTTTCGTACGAAGGAACAAACTCGAAGACGAGGATTGAATTTTTTTGCGAGCAAACGATTTCGAAGGAAGTTTCTTTGGTACTGTGGTCAAACGTTCCTTAGCGAAACTTCACTCTCAAACAGGCGTGGGTCGGCAGAAACGACGTCATCAGCCAACAACTCTCTCTGACACCAAGTGGAAGGACCTACATACGGTTTCGCATAATGCGTAGACGTTTGCGTGCAAAACACTTTTGGCCAATGACAGAAAAGAATCGGGTCTTCCGAAAATGGTATAGAGATAGGATTTTTAGAATTTGACTAACTGCACGAGACGTGCCACTGTTGCAAATGGTATCGCAACAGTTTCGTACAGGATGAAGAGAGCGAGATCGTCTTTTGTAAAAATATTTATTTCATAGAGGTTTCCTTATTCGTTAAATAATCCTTTATTTATGTACATACTTGGGGAATCCAAATAGTCATCCCATGATTAATGACGACGATGACGTCCGAGTATATAACTATTCATGGAAGTGGCGCCGAAGTAAAGCCAATCGGAGAAAGTGGAGGTCGAGAGCCCTGAACAAAATATAAGAGGATCTTACCTCCATTTTTTTTATCTCCCGCTCACGTCTTTCTTTTAACGCTCAATAATTTATTATAAAAACAGTAGGACGGATCAAGATACATGGATTATTTACAATCTATACAAGGCTCCAGTTGTATCTTAGATAATGACTTGTCGATCAATCGGATAGTTCGTCATTGCATCCACGTCCACGTTTGGCCAACTGATGACAGAGCTTAGGACTGCCGATGATGTCGCCCATGAAAACGCTCAATAAGTAATTCTCCTTCATTGGATCAGGCGATGATTTATACTGACTGTAAGTATACAAATGAAAAGAATAACACGATTATACGCAATCATAAATAATCAAGTGGAAACTTAAAAATCCAGAGTTATTATGTCTCTAGAATGCATTCGTATAACGTCGGAAAGTACGAGCGTGCCGAGATCAACGAACCAGAAATATTCGGTCGTCGATTATGCTAATGGCTGTCGTAACGGCAGAAAACCATGGGAAACGCTTGTAGGCTCGTTCGCGTGTTAACACACTGCTCGGAGCCTCTTGTAAAAATGTGGTAAACACCAATGCAGGCGCATCGTTCTACGTTCCTTTAAAAAAGTTTAGAAAAAAAAAAAAAAGAAAAGATAGTCTAAAAAATGCCAGAGTTCGCGGTTGACCGCACACGCTGGTTACGCATCTACGGTAAACGTTAATTTTCATAAAGCCACGTGGTCAAAGTTTGACACTTACGATACGCACGAAGAATAACAAAGTACAATATATTGACAGTACTGAAATTTTTGAAAATTACGTAATCCATCGCCAATGTATAGATATACTAATAACCATAGAAAAGTAGACCATTACTCGTGTCTAGACTGTCCATCAAGCTGGAGTCAGTCCTTTATCATCTTGTTATCTAAGACTTAGTTGATTGTGCGTTTGAAAAGTTTTGAAATATATATAAAGAGTCTGTAGGTGGGATTCTATGAAGGATGCTGATACCAAATGCATCTTTCAAGAAAGATAAGACGTTTGTCTGAGAACATGGCACGTGCTTACAATCGTTTCTTATATTGGGTGGATTATTGATAAGGGTAAGATAATCTGACAGCTCACTAAGATCCTTACTACATTGTAGTATATAGTGTCTTTGGGGTTTAGTTAGTGTAGTGAATATGAAATCCTACAGGAGCTAAAATGCTTGATGCTACCAGTTCGTAGACTCTTCGACATGTGATTCTGAAGTAGAGGAAACATAGTTATCGAAATGCATTAGGGTGCACGAGCCAACGTCATTAAGGTCATCTGCTCGTAGCGTTACTTACAACTAAATTTAGTGCACGTTCACTATACCTTGATGGGAGAAAGGATACTTAGCAGAGTCGGTAGCCCAAGACCTACTGTCCATACCTAACGTCCCATACTACTGCCAGGCCTAGATTTTCTTCTATAGAATCAACACGAAATCGTTTTGCTCTTAGCGATCCTAAAAGTTATTCATCGGTATGATTCAGTTAAAAAAAAAATCCTATATGACTTTTATTGCTTCTGATATAAATTTAGTTATCACCCTGTGCCTTGTCACGTGGACGTATGTATATCTATAGACACGAAAAATTCTCGAGTAATGCACTCGCATGGAGATGAAGGATATTCACTTATTTAATTGATAGAAGTAAGGAACTTTTGATTACGATAATGAAAGATTCATTATAATTTTTTTTTTCTAGATCTCTGTATATATTGACACAAGATCATATCCATGATGCAATATGTCACCTGGCAGCTGTGTTCACAGCCCTGAACTGTAGGCCAATCTTTCTTAATAGACATTGCAAAAAAAGTGCTTATTAATAAAATAACATACTTGCTACTGCGACATACTTTGCTACTGCGGTTATATTGTTTATGATTTCTTTTGAACTCGTCGTACCTGAACACGTTATTCCAATCCAGGACCCGTTCCTTGCTTCTACGTTGAAGAGTCCTGGCTGCATACTGAGAGCATATCCTCTCGTAAATGCAAACGTTATTCCCAAGCTCGGCTACGAGCTTCTTCTCGACTTGTCCAACGTCGAGAATTTCTTCGTCGTGAAGAGGCGGCAACGATCTTCTTACGCGACTCGTGTAAGTTTCTGCAAAGTAAAATTAACGAGACTGCATGAACGTACGTCCTCATCAAAATTCGATCAAGCAAGTCACTAGGAGACATTCTTTAGCCAGTAATATTATTCAATGGCAACATGATGGCGAGACATAGGGAACAAGTCTGCGACGTTGCATTAGATGTTTTCAAGGTGAAAATCAATAGTCTGTATATTAATAGAATAAAGAAGAAAATACTTTTGGATCTTCATCTTACAGTAAATAGTTTACTTCTTCGTTACGTGGTTTAATGTCCTACATGTGATAGCACCAAGTGAAACACTTTCGCTTTCATACGAACGTGCCTCGTGTGTTTATTAACGTTAGAAAAAGTCCTGCGGAATTTCACGATTTTATATTGAGTCTGGGGTTTGGTTATCTAGGAGATAGTTATTACTGTTTAAAGATTCTTGTAATGACGACCAGACAGGAGTGTCTTGTACTTCTCTATGATAAATCAAAGCCACTGTCGTTTAACGCTTCGTCGATCTCACCACGGGATGCTTCTAGGAAGCCACTCGAACTCGACGATAAACCACGTAGCAGATACGACGTTAAATGTCTAGTCATAATACTTACCGGGGTTCAAAGAGTAGGCTAACTTTTTCACGAAATTCGTTATTCGTACTGCAGCTATTATCACGGGGAAACCGATAAGCTGTACTGGAATTTCAAACGCAGGTTCCTGTGGACTAGGGGCTGCTGTCACACATGTCAATACCAGGTAGCAGACGACGAGGAGTGACAGTATCCTTGACAATTGCATCCTGAAGTAACTGTAAGAATTTCAACGTATTTAATTTCACGCTAGTTTTTCAATCTCTATCAAGATAATTGATGTTACTTAAATTTTATTAGCGTCCTTTAGTTCTGGATGTATAGATTTACATTTATGTGGGTCTTAGTACATTCTTTTATTATGTATTTTATACGGATAGTGAATAATGTATTTCGATCAGATTTTACAAGAGCGTTGTAAATGTCTTTTAGACAGTGTTAAAAGTACGTACTGTGTGATCAGTTTGCACCGAACTTGTCCACCGGAGAGCACCAGTCAAAACTCAAGTGTTCCTTTGGTAAAAACTTGTTGCTGAATGTACCTGAACTGCTGCGGTCTACGGCAGTCGTGCACGAGAGAAAGTCGCGCCCCTCCTGCGATTCCATGCTCGGATAGGAGTTAAAGATTGCGACATTTTGAACGTGATGAACCTGTCCTGATGTGGTCTTCAGGCTAAAACACAAGGTCGTCACTTTCGCTATGGGGCAGACGTGCCGGTGACCACGTGGTTTAAATTTCTGAACCACGTGCGTGTGACGAAAAAAAAGAAACATCAAAGGCACAAATTTACTTTTTGAAACGTATAATTCCTTTGTATAAATCCGATCATGTGTTTCTGATATCACAGGAATAATTTTCTACAATATTGTAACGACCGACGCTGGAAAGTTAAGCTAGTGTTATTTTGCTCTCACGGCAGCAAATAATTAGGGAACCGGAAGTGCTAACACTTGCTCTGTTTTCTAGAGCTGAATTGTACGAGATTAAATACTTGTATGCATATTACGATACCTACTGTCAAATGCGAGATACCAGTGAGGCCAATTGCCTTTCCTTCTTCTTGACTCTGTAATTGCTGGGGTCAAAGCCAAAGACCTTTGGTCACTGCTACCATTGTGGAAATTACAGGGTGCGTGATGTACAGCATGTGTATGGAAGTATAGTTATATACATTATAGCGTACCAGGCGAAAATGAACTCTTGGAATTGGACTTGAAATCCGAGTAGTACCTTCATGTTACTAATAACGATTATGACGTTGATGCGAGTAGGCTAGATAATTTCAAAATTATTTGTCTGTCGAATAGTGCAATAAGTCGGTGGGGTACGTGACATTTGATAATTAATATTTTGTCATTAGTCAACCTTCGCTGTATACTATTCTTATGTGGAAACTTTGTTTTTAATGTCGTTGACGTGACACAATTTTTCTAGCCTTAGGGCTCGCGTGATGCATGAGCTTTTGACTGTAGTCAAATTGTGGTATAACATTTATTACTTATCGTTAGAATTTTCCATATTCCATAAGTGTCATTTTTCCACACAATTTCATAATAATCTCTGGCTTAAAGGGGGATAAAGAAGGCAAAATCTTATAGCACTGACTCTTAATTCGATATTGTTACTTTTATTTATAAAAAATGTTCAATGATTTTCTATACAATCGTTATTCACTTTAGAAATTATTAACAATCGTGGTAATCGAAATAAATGTATCTGTATCTTATCATTCTTGAGTCAGACTAGTTCCACGATTAATTATTTGGACAGAACGTCGAATACGCGAAGTTACGTGATTCCATATACGTAGTACGAAACTTTTGAGTACGTAATATTTGCCTAAGATTTTACAGAATTTCTTTTAGTAACCTTAATTCTTACTTATTCCTCTTACAAGTAATTGTATGAGTTTTCTTATTTTCATAAACAATGTTCACGGACTAAGAACTTATCATTTATCAAATACGTCATAGGTACGTAATACTACATCAGTATTCTTACAGGGAGAGTCACTTAATTTATTACATAGTTATTAAATGCACAATCTATATTTAATTGACAGATGTACGAGAATAGCACTAAGAATTATTAAAAGGACAAAATATTAACAAAATACATAACTTATAATTTTGTTACTTTTTCTTCTTGCTCCATGATGGCCTCATGCCCTCACTAGAGGGTCAAGTGCAAATACTTTCATGTTAAGTGAATCCTTAGGATTCAAATGCAACGATGCAAGCGTTGCTACAAAAGTCGATAATTTTGTTGCAATGAGAAAAGAGGTCGTTCGTACAAAAACATACATTTTTACGTAATTGCGATATATCACAGAATTCATCAAAAATCATAACGAAAATCACACGAGAGATCATAATCAACGTAATCGAATTTTCTTCATCATGTTGAGAACGCTGGATCCTGGCAGTGGACAAGTAGGATAAAAATTGTGGCATCCCTGACCCTCAAGACCGGAAATGAGTTGTCCCATGTGCGCGGCGAAATGATATCTCGATGCAACTTCCGCCGTAGTGCTCAGACTGGTGTCTCTGTGAAAATAAATTAATCAGGAATTATGCAATCCGCACGTGTGACTCTTGATAAAAAAAAACATCCTCGTAAAGTTCTGTTTAATCGTTTTACTTAATTTCTCCAATTTTAATTATCAGTTACTTCAATAATTATTATCTACGACAGAGTTGTCGTCGTTCCAATGACTTATAGATTCCGTTGTCGTAATACAAACAGACTATTGCGATAACCAGTCACGGCGAACACGTTGAGAATTAAAGACAAGAACAGGCACAAGGCGAGTCGCCTTTTACTTTCTATATCAGCCTATACGTACATACTATGGAATATCTACGTACGCCTACGTCTTTATATATCTATATATTAGTAGCCGGAATCTTACCGCAATCTAACGAGCTCGACGATTAGAACTTATACAACTGAATTAGCGTACCCCAGTGTACGGGAAAACAGTTAGAGAGTGTAACAGTACCTCTCGTGTTATGTCTGGCTGTGCAGTTCGGCCATAAACGCAGTAACGTATAATTAGCGAAGGTTTCCACGAGAGCCATATTCCATAATGAGTGGTTGTACAAGACTACTTGCTAGGTATAAGACCCACGAGTAGCACGAGAGGTCGAAATTGGATCAATCAATTTTTGCATGCTTATGGGAATTCCAATTTTTTTTACCCATCAAGGTCATGAACGGCATTAAAAATTTTGTTTAATTACTGATATAGTATTTAAATTTTTAAAAATGACGTAACGCTATAAAATCAGAAAGTCAAAAATTATGGGAAAAATTTAGCTTTATAATGGTGCCATGTTAAAGTTCAATATGGATATGAAGAATAAATGCTAATATTTTTGAGTTCGATTTTTCCCTATGTCCAACCGATATAAATTGGTTCTATAATCTCGATTTTGTGTTTGTCATTGTATTTGTAAGTTCAGCGAATATCAAGATTAGATCTTTCATTTGAGTCTGTTAAGTAAGAACTGTGTGGTTGTTGCTTCTATTTCTTGTTTTATTTAATACTGGCAGTTCTGTGTATTCTTCTCAGGTATAGTTGAATCTAGACTATACATATATGGGGCAGAGGAAGACATTGTTTTCTCGCTGTATTTGACGGACGGAGAAAGTTTACGGCTGTTGAATAATCCGCGAAAAAGAAAGTATCGAATGCTTCGGAACGAAACTCGTAATACAAGGCTACGAGTATCCGATCTTGTACCCGTGACTTACGCAATGAACGTGACTTTCACGTTGGCCTGATTTGACCGTTTTTTGAAAGAAAAAATTATTCTGGAATTTGTCATATACATGGACATAATATAATCGATCGGTGTAATAAATCTTGGTAAATTCAAAATTTTCTATCGACTATTGAATTAAATTTATCGATACACGTTATCATTTTTTGCATCAGCTATCAGCGAATGAAAGTTGTGAAAGTCGACTTCAGAGAGTCCAACGTTCGAAAGTATACCTCAAGTTCTTTATGCACTGCTAATATAGTAGCGAAATCGTACACTGGATATATTTTTTGTAATTGTCGTTTTGAAAAACTGTATGGTGTGAGAAAGTAATAAATAAATTATTTTTTAAAAATTATTATGACATATATAAATTAACATAAAATTGAATAATTTCATACCTGATCAGATTGAGAAGTGATCGTTCCATATCGCTCAGTTGGTCCTGATTAGCCGTCGAAGTAAGTTCGCAAATTAATTTTGGCAAACAAGCAGTCTTGATGGTAGACATCAACTTGGCTCTCCGAGAATTGCCTGGGAAAATATTAAAAAAAAAAAAACATAAAAAATATTCTCAAAAAACTCCAATTGAATGCTAAACATTTCAAAATATTTATAGACGATTGTCACTCATTTATCCATACTTGCGTGTCAGCCATGTTGGTCTCGTCTCGTTTTCAGTAGTCGTTATCTGTAAGTCTAAATTCTATGTCATAGTTTAGCGTGCTTCTTGCGATAATTTTTGTCATTCTCGTCCACTCATCCTTGAATATTTTTAAATGAGAAATATTAAAATATTTGAAAATTTATTTAAATATTTTTATTCCATCATCAAATGGTTGCGTCATATACTCAGTGACGTATATGCATTCAGTACGTAAATCTTTCAGGTCGTATCACAATATAAGATCCTCCATTATTCATGAGAGTGTTCGACTCCGCGTCAAGCGAATTTAGGTAAAGGTAAAATAATGTCCGAAACAAAATTAAAAAAAAAATTAAATTTTTGAAAATTTCTTGGGTCACGAAATTTCAAAAATCCTACATATATTCAAGTGAAAAAATATTATAGAGAAATACGGTATGCTATTAATAGAAAATTACGGAAGTGACACAGACATGTAATGGTATACAACCGGAAGTGAAATTCTATCGGAAGAATTATTATTGCGAAATCATTAAAGTCTTCCGTGTTCTATACTAGAGTAATACAGCTCGTGTATCATACTTGTATTATTTTCTATACCATTTCGCGCCAATGACATTGATGCTTTACATCTGAAATCATTAACCTAAAACTACTTTTCAATGTTACGCTTCATTAACACACGATCTACAGAAATTCCCGTAGCTTCGTTAAACATTAGGTTGAGCGTGTCGAGTGTTAATTAGATTTCATGGTAGATTCCAAGTATCCACAATTTTTCACCCAGATATTTTTATTATTTGTATATCTAGAAAAATTCCAAGAAAACAGTATTTTCCCGTTAAATTTACCTCGAGGATTGTTAGAGATAAAAATGAGATATTTCGATTGTACTAAGGTGAATGACACTAGTCAGTCGATTTAGACCAGATCCGGTTGAACGATTGATTCTATTACCGATATTAAAGGTATGACGTATATCGAATTAATGACTATTCGTAAAAAACATTTATAGAAGATTTTCAAAAGATTTCTCACGTTCGTCATATAACACGTAAATTATCCTTGATATTCACAAGGCATGAACGACTCAAGGTAATCCCGAAGGATCGTGCAGACGAATTGAAACAGTCTGTACTTCTTGCAATTCCGCCTTTGACCTTGGTGAATTTAAACGTGAAACGCGGGACAGTTTATAGATCGTAATACATAAATATAATGACGAATAATCTTCAACCGACTCGTAGATAATTTCTAAGTAATTACAGAAGCACTGAAATGTCTCGACAGGTCGATGGTAATGTGAGAAATCCCATCGTCATATTCAATTTCAGAGAGAATCAGGTTAGCCGATTTCCATATTAATTTTCTTCGGTCTATAGTAACCACTATACACATCCATGTATTAATACAATAATTCCATACGATATGGCTGTGATAGAATATTGCAATTCTACGTATACCGCAAGAAACGCATACAACGTTACATATGATTTCTGACGATTGCCAAACACATTTGAATACGTCACATCACATGTGAACACGACTAATGAATTCGCGTGATACCAAATCAAAAAAAGGAATAATACTAAGCGTGCGTGTCGTTTGTGTAATTGAAATGTTTCTTAATGCGTAATACATGCCTGGAGTCACGCACGACATTAAAGTACACGTATGATATTTATTTTTATAAAAATTGTCATTTTATGTCTGATATAATTATAATTCTTTATACACAAATGTATTCCAATATATCCTTACCGTTCTCTTCCTCGGATTCTTTCTTCGCCAATGAAATGGCTATTCTTTCTGCATGCAGTCCCTCTTTGGGTGGACCTTCAGGCCCCTTTGGATTAACAGTCGAATTCTTCTCGGGGCCATTTCCAAAAATGGATGATATCACGGCGCTATAATCGCCAGCGAAGACTAAAAACATTCCCAGGAAAATGACGAGGCGTACTGTACTTGTATCCATGGCCATAATCAGTAGCCTCCAGTAGTTTCGAACCTTTGGAAAGTGCCACAATATCATTAGTTCAAATTCTTCCTATCGCATCATAACGCAATTATCGATTGCAGTCAGATCAATCACTTTATCAATGAGACAAAACGATCATGACGACTACAGTCACTTACAAAATTTTACACGAAATCACCAACAAATAAATATAACGAGTAAACTCTCTTTTTTTCACAAAATTAAAAAAAAAACGATCAATCCATTTTCACTAGACAACACGCATCTCCATGTAGCGACAGTCGCGATTGAACATCAGGCAGTAATCCGTCCTCTCACTTTCGGCAGAATCTTTGCACCAGAACTCTCACTCTCCTTCTACTTTCACTTTCCAGAAGATCCCTGCTCTCGCCAATCACGCATCTTTACCGTACATCATACCCATGCAGAAGCACCGTTATAAAATTACGCCCATACGTATTTACGTACCTACAGATACAAAGTATTTCCCTACAATTTCAAAACACTTGGACCTTTTAAATAGCTAAGTTGAAAATATGGAAAAAGCACTACAAGAGTCAGTGGAACAGTGACGGAAGTCGTCAGACTTCTACCAAGCACAAGGTAAAACTGACAGTCTGGTTAGCACAGTGAATTTACACTTCCTTCTACTGTAACGCGTCACGTTATTCCTAAGAAAAATATTTTCAGAATTCCTCGTTCAATTCTTCTTATGCTATTATAACGTAAACACATTCGCGCACCGATTATAATGACGTCATTCGTTTTTATTCGAATAAAATTAACAAACTTGTTAATTGTTATTTATCGTTACTCTAGTCAGATAAGGAGACGCGAGTTTTGCTCTATGATAACTGATCAACCAATGACTGTACCTATTTGCTACAGAAGTTGTGCTGCCGTTGGGCCTCCAAGCCGCGGAATGACTGTGAATGATTCGAAACCAACTCCTGTTGGCTAACAGTGCAGCACACCTAGCGAGTCGTCAGTGAAAGTTAGATTCTGGAACCTCTATGTTGTTTAGTTACTGGATCAGAAGGCCAAGAATTCTTATTGGTATTCGCGATCGCATTTGATCGATAGTCGTTGATGACGTTGCAGTCTGTTTCACGAATAAATTACTGTTACCTGTATTTTTGACATTCTCATGTGACTTGTTATACGGACTGTCCGAGATAGATTGGGTGAAAGTACGTTCAGAATGCAATTGAGAACTGGGACGTGTAATTACTCGTATGTCGCATATGTGATCGTTGAACGGAGTTGAAATTGGAAATGAATTTTTGCCTAGAAATTGAATACGTGAATATTTGACTTTGTCGATGTAATTCAATAAAATATATGATTATAGATATTTTATTAAGAAATATTATTAGGTAATGATTGAAGTTGACAATTTTATTATGATAGACTCATGACGTATAGATCAGTTTTCGTGGTTTGTTTTTGGAGAGTGGAATATTTTTTAAATTGTCGTCGGTCACCTTGAAAATGGCGTCATGCTCGCAAGCGACTGACTTGCTGATTAAAAGCGGGTATGCGAAAAGTATTGTAATTGCAAATATGATTTCTCGCCGGGTCTTACGTGAATTATATTTTTATATTACTTCGATTGAATTGTACGTCGTAAATTTCTCTTTTAATAAATACGAATAGCTGATGTGTATTATCACTGCTTTACGATGTGTAACGGGTGAAAGGTATTTCTAATATTTGTTCTTTCCGTTACTTTAGCCTTACCCGTGCCTATACGCTGATTAACATAAATTTGAATTTTTTTCTTGAAATTAATAAAATTTCATGTCCCTCTTTTCTTTTATTTTCAAGCATACTCGTAATTGCAAATTCAAAGTGTCACGCGATACGGGCTCAATTTCACTGCACTGCACTTCGATCAGATCAGCGATTATATAGTATTATATTAATATTTATCAGGTTGAATAACATTTATTGGTCACGATTTCAATCGATTTGATTTCTCTGATAAAATTTAACCCGCCTTATCGTCGACACCCAGTAAGTGCATTTTCCATCAAGCGAAATACGAACTTGCCGAAAAATTGCTGGCGCATTCTCATTGAACCTGTTTACAGTTCGTCGGGATTTTATTGCCGGCGAGGCTTTCAAGTCGATAACCCAGCGAGTTTCAACGACGAGAAACTGTTTTCGTATTTCAAAGCAATAGAGATAGGTACCTACTACAGATTCTACTTATTACACAAAGCGTCCAGGCGCATGGCCGATTCTCATAGAAAAATTGACAAAGTACGGTAAACATCGAATTTATAAGAATCACGACTACTCGCGATGCCATTGCGGCACTGTAAACCTACGTGCAATATCATTATCAAGCTAATCACATTGCATGACGCTCCGATTCATCGGTGCGAAATTGCACGTAGGTGTGCAAGTACGTAGACGTCTCGTTTAAATTATAATCGACTCCGTCGCGAATAACCGTGTAGACGCCATAAGGAGGATAAAACGTTCAGCTTTATTTTGTAGAGAAAAAACAACCAAATACAAATGAATTGATAATCAGTCATCCCTTAAGAAAATGGGTGCCAGCCCTAAGACGGACCTGGTAAAAGGGCTTAAGGTCTTAAACGATTCCACTTGGATTTTCCTCAAGGCACCAGACATCTTTCTCGAAAGTGTCTTGCTGGAATATTTTTTTAGACAATATCGCCGCCTGTCGCCTTCCTGTTGTCTATTGTATCTCGGCCATATTGTTTCTGCAATAGTAAATCCAGACACTTTGGTTCCTCGTGAAAAAAATAAAAATGTCTTCGAACGTAAAGAACAAATTTGTGTACGCACCTTTACGTGTATATTCGCTAGAGGAATTTTCAGCCGAGGCTACGTTACTCGAATCCGATTTTTTGGGGTGGTTTCTTAGGGGCTGGAAGCAACGCCACTGTGCGCTGATTGGCTGGACGACTGGCAAAGATCCCGTACTTCCTGCGTGGTGGCTCTTTCGGTAATGGCGGCGGGAATGAGGGTTCGAGGATCTACGATTTTTTATTTCTTTTTAATGCAATTCACGCTTAATTAAAATTAAACTTTTTTCTTACTGCATACCTTGACGTCCTCGAATACGTTTGATGCAATTTTCGTTCCTTCGGGAGGCTCGCCCTCGCGTGACGTAATGGTTCCCTCATTGAAACTACCATATGCATTTTTCCAAGATTTACACTGAAAATCATCTAATTTTTAATATTAATTACTCAAGTAAAAGTCATTAGGCAACCGATTGAAATATCGTCAAATACTTTTTCTAGGATCCTCTCTAGTTCCGTCATTTTATTTTCCGTCGCGAACAATTCATTACCTAATTTCTTCATCTACGCAAATCATTAATGCCATTTAATGAAATAATATACAATTTTCAATTACTGACCCACCTCGTTATCCAGATGCTTTGCGGTTATTCTTTGTGCACTTTTCTGCAACGTAAGTCACATTAATTTTTGTCTGACTAACAACTAGCTATATATACACGTACATATGGCGCAGACGATTGTACTAATATTATGTTCAGTCTACGTGAGTCGCGTACAAATGACATGGGTTCCAGGAAACCAATAGAAAAAAAGGTATAAAGAAACGTATAAAAGCAAATGGAAATGGTAGATCACTATTATCGTCTAGCAAATCGATTGATTCGATTAGACGGCTAATGATTCCCTTTCACCGATCATTAATCAAATAGTCGAAACTGTATTATCCACTAACCGCTTTAACTACTATTTCTTCGTACTCGGCACGTTTGTTCTTCAGTGCTATGACGTCATCCAATTTCTATAATAATAAATCATCACGAGTATATATATGTCATACACGAATCATCAGTGAGCATAAAAACATTTATTCGTAAGAATCCTGACTAGCATGACTATTGGTCCTTAAAATTCTTTAATTACGAGGAAGTAGGATTTATAATTTTCACATAAAAAATACCAGTTGTCGATATATTGAAATACTTGAAAAATTATAATTATTTATATAATGGAACGTACCGTCCTATTCTCTTCCACGGTTAGCAGCATTTCTTTATTTGTTTTTTCAATTCGTTTAATTACCTAAGATAGTTAGATGATTGAGAAAAAACAATTTTCAGGATTAATCAAATGCAACCAAATGCAACGTACCTTATTGGCGTACCAAAGTGCAGTATAAAAAAGTATGTACATTAGAACACAGACGAAGATGTTGTCCAAGACATATAGACGAATGAAGGACTGTAATAAAAATTAAATAATTAATTTAGAAAAAATATTAGCGAAATTATTACGGGATGCTATCTATAAATGATTACCTGACGATCGTAAATGTCAATGAGTTTGAGTATCGGATAGGATTTCGTCAGTCGTGAAAAGTAGCATTGTCTGTGCGAAAACATTTTGATAACTGGTTGTCCATTAGCAAACGTAAAGAGCTACGAAAATAAGGAATTCCTCATATAAACATTCTTCCGATGCGTTAAAAAGTCTTGCGCCAAATTTGCAGACAGAACGACGACGTCACATCGTGACACGTATGTTTACTCGCAAACTGAACGTAGCAGCATATAAGCAGACACGTCGATACAGCGAAAAGAAAGATAAGAAAGAAGCAACAGTCCAAATGAAAAAGAATTGCGAGATTTCACAGCGAGCGCGAGCAGCTAAGCTAGCGAATATAGAAAATTTCCGAATTTTAAAGCATTGCCGCGCAATACGTGGATTGCAGCATAATGGAATTTGCTCGAAAAAACATTCTCTAACGCCCCGGGGAATTTTTGCTGCGCCAGCAAACTCGCTAGCGAATAAATGAATATAGCTGAACCGGATTGAATCGCAGTGAAAATACAAAAATCTCACTGTACCTTTAAATATTATGAATCCAGTGAAAAAAATGCGAAAGCCAAGCTTAAGCTAAGAAAATTTGGAATTTTTTAAAAGTGACGATCTAGATAACGATCTTAGTGATTAATTACGTAAACAATTTTTTATCTCGTACAAAGACCATGCAGACGTGGAAGGTAAAATATAATTCAAAGTATTCTGTGAAAAAAAAAAAATGCAAAAACTATTTAACGTAGCAATGAGCAAAACAAATGGTGATATGTGTCAAAAAATGCTACCAACTTCCCCATAGCCACTGTCAAAGTTTTCAGTGTCCAACTCATTTCCACGTGGTATCGCGTAGTGAATAGTTAATATATATATATATATATATATACATAGGTACACACAGAATTCCTACACGTAGTTAAAGCAAATGTCCTGGAGTCTGGGTTGGTGGGTGGGTAGACATTATACGTATAGAAATGCTTTTTTTTTTTTTTTTCAGAACATTCAAACGATCGCTCGTCCTGTAGAGCGTGGAGTTTTAATCCTGTCGGCGACGTTTAATCGCGTCGCGTAAACGCAATACGTAACGATAAACCGCGTACACGTCACGTGCGTGAGCTCTCCACAGAATCTGTGTATAGCGTTATCGATCGACGACGCGAAAGCAGGGACCATCGATAACGATACGAGGTCGAAGGGAGCATCAAAATTCATTGGAGGTTGCTGCATTAAAGTCTACCAGACTTTAATTGCAGCCTGTAAAGTAATTCACGAGAAAGTAACAAAAGGTGCGAAGGAGCTGATTAGAAAATTATCAGAGATGCCAAGCATCGGGCCGAGGACAATGAAATAAATGTAGTTTAAGAAACCCATTGAGAATTGCCACCGAAAACTTTGAGAAACAATAAAAATTAAATGATCCATTCGTGACTTAACGGTGCATAGAAATTGTCACTGTAAAGCTGCACCGATAAAATTAGTACCTATGATACTTTACCCTTTAATTAAAACCTCCTTCATCACTGGCTCTAAGATCATTCCCATGTTGCTTTTATTATAGCTTAAACGGGATAAACGCTCGACAAATAGACACTTGCTAACGTAACGGTCCTACCACGCTTACTGGGGATATATTATAATTTTATAAATACAAAACGATACGCGCCCTCGTTTTATTGGCGTTATTAGCATTTGATTAAATAAACAGAGATTAGCACATGAAAGGCTTTAGTGATCGATAATACGCATATAGATACGCATAATATATAGACATACACGGGGACAGGTGAAGTGGATTGTGTTCTATATATATATGTATATGCTCTATTGAGTTTCAGATATGTACACATGTATCTGTATATATCTGTATGTATATATATGATGCAGGGGTGGCGTGCCACTTGTCATTTCCCGCGACACCCCGAGGGCAGGGTTGACTAACTAAATACGAAGTTAGCTAAACATACCCGAGGCCAGGGTTAAACCGTGCTTAAAACTTCACAGTGGTTCATGGCTGTAAGGTTGGTACCTACTGCTTGCATTGGATAAACGTTGAATAAACAGGGAATCAACTGCGAAAACACTTCTGACCCATTATGCGGTTTGCTTAAAGGAATCTCCGCTCTGGACGCTCCATTTTCGACCCCCGTGAGGGATCGCGAGGGAGGATTCGACTAAGGAGATGTTTATGCAAAACAGTAGCCAACAACCACCCTAATAGCACTCAGTGCAGGGGGTGGAACTTGAAAAGCTGGACCCGGCGTAAACCACTCGACGTGTCAAAGATGTCAGCTACACATCGTTGGAGATACGAGACGCGCCTAGTGTTTTTTTTATTTTCCACCCCCAAATAATTGTAAACGTATAGGGTAGTTCACGTCCGTCGGAATCATCCCTTATTTTTTTAAGAATGAGACTAGTCGGATTTTTTCTTTTTTTTTTTTTGATTGGTTCTTCAGTATACTTGGCTTGTTACAGGGTGAGATTTTTCGACAGTGACAGGAGAGGGTAGTGCCGGAGGGTGAGATTCTCGAGGCATCCCATGCAGAACAGGATTGGTAATAGAGTATAGAGCAACACAGAGGACGGCAGAGCCAGAACCGACGGTAGGCATTGGAAGATAATCGATTTGCCGTGAACTCAGCCGTAATTCAGTCTGCAGTCAGTGTGACAAGAAAGTCTCGATGGCAAAGGCGCCACCGAACCGAGAAATTACTCATCGTTCTGATTGAGGTTAATTAATTAGATAATTAAGTCCCTGCAGCGAAGCAACGGAGCTCACCGTCTAAGCGCTGTAAGAGTAAGACAAGGACGAGGAAGCAGAAGACGAAGCTAAGTGTACATAGGTATATATGTATTCAGTCTTATCATGCTCTATCCCCAGGAGAAAATTTGGGCAGGGAAGTTCATTTTAAAAATACGTTCCCTCGCGTCCTGATAACTCGACTCATTAATCCAGATGGCGCTGATGTCAATGCAACGCGACGCTGCCGTCTGCTACTCGGAAATCGTTTCCTGGTGCGAGTCTTAACCAGGATCTTATTATGTCTACACATTATTCACGGTAACCTGAAACTCCTTGTCAGCTCACCTGCGGCTGTTGCGGTTCGAACATGTAAAATTGCGATTTGCCGTAAATCAGCGTATCGCCGCCTGTTTTCCCGGCTGAATGCAGTTATCTTCGTTCTCTCGCTCGCTCTTTCACTCTATGTAGTTAACCGTCTCTGTCTATTTCTCTCGCGTCAATATACTTGGGACAGCTTTGTACGACGTTGGATGCACTCGTTTCTTATATCCAGGACGGGGAATCAATTGAATCTGAAGTTCTTCCTAGAAATCAACTTCGCACTTGGACGAATGCCGTTATCTACGTTGATAGAAGAAATTGGTAGCCTGATGGGTATATAGATAAACTAGTTTCTTATTAGAGGTTAGTATGTGCTTGGATATGAATATGCGTATGGTTGTTACGATGCATGCTGGTACTTTTTCTTTTATTTTTGTCCAACATAATTTGCCGCAAAAATATATTTCCAACGGGAGGGTCGTGCACCCTTGTTGAAATCCGACTCCTTTATATACACGTAGTATCTACACGTGGACTCGCCCAGTCGAGGGTGAGATAGAATCTCCGCTCTAAATTGCAGCCGCTTTTATAAAACCATAAAGATGTAATCGTCGCGGTACGCTGGCTCCGCGCGAAAAATACAGAACCTAGGAAGAGCGAATTTCCTGCACGAGGATTCTATGAGTTCTGGCAAAAACACCATGAGATTGTAGGAATCTATAAAATGGAGGAAAACTTAAACGTCCTTTAGAGCGATGACTGGCGAAAAGAATATCTCCTCTAATCTAGACACCGATACTATAGAAAGTCCACGTACGTCATCTTTTCGAAATTTACACACGTCTTCGATAACCAAGACAGAAAAATCCATTTATTTTTTAACGCACTTTATTCCTCCTACAAAACAGAGAATACTGCCAAGTCACTACACCCGTAGCCATTGAAAAACAAATTCCCACAAGGGTGTCAAAAAATTTCGAATGACACTAATTTATTAGAAATCTCCATACGACCTCGTTTCTATCGGGTAGCTTTAAACGTCGAGCAAAATGATCATTTTGCTTTTCATACCAATGCATATCCGCTCGTCCACTGATATCACGCAAGAAACTAAATTGCATGTTGCATTAATTTTCCAGCAAAGTGGATCGCTATAGGGTGCAATCCAAGCACATTACGTGGTGCCGCGCGGGCACCCTCTACGCTGTGCGAGTATCGCGTTCAATTCGTAATCCCACTTGCGGCCCGGTGTGGAGGATCCTTTATGCCCAGAGCAAAGCACTCGGGAATTCGGATATCGGTTGAAATAGCGTTAGTGCGCCCGATTGCGAGAATGACGCTCGTATAGATAGGCGAATCGAAAAAAGTACCGAATCTCGTCTCGATCATCCGAGCGTGTCCAATCTCTCTGAATCATCCGTGATTGAATCTAAAACGATTTAACAATGCCACTTGTTCCTGGTTGTCATCTGGTGACGGGTGCCTGCACCTACAGAGCGTAACGCGACACGCTGCTGTTTATTTCGGACGTATGTGCTCATATGTATTCACATATACGTTCATATGTGAGTACGTAAGTAGTGGGAGGGATAAGCTGTCAGTCAAGGATTAACCGAGCGTAAGGAAGAGCATTGTATTGTCCATGGAATAATATGAGAGAGAAATGAAATCGAGGGTGTTGCTGAATTTTGGGGTTCCCTTACGATAAGGGGATGATTTGATTGGACGTCAAGTAGCGTGTTGCTAGAAGAATATGCTTCGACTTCTTATTAATTTGAGTGGTTTCGCAAGAGTTGACCCCTATAGGATGAGATACTTATGGATTCTATGTTTTTGATTAATCGTACCAGTCATGATGATCATCATCCCTCGTTGGAGGGGATCGTCTTAATATTGCTTAATGAGGGAAGTTAAGGTCACATTGTATAATGGGCAGCACTTTGAATTTTGTATTCAACGATCTGTGTACTTAGCCTTGGTAAAATTTTACTCTTTTTTTCTTATTTATGGGAAAATATAAGTATGGAGAATTGATGTGGTTTTCAGATATTTTAGGCAATTGGGGTAATGTTAAGGTTTGGACGGTTGGACGGTATTTATAGTGATAATTATGAATTGGAATATTAAATGTATAATTCATATTGAAATAGAGTTATTTCAAGTGGGAGTATGTAATTTAATGATTAAGTAATGATGACCTGCGTGACCTTTCCGGATGATTATTGAATCAACTATATCATAAGAGGTTCCATGGTGTAATGGTTAGCACTCTGGACTCTGAATCCAGCGATCCGAGTTCAAATCTCGGTGGAACCTAAATTTTTTTTAAGTTGAGAATATATAATGGTATTTATAAATAAATTGTAGTTATGTAAAAAGAAACGTTAAACGATTACGTCAAATCGTGGGTTATAAATAGTGGAGCACAAAAGATTTAAATATTATTTATCTTCACATTCAGCTGAGCATTACGTCGTATACAGAACTTGATAATCATATATGTTAATTTAAGCATAAATATGCATTTTTTATTCGTACTTCTTGCTTTGCTTACCAGTCAATAAATTTTTTTAGAACTTTGCTAGTCGTATGGAATCTGAGACACTAGAATGATCAACGTAATAAAAATATATCAGTTTTAGCATACTTAACGATATACCATAGTGTTACGTTATTATTTAAATTTCTTATATAATAAAAAAAAATAGAATCCTTCGAGCCGGATTTGAACCAGCGACCTATGGATGTCTCTCTTTCATACTGTTTGTGTACCAACTACAGTCCACCGCTCTACCAACTGAGCTATCGAAGGCTCAGTGAATATTAAAAAATCATTTCTCCTGTTCAACGTACCACAGATTTGCAATGTATTTTAATATAAATTTTATATAATTCTGCACTTGTTACGCCTTGAAAATATATCAATTATTAAAATGAAAATGAAAACTTAACGAATGTATGAAAAATTCGTCTCGCGTCAACTAAAATACATGAAAATTTATATCTAAGAAATCCCATATCGAATAGCTTTCCCCAATCACCATTAAAATGCCATAACCCGTCAAGTTTGATGGCCCCGATACAGTTTACATAAAACTATAAAATTATGGCTGTTCCCAAAAACCCCGAGGGAATAAGAATGGGGTGGCTACAATAAACCCGACGGGGTAAGTTATTTTTACAGAGAGTCATTAAATCATTTTACTGTAAAACAAAAATGCTACGCTGCTTAATTATCCCTAATCACCGAATTAAGAGACACGCTTCTTCGTCCACTCGATTAATAAAATACTACATTCCCCACCTTCGTTCAATTTTCATAAAAACAACTAAATATCTCCAACTTCAAAGTCATACATAAAAAGTGAATAAAATTTCTAAAAACATTCGGCTCTCAACGACTACCTAATAAAAGAAAGAAGAGGTTACGATACGTTCGCAACAAAAATTTACTAGACAAACAATTTTTAAGGGCAGTTAAGTCCAACATTGTGTACCAACTGAAAATACCCGAGAATCATTCGATACAGTAGAAAGAGCCCATTTCCGTATAAGAAGTCGTTTTTACGAACGCGTCCCTTTATACGCTGCACGCACTTTAAACGCATAAAAATTTCGCGTCTTATTTAAACGTCTCCCAGTTTCTAGCCAAACAGAGGCCTAATAACATTTTTACGATATAAGTTCGAGAAGGGTCTTATAGGTATATACGTATGCGTATACCCGTAGATCGCATGGGGTAGAGAGGAGCAGTGAATCGAGTAAAGAAAGGCCATAATAAAACACGTTATAATTGCCGTGACGTGCGTAAATCTTAAACATCAAGACTTTTACGAGGTTGGGAAATTGGCTCAAGACGCTACCGATATTGGGAATATGTAAAGGAGCGCTCCCCATTCAAATTTCACATTCCCCATTGGATAAACGGGTATATAGAAAGATTTGTCCCGCTATACCTTTAACGCACTATATTATAGTATTTGCATCAGGAAAGAATGCACCGAGTCGTTTATACCTTCCTGGTCTTTTTAATTTTTTTTTTTAGTACACTCCACAAAAAAAGTAACGTATATAACCCATACACTGTAGACACAATAGCATCGGATCCTCCCCATACGCGATGACTACTTTACGTCTAGATTTAAGAAATACGCTCGAGTCATAAACCATAAAGGCTCCCGTCATAACTCGAACGGTATCACATTTTATTTAATTGCCCGTCGGGACTACCGGCTTCGTGTGCATAATATTATTTATTGCTGAAGGAGCTGTTAAAGTTTAACGTCGCCCGTAGCTCACTCTTCAAAATTAAACTCGATAAAATGTTTGTTATCCAATCAAGTCTCCCCTAATGTCTTGAATTTGTAGAAAACGATCTTACGGGCCGCGTGTCTTATCTCTTGGATAAGGTACGTAGGTACCTTTATAACTAAGGGTTTAAAATTAGTTATGTGCTTGAGGATGGGCAGCCATATTCGCCTAGTGAACGATTTCAGATGAGCTGAAATATCCACTTTGAAATTAAATCCCATTGTTTCGAGCGTCTAATAAATATTATAAGAAATAATAATTATTAAATACGTTAATTAATGTTGTGTACAAAATAAAAGTTCAATAATCCATAATAAGCTATGAATTTTCTCTTATGGGTAAATCGATCATTTGAAATTTCTCGTTGAATACGATCTTATATAGATATATATATACACATATATATTCTACTGGTTAACGAACGAGTAGCGAGTATTATCGTTTGTCTAAGTTATGGAGTTCTGCTCGTTAACCGCAAAGTTACCGAGGATTGACGTCGCTTAAATTTAAATTGGGAAAGTATTTTACGAGGGAGCAAGAGTTTCATGGGGGTGTTGTCACATCTTGATGAACCTCCGTGAAGTAACGATCAAGTTGGGGACGATATAGTCACTACGATCCTATCGAATAAGTCCTGCTGGAAAATTGGTAGATTTAACTGCTACTGTCAGATTTAACGAGTAAAGTATACGTGTGCAGGTATATTTAGATTTGCTGTTCGCTAATGAGAAAAACGTATAGTCGATTCCTGCTAATTCGTATAACCAAGAAATACAGTCCATTTCAAGGATTAAGCCATTTTTATTGCATAGTTGCGAGATAGCTAAAATTATATGAAATAAGGAGAGGGAAATTAATTAATAAAAAGAAAAATTAACAGAAATAACTGGTAGACAGGTAGCTGACTCGTAAACGTATTTATCTTCGGAAACACGAAACCCATGTGGCTATCGTCTTTCCATCTGGCATGCAGTTGCAGGCTTTACCTACTCGGCATTGGCAATGCTTAGTAAATATATAAATGGTTACTGGTTTCCGGTTGGCTGTGCTAATACGACGTGCTGTCTCGACGGAACAGTAAAATTTGCTTTATTCGCAAGAGAAACAGTTAAATAAAATATACACTTCTATATAGCTGTGGTAGCTGTGTACTGTGAAACGAATGAGAATACGTAAATATAATAGTAAGATATTTTAATTGGTATATCGAGCTTATTACGTAGATATCATCTGTGATAATGTAGATGTGTTTTTTTTCTTGTTCTCGTGTCTCGCTGTAATCCTCATTAAAAAAAAGTACTTGATTGATGTAATCGAAGTCGCGGTTGTTATGCAGGGGGTGTTTAGATTCGCGATAAGAACTGATAGGCGGTATGTAATGGTTTATTAGAACGAATGATAAGTGTCGTGTGTCTCGTGATAATACGGGAAAATTATCGTGCTACGCTTATAATGATGGAGTACAAATTGTATCGTGGTAGTTATCATTTTATTGTGTAATTTAGACGTTAATTACTAGTTTGATACTTTTTGCACAATGCATTGATAAGAAAGCAACGATTTAGACAAAGAGAAATTATATGATTGAAAAAAAAAAAAAAATATTTTCACAGGTCCCACCGAGATTTGAACTCGGATCGCTGGATTCAAAGTCCAGAGTGCTAACCATTACACCATGGGACCGTATGTTTGGTTGAGTGAATAAAACCTATATTTTTAATGCACAACTATTAATTATTAATATTATATTATACTTTATATAAATTGATATGTTATATTATGTGAAACTATATAAAATTATTTTATCCGACATGAATCCGAAATTATCATCTGTCGATAAATTGTGTGTGAACCAGTATTTTTGATTTGCTAATAAATCATCTTGAAAAGTGATTTAACATAAAGAATATATTTATATCCAGTACATAAAAAACTTGAGTATCCATCATTCAAAAAATTTCAATAAATCCATCTCGGAAGTGGGGGATAAATTTCGAAAGCATTAGTAATCGAGCGACCAACCAAGAGCTTCAGCCCCCTGTGCAAGTCGTCAACCCCTAATTGAACGGAAGTTGGCAATAAATATTATGTTTCTCCCGGGGGGGTTATTTTATAATGGCGTCGAGTGAAATAAGTACAAGTTCGCGCCGGAAGCGGATGTGCAATCAGTGTGACGCAGGGAGCGCTCCTCAAATTTATTTCATATATCACTGCACTGTGTGCGCAACGCAAATTCACACGAGCCTATACCCTAAAAACTAACCCAAGTAACCAAAGTCCCTAGTAATATCCCTAGATGAACACGGCAACTCGGAAGAAGTTTAAAAGCCAAAAAATGTCAATGAAGACAAAATAGAAAAACTGAAATTCAAAGAAAACGACATTGAAACGATCATAAGGTGGTAAAGCCAGCCAAGGGTATTTCTACCTAGGGAACGTATTCGCGAGGGTAAACTGCAAAGTGAATCTCATTAGTCGTGCTGCCCCTGCCAGTATGCAGGGGCGTCACTTTGATGTCAAACGATATACCCCGGGGCGTTCGAAGCACGCGTCATTATTATTATGAGCAGAGCCGTTTCTAATTATCGAAAAGGAACCGGAAGTCACGGGATATGACATTACTCATCCTCCGCTTGATTCTCGTAGCAGGTCGACGACCGAGTATTTTGCGATTTTATAAAATTTCGCAAACACTCTGCACAGAAACATTAAAAAAAAATGAATATCTATAATCCCCTATATTAAAACGATCCAATAAATATATAAAATGACGATTTCACTTTCAATATGAAACCTCAAAGAATAGAATTAATCCCGTGAGAGATTTTCAAACTTATTGGTGGATGAATATGAATTCAGGTAAGCACACTTGAGTCCCCTGGATCTGGGTCAGCCAACCTAACGTAAGGATGCTACGTGAACGCATCAAAACGGGGTGACAATGAGTACATTAATTCACCCCTACAGAGCCACGTGACTGGGGTAGCCATGTTGGATTTTAAAATACGCGGGAAAGCGAGGATCGTTCCCTAAAGAAGAGGGACGACACACGTACCCAGGGGGGACTTGAATTAACGATCATGAAAAAAAAGAGCGTGCACGTCACGCCTGGTGGCAAAATGGTGTGTGACTAATGCAAGACTCTTTGTAGACTCTCGAGGCTGAAAAGTGGCATTGCGCATTAGAAAATCATTGGCATATTGTTCAATCGTATTACGCATTACACGAAGGCTGAACCATACATAAAGAATAATTTATAGCTATACATAAAGAAACGCTCCAACGAACAATATTAAATAGCCCAAAGCGTTCTAGAAAAACTGAACGACCATTTTTCCATAAAACACAAACCAGAATTACACGTACGCTCCGAATGCAAAACTCGGTCGAATAAGTATCGTAAAACAAACAAACAAAAAATTACGCCGTCCCACATGAGTGCCGAAGCAGAAAAACCTGTTACCCCAAACGCGACCCACAAAATATTTGCACGCAGGTCGCAATCTCATTCAAGTAGATTTCAGCGTTGAAATTCAGTGGCGGTAAATTCAAATGCGTTGCCCACTATTTTCTATGGGGAGCATGCATGTTCCGCATGCCGCTATTTACATTTACTTTATCATAAAATCTCTATGTAACACATATACCTATATCTATATGCTCATACGTTCGGCACGTTTTTTACCCGCTGCCGTAGGTATAGTTGGTACAGCCAGATGCCACGATGCGGGCGCTATCTTCGCGATGGCATCTTTATGCTCCGTTACGCATTTTAGATTATTACTCTAGTTGGCGGTTATCATTTCACTTTTGCCCTGCCAACTTCTCGATAATGGAAAAGGGCTCGAGTTTCGTATACCACCCGTAGTGCAATTCTTCAGAGGCGTAATGGCTTTCGCTCCTACGGTGTTAACAATTTTTTTTTTTTTAACTCATATTGACCAGAGTAACCCCTTTCTATTTCTGCCTACGTACACCTAATTTATCCCAACGCCATAGGCTTCACGTGTACCCTTATCTATTATGACGAAATCATAATTAGCTTCTTCGACTGGAAACTGTAATCAAGTAATATCGATGTACCTTATGTCAAGGCGCAAATAAAATCTGTGCTATTACGTAATTTTACTTTAATCATTGTTTACACTTTTATACCTACACAGACACACACGAAATCTGTGAATTGTTTACAGATGAATTCGGCGAGTTCAAAGAGATTTATTAGAAGATATCAACGATTCCGAAACCCATCCTTCCATGCCCATGGGTAAGTATCTTGTCGAAAAAGGTCAGATTAGATACGTCGTTCACTTTGGCTCGTATATCTATTCGATACTGTCTCTTTCCCTGTATCCTACATATATATGTATATATTGAGTACATGTACGTTTATCCATCCTCGTAGGGTTATGTAGCTTCCCGCGAGTATGTATATAGGTATATATCTAGGTATGTATTGTATAGTGAGTTACGGGACTGCGGACAGAGTGATGCATTGCTGTGAAACCGAAGGACTAGATCCCACGGGAATCGAACGGAACCCTTACACATCGCGGCCAACACCCCACGACAGGAAGGGGGTTGAATTATTGGAATATCGATGCCACCGGGGCTTAAGTGCCTCAATTAGCAATATTATCTGAGATGCAGGATATTCCGAATGATAATCTAATAGTGAAAACCCATGATAAAACCAGATGGAATACAGGGTATAATCATACAGCCAATCTCTTATGGCAAGTACAGGATTTTATTGATTCTAGGATTTTACATAGATATATACGGGATACCTAATTTCTAGCGAGTCCCAGAGGTGCTTTGCACTTTATTATAGAATGAAGTTTACGCAAAGCTCCAGCGGCTATTGCACGTTATAAATCATAGAGGAAATACCGACGGCAATCAAGGGAAGTTTATTACACACGGATAGTATATATAAGTATATATCGCAGTAAGACTGAAGTATACAGATACGTAGTATAGGCTAACAGAGAAATTTTGAAACTAGACAGTTTCCTGACGTTCGAGACTCTAGCAATTAATGGACGGTATTTATGTATCTACCTGTACTCTAGCCTAGATGTCTAGCTGGACCAAATAGAGTTTTCCAGGGTCGTTAAAAGTAACTTGCACTATCCCCATTGGCTAATGCATCCGAACGTAGTCCCGCTGCAAAGTACTTTATTTTTATTTAAAGTACCTCCACAGGCATCCACCCGTCTCACTGTCGAGAACTCGGGGCCCGTTTAATTCCGGAGCGATTCGATCGATTACCGCGATTAAAATAAAATGTAAATGGGAGCGGTGCGCGACTCGTGTGTTATGCAAATATCGCTTCGGTAATCACCGAGTGGAAGCTGATGTCTTCCTTTGGTACTAATGGCCGGGGAAAATAAAGAGGGAAAATAAAAAGAGGAGCGAAGGATATACGTAGACATTGGAGAGAAAGAAGATGGGAAAAGGAGAAATAACGTCATGAGAAAATAACGGGCTTAGGTATAAATAAGAACGCTGAAAGAGAAACGAAAGGGACGGTACGTGAACCCCTACAGCTATATCAGGATAGGTACAGCACATGTAGAAACCGTGAATTGGCAGGGTGTGTGTGTGTGTATGTATATATATATATATATATATACACCCTGGGGGACACTTGGCATCAATAGTTTAATGGAATTGCTGAAGACGTGGCTGTTCATCTTCGCCATGCTTGATCTGATTCTCATCCCGTGAAGATATTTATTACGTTCCTACTCGCACGTGTTGCACGTTAATTCTCTTCTTGGCGAATTAAGTAGAAAATAAAGAAGAAACTGCTGCGTCGCAAGATGATGATTTTTGAAATTTCATATAGAAAATTCCAACGATTTTCATCATTTTGATTTTCAATTTTGAAAATACGTTTGCCTATATGATTTGCAATTTATGTATCCTTTGACTCGCCAATCTGATATTCTAATCCGTCCAAAGATACCAGACTGTCTGGAACATGCCTATGCATTCATTGGTCGAACCATCGTTCCAGGATGATTAATTAGTTGTCGCGGATAGAAGCGTGTTCCATGTCAGCATGTCACTCTTGTCACGGCTTTGTCACTTCCTACAAACACCGGCTGGATACCATTGGCTGCGTGCGTAAAGCAAATTGCATTGTAACCGGACTGCAACAGGCGTGCCATTAATCAATGCCCAATGCATTGCCGTGCATCCAATATATTCTGCCAATTTCGAAATCGCAATCCATCCGGATGCTGATCCTTGTCTAGTGAAATATAACGCTATGGGGAGGGGTTAAGGGATGGATGAATGAGATTGGATAGCTTAAAGCCTCAAAGAGGATTATGACTATTTACGGTAAAATCGATTAGGATCGTCAAGAAATTCAATCATTAATAATAATCATGGATCGTTAACAAATACCGATACATTATTCCGCCACATACTCCGATGGCGTCGTTGCGATTCAAATCCCATGACAGACTTTCGGCAAACAGACCGCGGGCGTAATTTTCAATTGGCTATTGATATACGTATTCATATAGGTAGAGATATTCGAAGAGAAAAAGATGGCTTCATAAAGGGATCCGCGGACTCCTGTATTAATAAAGTTCATTCTACGTCTGGGATTAATAACTCATATCCGCCTGTGTTTGCTATTCTCCGCAAGCGGGTTTAATGCCCGGGAGCCACCGGGCCAGTTCCTAATTCTCATATTTCGTGCGAGACGCGTCAATTAAGAATCAATTTACATGAATACACGTACATCTATATATACGGTATATGTATACCGTACCGAAATTCGGCCATTACTTGGAAGCCAATCTTCGGGAACGATCGTGCGAAAAGTTCCATTACCTTTTAAGCGTATTGTGGCTTTAGGTCATTTTTACTAAGAGACTAAATAAAAGTGTTCGCCCGGTCTCTAATTCCTCTCACAAGACCCTGTCAACGCCTATCTGATAGCGAGACACATCCGGTTGCCAGCTGCCTGCTTAGCTTTTAGTAAGGTAAGACCGGAGACGGCAAAGTCTTATTTCAATGAAAACCAGAGGAAACGTTGCAGTGAATTTTGCGCGTGATAAATATGTAATTGCGACGACGAGTGAATAATTATCAGGCAAAATGGCGAGTTTGCAGCTCGGATAAGACGAGTGAAATAAAAAGTGTCTACGTATATACATATACATAGAAACGATGGCGGTGAACGAAGGAGACTCGAAAAGAAATGAACTTTGTCACGACTTTAACCAACCGTTGCAAAGCAGCACGGAACAGTCTCGTAATCAATTATTTAGTAGCAGGAAGTCGACCGCGTCTGTATGAAGAGAGAGAAAAGTAAAAAAGAAATTAATAAAAAGACAAAAGGGATCATATGCATATACTTACAGCATAGGGTAAAAGGTAGCAGTTTAAACTGTATCTCCGTTGCAGGTGTAATAATGCGCCGTCCACACATTCGGTCAGGTGATAATTGCTTTACTATAGAGCGAAAATCATCGATTCGTCGCGGTGGCCCATTTTTTTGTCGGTCGTCGATTCGACTCGGCGCCATATGTTGGGACGATTATTTATTTTGTATCACGCGCAATAGTGAAATACCCGGCGCGAAGGGATGAACGCGTAACCGTCGGATGATGGTAACGTGTGAGAAAATCATAACCGATTTTCAAAAGGGTTATAACGATACATAACAAGGCATATATATATACATTATGGCCATAACGATCGACCGGCCAGGATATCCTAGGATCATTTAATGACGATTTAACGTACCGCGAGTCATCTCCTTTAAGATCTCGAGCTGTTGCTAAGGGATTGATGGGGTTACCATGGCAACTGCTGAGGGCCTATTGTTGCACCCTGCGGTAGGTACCAACCACCCCATTCCCACACGGCATATTTATTTGCATGTAATGTATGTACATCTTGTTGGTACGTTGGTGCGTACCTACCTTCAGATGTATCACGCATGGTATACAGCTACGTATGCACATGCGTTTACGCGCATGCGTCAATGCCCCTTCCTGTGTTTATGCATCTATGCCAGTGGTACCAAACCCCTTGACGTAACAGGGCAACGTCCTACGTTAAAGACGAAGGATCCAGCCATTAGATCTTTCAAAAGATCTTTACCAAAGGTGGCAGCTGCTACGATTAAACATACACGACTCACGTGTTCCCTTTTTACCTTTTTTCGCAAAAGCGCTATTGACCTTTGACACGGGTCCAGCCGATGGGATGACGGAAGTCGTATCGCTCCTTGTAAGGCGCGCTTGTGTCTCTGAATGGGATATAAATTTCACATATAGATTTATGTATTTTTATAGACATGCTATATATAAGGATAATATTTTATTCTTGATAAATTTAATAAGAGCAGCCAGCAATGTTACTCGGATACAAGACCAAAGTTTTTATGTGAAAGAGGTTATAAGAGAATATCGCGAGAAGTAGGGATTCTCTCTGTGGCAAAGAGGCCTCGGATAAGGGAGTGGGTAAAAAAGAAATGCATGGAGAGGAGGGAAGTAAAAAAAAAAGTACGCAGCTACGTGCGTCGCTACTACGGAATAAACTCACGCACTTTCATCCTGCGTAATTAAAACCACGGCGTCATCCTTCGGCAAGGGATGAGGTAATGACGCACGCTCCAAGACAAGGGATGATGAGGTATATATGTATACGTGTTATAGGTGCTTATGCGTAACGCAACGCATAACGCACTATATGTGTATATGAGTATATATATATAGTATATGTATACAGTCGATGATTACCCCAAGTTATTACCTAGATGCTCTTTTGTGGATGATGATGCCGTCATCAAGATTTCCGTTTTTCTCATTGTGTACCTCGCGTCTGATTTCTGATTTGTCGGATGATAATAAAGGACGAAGGGGTATTGTTTTTCACTTAGAAGAAAATTACTTCCGTATGCCAGGAACTTTGCGAATCGTCGAGAAAATTCATCCCCCGACTGTGCATTACCGTGTATTACGGTTGGATTGTGAATTTTTGAAAAATATCTTCATTTCACGGTGGCTGATTATTCCTAGAATATTTTTAACTATCTCGACGTCCATTGTTTTACGATTCTCGGAAGTTCATAAGGAATTAGATGAATTAAAGATGGCGCAGTCGTTTTACGAGGTCTGTCCTTTTGGCAAGGGGTGAGGCCTTACGCGGTCGCTAAGTAACTCAAAACGCATAAAACGACGGGCGTAAATCGTAACTTTGTTAACTTTACAGTCGGAGGTGTAAAGAAGTGCTTGTTTATGAATATCGTTTTGAAGCCGACCATGACAGACAACAACCCTTTTGGTTTTACCCGGTGGGTAATTTGCGCGGGCATCTGGCGAAATTGTGACTGTCCAAACGACGACGGGCGTCGCGTCGTAACTTTTTCGCATGGGGATTATAAAATTAACGCGAGTCTCACCCAGAGCACCGAGAACACCCACAGGAACATCCATACGCTCTGTTCTGCCCTCAGGGTTGATATTCCATGCTCAGCAATAATCGTGAACGTCAAATTTAATGTTACGCTTGCTCGATGCAATCCATTAGATATTGCTCGTAAAGAGACTTCCTATCTCGAATGTACATTGCACATGCATATCAAAGTGGCTGTAGACCGATTGCATACCAGATGCTAAAAAATCCTGGGAAATTATCACCGTTCGCCAATTACTCGTCAATGGTAAATAAATAGTACGCAATTAGCGGTACAAACATTGATTTGTCAAAAATAAACCACATTCAACAAAACTGGAATAAAAATTACTCCAAACCACTGAACTCACGTGCTTGACAATCGTGAATAGATTTCTCGGTGTACGAAAAAGACGAGAAAATTTCAGCTTTGAAGATACAAAATAATTTTCTAATGGCTATCGATACTTTACTGATTTTCGCGATAATTCGTTTCGATACCGCAATCCTACTGCGGCCGCAAAGCTGGTCCAGCGGCAGAATTCGTGGTCAAACACGCTCCATGATAATACGAGTACTAAAGAGCGGTATCGCTGTATTATTGCTGGTAGAAACATGTCGAGGGTGGAGCGGTTAAACAGAGAGAGAAAGAGAGACAGAGAATCCGAAGGGGTTGAAGGCGAAGAGCGAAAACGTGGAGGATGAGTCGCCACGATTTTACATGCACCGACCCTCTCGCAGTTATCTGCATTTACGGCCGAGTATTTTTTCTCGGCTACTGGTTTTACGCGTAATTCGTAATAAACCCGGTAAGCCCTCACTTTTAATTCCTTATCTTCACCGAGGCAGAATACTAACTGCACGAGCAACAGCTACAACTTATTCATATATACGTACGAATATATATGCACGAACATGCAAAAATTCAAGTATACAGAATTGCGCAGTCACATCTTCGGATCACTGGTACTTCGCTTGACGCGATGTAACCAAGGATACATATCTCAGGATCTCTCGTTATAATCATTGTATCAGTATGCACATTCATCTACTATATTTTCACAATTTTCTATGCGGCATTATTACAGTGACTTTTATTAAAGATTTATCAGGGCATCCAATAACGTTCGATGGCGCGGATAACCGCTGGGTGGAATAACCGCAGCTCGTTAATTCCCAACGATTTTCCAAAACGTATCGACGCGAGTTACGGATTTATTTTAGCGACAGGGTAAACAAGGTGATAGATCAGCCTGCGAAATAACTGAAGGCTCATCTACGTGCCATCCGCTTATATATATATATATATATATATATAATAGAATGAAAGCATAGCAGTGTACCACCGTGTGTAATACACTGCTCCTACCGGTTTTGGGTTTCGGTCACTGGACAAGGGAGTAGCTGCAAGGGGGTGTAAGTGAATTTTGACTCCGGCAACAGGGGATGCACAAAACGCCACGCATCCCCGATGCAATATAGCCCCGTGGTGCATGGTGTTATAACGCTGTTAACACCCGTGATCGCTTTCAATCCACGTAGTTCATCATCCTATATTGGCTCTAACACCCTGACGTAGTCAGTGCCACGTACAACACCCACAACAGAAACAACACACGAGACCAGCTTGCGGAATCATTGCCGGAGCTCTGGAATCATCGGCTCCGAGTGCAGTCATCATCATTAACGACCCCCAAGAGTGTGACCGCTCGACATTGGGACTGCAGACCTCCCCACTTGCTGATTTACAACCCTGGGTTAGACTGAATGTGAATCGGAGGGATTCGTTTTCTTCCGCTAGATTTCATCACTGATCCACGTAACCCTTTTAATGTGACAGTAATGGAAATACGTTATTTCGTAAAAAAAAAAAAAAAAAAATGTTCAGTTTGCATCATGGAGTCGCGTTGTTTAGTAAATGGAGGTCCGTGTTTTTCTCTATTCATGGGAATCAGCCGCAACGACTGCACCGGACATTTCGTACGAGTCCTGTTAACAAAGAGCAATATTTGAAAAAATACTCTGTGCAAATGGAGCTAAACGAACTGGCGTTTGGCAAAATTTCGTAAAAGCTACAGGCAGCGGTGGCGCCGCGTAGCGGCGGTGCGCCGCGTTGAACGATGACGCTTTATGGCGGTGCACTTCGAGCCACGGTGCAATCAAAGCGAGAATCGAATAGCGAGTGAGTGAGCGCAATTTCACAGGGCATGAAACACTGACTTCATTATCCGGTTGTTAATTCGTATAGCAGCCAGAGTGTGCTGGCATAGGTAGCAGAGTAAGAGCAAGAGAAGAGAGTCGACGAGGTAAATCGCGTCGGCGACGTTTCGCACGTCGCGACGACTAATCCAAAGCGATTATCTGTATTTTCAAAGGATCCCACGTCGGCGTCGTCAGTTTTCTAGTAAAAAGGTTAGGTAAGCGTCGAGTCTTCAGCCATAGCTACGTATACGTCAGAGAACGTTTAATCCTTCCTCCTGGTGCGACGAACTGACGTGCACATCACATTGCAAACTCTACGTAGGTTAACGACAGGGAGGGTAGTTCTTTGAAAATAAAATTCCTACCAGCCACGTGAGTCCGTGGTCTTTCTATATGTAGGAAGTAATAAGCGGCCTGAATGGCGCGGTGTATTCATTAATGTATGACCGTCGTAGGTATAGGTACCGTCCCCTGGCTGTCGCATTACCCAACCCCCAGGTACATCACCCCCTGTACCCCGCGTGCACTTTACTAAGACTGCACTTAGTGCATTCATTGCACGGCTTGCATTGACCGGATCAACGCACTCAAATGCCCACAATTCCCGAGTTACGTCTAAACGTATAATAGAATTTAAACTACCCTCCCTGTCGGGTAATTCGTTAAGCGCGATATATTTTTAATGTTCGCACTTTCCACAGATATTCTGCAAATCAGTAAAGTTTCAAAAATCATATTCACACGAAAGTACAGTGGAATTGAAATTATTTTTCATTCTACAGGCGCACGAGCGCAGGGTTGTTAATTTTTAACAAGCTCTTTGCACCGCCACAAGCGTAAAGAACGTTTTGAAATTGCAGGGAGGATTTTAGCGGTCTATCTTAACTCCTTGCATTTACTCCCTCATCCACCGAGTTCTCCTTTTCTCTCTCTCTCTCTCTCTCTCTCTCTCTCTCTCTTTATCTCTCATTTTTACTCTCATCCTTTTCTTTTTACGCTCTCGCGTTTGAGCTCCCTCGCATTCACTTACTCCCGCCCCAACTAACAACAGCATCGGACTGTTTTTCCCCAACTCTATATGCACTCTCTGCCACCCTACGTAAAATCCTCCCCAGGATTGCATCGCGCATTTCCCAGTGCACACGTGCACACCAGCGTGTACGAGCAGGCTCCTTTGCTAGCGTGTACGTAGATCCATATGTGTTTCACCAGGTCAGGTCAACGTCCTGTCACTGGCAGGAGAACCAGCCTGCACAATCCTCCAGATATTGCGCATTGCCTGAATGCACTTCTTCGTTGTCGAGTATAAAGGGGTTAGGGTTGGGGTATACCTATACTACCTACCTCGCGAGGGTGAAATTCTGCGTAGTTCATGTGTGCAAACTCGTACGCCATTATTCGATACGAGGACCGAAGTACCACAGGGACGCGAATGCCACCGGGTGTGAAAAGAAGTGCCGATCCAGGAATCCTCCAACAATCTTTTTTGCGCCTCGAGATATTCTCCTCTTGAAACATTTATTGCGGCTATGAAGTGCCGCCATTTTCTACGAGCTACCAGTAAAACACCAACCAGATACGTATACTGAAACACACCGAGCAACGTATTATTTATCGCCAATTTAGTTCTAAACTCTCCTAAATATACTGGGAGAAGTGTTTTAGATCTCCCTTATTTTCCTATTCTCCATCCCTCTCATTCTCTTTTCCGTAAATCTCCACTGGAGTTACTCTCGCTCTGTTTCTCTTTCTCTCTTAGCCGACAACACAAAAATCAGTCATAAGATTTATCGGTCGTTCCCTTCACGCCGTACCGGAGTAGCAAAAAGATCCTTTGTTAACCTACTCACAACATCACGCCTTCGAGACATCCCGGATGGACCATTTAACATCTCCAGGACTATCCTTAGCTAGTACCTCAGGAACACCCTTCATGCAAATGTCGTGTTCGACGGGAATGCCAGCCACCAGATCCAAGAGTGCTTACACATTCCTATAGTAGTTCCCAGTGGTCCCTTTTTCTTTCCTGGATAGTTTTACTAGCGATTCCGCAGCTAAATCGCATCATTACCAGACTCGTGGGGGGTCTTGGCTCGTCAACTAACTCATTTGCATCATACTCAAACTGGTCCCGTAGAAAACCGGGAGACTCGGGACCCGCCTAAAAGTACTTTTTACGAGGTGTCCCTACCCCAGTATTCGCTTGCAATCGTTCACACTGACTTTTTCCAGTACCGTCGATACCTAAGGAACGCGTCGACGCATATAAACAACAAAGCGACCGGTCGTACCTGAGTAACGAGCTACTAATAATAACGAGCTCTTAACGATAATGGAACGAAGCTAAGTAGAAAATTGTCTGGAATACGCAAGAAACGTTAACTACCCACCTTATATTACGCATTATCCTTTCAAAGTCGTTTTAACGATACCGTCACTCCTAGCGATGACGCAATGAGACGCAATTTGTAACACGGGACTCTAACCTACAACTATACCCATCTAGTCGAATACAGAAAATCCTCCTAGCATCTACCACGTACCGTAAACAACCTCACGATGATAGCCGAGCGTAACAGTATCTTGTCTCGTCCTTCGCACACGATCGATTCGCAACAGCATCCAACTAAACGTCTCTTCAGATCGTTTCTAAATCGTAGAAGCGGAAGTTGCCGCAGGATCGGTACGTCAACGGTCGACAAGATTATGCCGGAATCTGTTCCCACTATGGGAACGGGTTTGGGCTCGTGCGAAATGCCGGCTGTCTTGACAAGAGCAATTTATCATGCTCGATCTGTATTTGCATACGTTGTCAAAGGGCCCCGTTCATTATGCCCGTGACATCAGATAGTCGAGTGCCTTTTGAAATTTGCGTGTTTGCGAATATGCCGCAGCGACGCTCCTCTATTCGGGTTAGTCGATGCGCGAGATATGAACTCGTTACAAGACGTCCTCTTAACTGATCGTCGTTTAAAACCTGATCCTGAAACGAGGAGACCCGAAGAGCAAGGCAGTGACTACTGTATTACGTACCATGGCTACGTTCACGTCTATGGGACTTCCTGAACATCGTGCAAACTGGAACAATCCATGGATGCTTTGTATAACCGGTGTCCAGTTCGGGTTTCTGTTATATAGCGTATCATCAGTGATGGGTAACATCACGCCTCTTCTTCCGCTGTCACTTTTAGGAGTCAACAGGCTTGTCTATATAGCGCGATAAGTCATGCCCTGTATTTTCACTTTCTTGTTCCCCTAGAGAATGACACTCGAACAGACGCTCATTTCGTTTGACAACGGTCAGCAGGAATTTCATCAGGAAAAGGTGTTGCTGGATCATTTCTCAACTGTCTGACCCCACGAAGTTTATAAAGGCTTGACTTTTCCACGGGCTCGAGTTTTATCTTGTTTTTTCACCCTTAATTTGATAAATCGACGAGATTTTGACCCCTGCCGTATTAATCACCCCCTCGTATGCATACATGAGGTGGCATTACCTAACCTGGATGGAGGACGAGGGACTCGAGGGAGAGAGAAAAATAGATAGTGGGAGATACAATGCGCAACAGTAACAGCAACAATGACGGCGACAGGACGTCGGTCATTTATAATACGACATAAACCTTGTTTAAAAGTTTACACTCGACCACCTTTCACTCGAGTGAGTCCGGCATTAAATTAATGGCGGATTAATTCGGTGATCGCCATCCGGGAGAGGGTCTTCCAGCTGACCCGAAAATTCATCCGGCTTCTCGAGAGGTGCTATAGGTATATGTATATCGTAATACATGTATACTACTATGCTACCTCACGATCTAGCCCGATCCCAAGACATACCAGAAAATTGGATATCCATTAAAACCTTGACTGGACCAATGAGATGCTGCGGTTCTTTGTGCTGCTCGAGGAGATCGAATCTTTCGTCCGAATTATATGAGATGAAAGGGATTTACTACAGTACTGCTAGACTCTTCATCCATGAGTATAGGACAATGCATCAACGTTTCGGAACGACTTAGCTACGTGGACCCATTAAACGTCCACCATGGACAGGGAAGGTCTGACCCTTGGATCAGGGGCCGTTGATTTAGTAGCTGTTTATAACCTTACCAACCCTTGCCTGTATTATAACCGTATTTATACTAATAGCCTTGCTCTCGGACGAAGCCATCCCGTGAGCCAGGTTAGGTGCGTTTACACGTTCTCTTTTGATTTACCGGTATTACCATCCGTTAAACTGTCCAGAAGATATTTTAAACTAGTAATAAGAAGGAGCCAGAGCCATGAGAATCTAGATGAATTTTTCATCCCCTATGCAGATATTTATACATATCTCTCTCTCTCTCTCTCTCTCTCTCTCTCTCTCTCTCTCTCTCTCTGTTACCATGTATTTTAGAAAATGATCATGGGATCAGAACAGACTTGACATTTTCTTCATTCCCTCAGGATTATCCAAGAAGATGAGCGATTGAGACGTTTCGTTAGCGACTGGTTGTCGGCCATAGTAAATCAGATCTCAGGACATGATCGAGGAGACTCGCAAGAAGGGTGAGGAATAACGTAGATCAAGGTGTGAGGTATTCCGGTACCTAACAGGGTGTAATTATGATCGGTGAGATACGTCACGTCTGAGCCCCAGTATTGACGTCCACAAATCACGTGGTTCCATGCGGTATCTCGCTACTTCGTGAACGTTCCTCAAACTCAGAAGTGCGAACTACTAAATCAGTATTAGGTAGCTGCCGAAGATGTGGCGCACGATGCGTACCGGCCACAAATCGAACTAGGGTGACGAAGCTCCAGATCTTCAAAGTTGCTGACTACAAGGCAACCCCAGGCTACAATATCAATACACACATATATATATATATAGATCCTAGTGGAAACGTTAGACTGCCATACCTGACACAATATCCTGGAATGTCCAGGATGCTTTAGACAGGGGTAGGATGTCTAATCTGTGTTCCAGATCGTTTCCCGTAGGACGATGATCCGACCAAGAGAATCATCCGTAGCAAACGGACAGGGTTTCTCCTTTGAAACAGACTCGCTTCCGTCAGTTCCTCGTGGGATTGGCACGTAACCACGTCACACGGGAGGATGCATAATCCCAAACGGTAATTGCATTTCGCGATATGTCGATCTACGAATATGTCCCTGAGCCCAGGTTCTGAAGCTGGACAGATAACTAGGGCTTCCCGAATATACTAGACGGACGTACGTTTCTCTGCCTTGATAATACATAGGCACGTACATTGGGCTTCACCTATTAACTATGGTATAGGCATGGATTCTACAATCGTATAGGTGTAACATCAAAGCCAAAGGCATAGTTGCACTCCGGGGACGTTCTATGACGTTCCCGATCCTGCAAGCCGCCTCTGGGCATGGCTAACCCGTCTATGCCTGCTACTAACGGCGTTTCAAATTTCAGTCTAATGGAGCCAATAGACGAGGTTACCGATACGCCGTGCATTGGATTTCACTAACTAGGAAAACTGCACTCGCTGGGAAATGCATTAAGTTCCCTTATACCTATAGATCCTCGAATATATAGGTATGTAAAGTTTGTCACTGTAATAAGTATCTATATGCCAGGTAGATATGTTAGAACGAGAAAGGAGGAAACTAATTATTTTATTAGACACTGCAGTATGCGTGCATTGAACAAGATGTATTATTTTGACTTGGATTTTTACACTGTTCAAATAAGGGATGGTAGTATAATATTAAGAAATCCCGCAGATGTTATGGCTACGCAACTAGTAATTTTCTATTGGATTTTTCGATCCTCTTCGTTTCCTGCCTAGAAGATGCACCTGGTGCATAATAGGCAATGCACTTAAGAAAAGACTAACCGACCTGACGTCCTTCGAGGTTGGCCGAGCCTCGAAGTAGCGCATCGCGATTTTCGCACGATTGCGAATATCTCCCTATAGCATACGTATACCATAGGCGGGCACCACTCTCGTCGGTAATGTGCACATACGCGCCGTTAGAATTATGCACTTACGAACTTCCGGTTAGAATTGAACGGCTCTCGGAGTTTCGCGACAATAGGCAGGATGCGTGAAGGGTTACCATTGCAAATCACAATGGTAACCGCAAACGCGAGCGGCAGGTTGAATAGGAAAGCGACTAGAGGTATACTCGAGGCTATTATTAGGCCACGAGATCTTTTATTTACTCGATTGTGGGAAAACCTTTGAAGGATTCCTGAAGTCGATCACTCGTCACGTAAGTAATCGAATGATTCTATGATACGGCAACAGTATACATATATAAGAAAAAAGAAAATAAATTTTCTACATAAATGCTGAACAAACTTATTCCGTGTCTCTTAGCAATACAAGGGTTAACAACCTTCGCAGGGTGTAAACCCCATAACGTCTACTTCCATTTGTATACCACTGTAATACATAATACGAAATGTTTTCACGGTAAATTCGATGCTTATCTGTCTCCGTATTACGAAAATGTAGAGACCATTAGAATGGCACGCTTAAAGAGAATTGCACTCGAAAATGGATGCCACAACGGAACAAGTGAGAACAGCGATAATACGTTAAGTCACGGCAGCCAGGCTGTATAGCGTCCTAGAAAATAATAAAATTCAACTTTAAAATATTCCTCAGTCTACTCCGCTTGATTACAATTCAGCCGCTCGCGGGCTATCGGCCATTCCATTTACGGTGTACAACATAATACACTGACAACTGCCTCGTTAACTTACCCGCTATCGAACATTAGTGAGAAACGGGCTTGTCTTCCCAGTCGTAAATCCAAGAGGTAGAAGGTCATACCTTTTTGAAGCATACAGTAGATGGATGGCAGGATCGTTTATCCTTGAAGACTCGCTAACCGATCTTGGCTACCGGTTTGATCCTGATCGGATCACCTCGATCATATGAGATTCTCCTCAGGATTTATAGCCTATGTTGCTTTGCCCCAAGGGATGTGTCTTTTTAATCGTATTGTAGTATACGTAGCTTACTGCAAGGCGTATAGGTATGATAATATTACTGAACAGCTATATACATATATATTCATTTATACGTAGAATTACGTTTTCACTACGTTATACATTGGCTTTGATAAAGTACTTGGAAATTTTATGCAGAATTAAAAGAAGAGACCGGAAGTGCCGTTGGTGTTTTCGTGTACTCGAGCTCTTCCGGCACTTGGATGTTTGATATTATGGTTGAGGATATATATGTACGTTGCTCTCCTTCATTAGACGACAGTGGGTATGGCGCAGTACAGGTCTGGAAGAGATAACACTGATTTCATTAGCGTAAATGAACTCGCATCACGACACTCGCCAGCAGTACGTCTGATTAAAACTGATCAAACTTTTGGTGCTATTCCGCGTTTCCTCTTCTTCGTGTTGCTTTGCACATCTACTTTTTGTTCCTTTTACTTCGTTCGCACGGGACACGTGCATTTCTTGTGGAGTACAATAGGGGATGATATCACTGTTGTCACTAGTAAAATTAACTCTACCACAGTTTCTGGGTAGTTTCAATTATTAACCCCTTCCGGTCGTGTGTCCGGATGACCACAATGCTATTATGATATATTTAACTTGCTATCAGTCGCAGCACTAAGATCTATACATTTATTATGATTGTCAGATATACACTGACTTTATCAACGCATATAAATTTATTACAACGATGGAAAAAGATTAGATAGTAAATATTAAAAAATTGCATATCAATGTTTTTTTTTTTTAATAAACATAACGCGTGATAATTTGTATTGTCAAGCACATCGATATGTCAAATATACGTGTATGTATCGAGTGTTATTCCAAAAATAATAATTTTCAAATCGTGCATTATATAATGGTATAAATAAATACGTGTAATAACTATAATATTTGAATCCACCCCCATAGAAAATAACGTGTGTACTCCCGCGAAACTTCAACGGAATATGAAATTCCAGCAGGAATACGATTAGCATCGCTCAGTCGGGGTTAAGGAAAACAGAAAGAGCGCAACGTTCTCTTCCTTCATCTGCATCCAGCATTGATATTCACGTAGCTCGAGGATATCTAGTTTCCTGGCGAATCCATACTGTAGTATCAGAAACGTACGTACGTACGCGGAGACATACCTCTGGACTCAGTCGGTAAGTGTATTCCGTGAGGAACAGAAATAGCAGTCGTCGAGATTTTCGCGATACGAAAGTGGGTGACTTCTGTATACATATACATATACAGAGACGGTACGAACGTAAAAGAAAAAGTAAGAAAAGCAAGAGTCCGAAATCGTGTGAAACACTTTGAATAATACGTCAATTCTGATTCGCCAAGAAGATTTTATACTTTTCGCCCAAGTTCGCTGAAAGCTAAAAACTGAAAAGGAACAAAGCTGTTAGATCAAACTGCTGTACCGGTGCCAGTCAGACCGATTGAATACGAAGCTACTTGCTGTTATATACTTAATGCGATACTACGTAGGTATATCTGCAATACGCTTACACCTATATAATTCACCCTTTTCCTCCTTAACTACCCCTATGTCTAATACTGTTTCTGGGTACTGATATAGGTAACTATTCCCTATCGTAATTAACTCCATCCCTTCTATTAGTCGCGACTACTGTCAGTGGGATAGGTCAGCACGCCCTTCGAGCGTGTTAATACCATATTACCTTTCACCTAATGGATCATTTTGTTCTCGAACACTGTACTTTAATGAGGAAAAATCTACCGTTTCGCTCGAGACATTAATATAGTTATGTATGATTGGGGAATAAAATCTGAGATTCGAGGGACTCTTTTATATTGAAAGTCATAGGAAATTGACCCCTGTGAAATATATTCCACTCGTACACGAACTGTGTTATATATATGTTACATATATGTTCTTTACCTACAGATATCGCGACGCTACATGGGTGGCTCGACAGTTTCCGTGTTTTACGAGCTTTTATATCTACCAAGAACGCGAAGATAGCCGCCGTTTCGTACTCGTAAACATAGATATTCTATCTCTGTATAAAAGCATCGTGTCGAATCGAAGATTTCGCGTGGACGCGTATCGCGGATTGCGAATCGGCCGGGTCACGACTTTCTAATTGGAAGCCTAATAACCGAGAGTGCTCGTTAACGCGGTATACGCCGAGCACAATGCTTGATGGAGGTCAGTGCGTGCAGTGCGTGCAGTCCTGTGCGTACGAATTATAGGAAAGATTCGTGTCCGTGCGTATGCAAAATGTCGATGCGTGTTGCACGCGTGCATCGGGAGACTCGAAGTTTGTCACGTGCTACGATCTTATCGATATGCTTTTTGTTCAATGCTGAATATACAAGATTACCCTTCATTTACACGTTTCGAATAAAATTAACGTAAAGGAAGGATTTGATGACGATACGGACGGAATGATAAGTAATTAATTAAATTCCACCCTAAAATCAATAGCAGAGCTGTCAGATCTGTCGGTAAAGAAATTTCACTTCGTTGACCGCCAAACGATTTTTTTTCCAACTATAATAACAATACGGATCAAAACGTTAAATCGAACTAGAACGGATCGCGTAATTTACATAGAGAAGAACATTAGTTAATTAACAGGGACATAAACAATGATTGGTGATCGCGTACCGAGCCACAACTCACGCCACAGTTAAGCCCCAAGTTATTGCCCGGATCATCGTTAAAATTCGAAATGTATCAGTCAGCCACGTACACACCAATCCGCATGCAGGAATGCACCACGTGAGCCAGTGCACACGTGTCTGTTTAATCCAACAACTCGTACCACTGTTACCAACATTGATTATCTGAACTTCCGAAACTGGCCAACATCTTCGGATAGTCCGAAGTGTTAAATTACCAATGTTGACAAAAATTGGCGTATTAATTTTCATCGTGACGTCATTACCAATTAGAGTTATTAGTAACCGATACGTTACCACTAGCGCCGTAATGTCGTCTGCTAATGAGCTTCAATGAAATTCCGTATGTACGCGCTTAGGCGTTCCCTTGGACAAACGGCATAGGCAATATCTGTAATGCATAGTCGAGACCATAGAGCCGGCTAAATTATATGACATCCGAGAAAGACGGAGCAGCTGGTATCATAGCCAAGAGCACAGAGACTGGAATCGAATGAAGAAGCTGCATAGGTTATACGTTATATACACGCGGAAGGAAGGGACGTTTTATGCACACGCGATACGTCACCTTGCTATTCGCATTACTAAGGCGGAAATCTTTCGAATAAGAGAAAAAAAAGGGTTTCGGAAGCGACGAAAAAAGATTCGGTATTATTGCGCAACGCTGCCATCATGGCGATCGCGACAATAAATCTTTGGTATAACGAGTTCCGCGTGATCCGGCTTGGACTGGACCTCTACGGTATCTTGCGACTTTTCAAGTTATCACGGGGCTTTTATTAATGACAGCTAGACTGGGGGCTCGGTTTATGGGGACATAAACTCTAAACTGATTAACAGTAGCCAGTGGCTGCCATTGTAATATATATATATATATATATATATATGTATATATATGCAATCCTGCACTACGTGTAGTAAGCCAAACTACCCCGTGCTGTGTCTCGTTAGCAATACCCGGTTTATAGGCCATCGTCGCCGGAATTAACATTGCCCAATTAAATTGATAGATGTCTCGACCAGCATTAAATTACAATACATAAGTAAAATATACCCAAGTAAATCTTGATATTCTAATTTTCATCAATTTAGCCGACATGCTTTGGTCTTGGTCTTTTTTCCCGTTCGCCATCTACAATATGTATACATAGCCTAATGAAGCAATCTCACAGTACTTTATGGTCGATCGATTAGCTATATTGATTCCATAAATCAAAATTTGGTATAATTTCGACAGACTTGTTTCCCATATCCGAACGAACAATTTCCAGTAGTCACGTGACACCGTTCGTCTGCGAAACGTCATATTCGTTGGTCCGCAATTCAATTTTACGACTAACCGTCAATATCCAACGACTAGTCTGTCGTTGACGATAAACTCAGAAGGAATAAATAATATCTATTAATTATGTTTGTCCATCGGAATGATCGCGGACCGCGGCGGGTAATAAACGGCGGTACGGTTTATCGTGAAACGGAATTAAACGGTTTACGACTGGACCACAGATTAGTAGAGACGCGTTCAACGAATACGAGGGGTGGTTTCAAACCCCATTCAGTTGGTTCGTGACGCTGCTATCATTTGTGAAATTCATGACTACGAAGGCCCCGTATAACAGAGTATGAGTTTTGACTTTTTAAAATGCAAGATAATCATCCACTCGATTTCCTCGTCATAATACAGCACTGTACTTAAACATAGGAAACTTGCTAAACTTTACTATTATATTCGTGCAATGGATCCATCCAATTTCTGACACGACATCGTTCCGACTGGTATACAGGCGACACGGTTAATTCATTCGATTGAATTATACATACCTATAAAGTCGTGTACCTATGTCCGCGAATCGTAGACAGATACCCGAGTATATACGATACTCCATACCTCGTAGATCCGCCCCCCATGAGAAAAGGAGTTTCTTATAACAGATACACGCGATCACGTAGGCCTAGTAAGTATATATATGTATATATACATATACACACATATACATGGCTACCATTTATTTATTCAAAAGCCGTTCTCCAAAGTTAGCCGTCCCACTCGACTGCGCCTCACTGTTTCGCATTCGATAATCCTAAAGGCAATAATTCCTCGCACGTACATTCCAAATGAATAATATAATCGAAAAGGCACTAAAAGTCATCGTATCTCCGCGTCCAATTTTTTTCCTTCGTCATTTACTCATGCGTCACCTATTAAACGTCATCATTTACCCGAGACCGCTCTTTTCACGTAGCCTGTATATACCTGGTAGGGCTGGAGCACGTTAGCGGATATAACCCTGAGCTGCGTAAAGGGTCGTAAGGGTTGCAAGGGTAACGGCGTATTATAGGTGCAGTATACTATCGCTGGGGTTGTCAGGAGGAGGACGTTAGGGCGGATACCTGCAGGCTATCTGCGTGTATTAAATTAACCCCCTTGGTGCAGGCTGTTCTAAGCCTGCGTGTCCGGGAATGTTTGAAAGCTTAGAGGAGCGACAGAGAGGAAAGTAAAGAGTTGGAAGTGAAGAGAGAGAGAGAGAGAGACAGTGAACAAACTAAAAATTCATTAGGCCATCTACCCCTTGTTCTTCGATAGTTACCCTCTTGTTGCCTGATCGTCGATGCTATACATTGTTTCAGTATAGCCGCAAAGAGGAAGGGAAATAGGAGTGAAGACACCCTATGGTAACGTTACAACTATAATTGTATAGTTTCCTACTGGAATGATAAGTTCTCTAGACCGATCACCTCAATGCTTATCTCTACATGTATGTTGGGATCAGGTAGGTATTACCTGGAGGGTAGTAGTTCAGAGGGCGAATCCTTGTTACGTTAAGCGGATTCGATGAAAGTGAATTTCACGACCTCCACTTCTTTTTCATTTGCTAAAACAAACCGTTCGCCGGTTATCCATGGCACCGAGGTGCACTTAGCTGATGAGCGAGTGAAGCCTCGCACGCAACTCTCGCGAGCTATCCCAGCCCAACACTGCCAGGCCGGACAACCCTCGTCACGCTTGTTTTTATTCTCAATTCTCGATGCGAATTATCGTCGATAATCGCCTGAGCGACAGATTCTATTAACGGGTTTAGTTTTTGTAAAAAAAAATATTTTTTACACAAAAATTCGTACAGACTCGTGTTGGTCTGATCTGACGTCACTTTGACTTTGTTTAGTGCGATGAAAAATTCGGGAAACAGGTGAAAAGTCAAATATGGATTGAAAGATAAAGAGGGAAATAAATATATATATATAAAAAGACCCTCTAAATTATGGAGGCACGCACGTCCGGGGTGTAGGCGCCATTATTTTCTATAAGGGAAAGGCTGAGATCGGGGAAGCGTAGTCAACACCGATCGTTAACTTCTGTCTGGTCACGTGCCCGTAGTGTTAACCTGACCATTACCGCGTATACACCGCGAGAGCGCATCATAGTAATTTATTTTCTAGAGGATAATACGGGGATCCATTGTGCCTGGTGTGTTCGACAATAAATACGCTGTACTCCTGATATTATATTGTAAAAGGGGTTCCGAAGCGGCTATTAGCTTGGTGGGCGTTGTGGGACCCCACCGGGCAGTCGATTCACGTGGTGAGAACGAACTTCACGAAATGGGGAACCATGAACCGGAACCACGGCTTTATTTACTAATTCCATAAGCTAATTTTCATATTAGAATCAACGACACGATATTTTTAAAAAAGTTCTATCCATATAACCATATCCATATAACAAAAGGACTCCGTCATATAAATTCCAATGTATCGTGTATGGACGATATTAAAAAAATATCCGTGTTATCGACTCTCCTCGTTATACTAAAGTAACCCGTAAACACTTTCTCATATGGGAATTGAAATAGCCCAAAGACTGTGCTAGGTATCACATGCAGACATCCTCGGGCAGACATAACCTCAAGAAGTGCTATACGTTACATCAGTATGTCATCGCGTCATTAAGCGTATCTGTCACCCCGTAGAGTCCTATACGCCATGGTAAACGGGTTTAGAAAAATAATGCACAGTACAATGGTCACTTTATCCGAGTAATTGACTCAATGACCATTTAGCGAGGGATCCAAGACGAAGAACGTTACCCGTCGGGCCAGCAAGGTTTCTTTATCCGCGTGACCCACTCAGATTGCGAGTCGAGAACAGCGTTTATTATTACTATTATCCAAATGATTCACTGTCCCACGGAGAAGAAACACGCGTATAAATACATTGACTCTCTTCTTTCTCGTTGGGTCGTTTGTTTAGCAAAAACGAGAGATAACGCTTATCGACTGGCGAACGCGTTGTAATTCATTCCGCGCCATCTTTTTTTTTTTTCTTTCTTTTGTCTCACTCGCTTCCCTGCGTCATTTATACGTCTTGTGCATTATGGGACGAGCTCAGGCCACTAATGAAATTCAATACTCAATAAATCGTCTTTCATAATGACGACTACCCGATTCCTCGTAGCTACCGTTATTTACGTCGCGAAATGAATTACTCGTTACTATACCTACTGTAGTGCCAGTTTGAAATTTGATCAAGCTTAGTTCGTTACACCTATGCGAACTGTGACACCATGATAGACCGTCAATGAAAATAACGATAGCATAAAGAGATTGTGTAGAGCAGCAGTTATTTCTTGAGGAATTCGATCAACCTATAGCATATGGATACGTCATTGGTTGTAATGACGATGGGTGAGACTTTTTAATAAAGCATAAGAATGAAAATATGCAATTGTTAGCCGAACAAAAATCATACGATACACTGCTCTTCTCTAAAGTCCCATTGACACGTGTGCAAATTGTTATAACCACACTTTCCTCTCATTGGACAAAACATAGACGTCCGTTGCGTCTTCTCGTGTCTTCTTACGCGTCTCTTCGTCTGTCGCAATATTATTATTATGCGCCACGATTACCAGGTTTATATTACAAACTGTTTGTATTGCGAACATGCATACAAACCATTCGGCCGAGCAAGCTTCCTTATACAATATAAAGAAAAAGGATTGACATATTCATGATGGCTAATGCATGACTCGAAGCGTCCCATTATACAGGGACGTCACGGTCATGTCAATTACTAATAAAATACATATGACGGCACCCAAAGTTATAGCCAATCGGATCGTGTAAGATTTGGAAAGTTTGAAAGATAAATTTTCGTCTACACTTGAGTCCAGGCAAATTCTCACAGGCGAAAAGAAAGCGAAAGTAAAGAAAAAGGGATGAGCGAAGAACCCTGAGATTTTAATCGCCGAGATCACAGCAAAAGGCTACTGCGAGCGATAGTCAAGTAAGGTTAAAGGGTGTATCACACGTGCAAAGGTTTAAGAGAATACGTACCGCCCCGACCCTGTGAAGTCATAAAAGTTACGTCGCAGCAACGACAACGTCGACAGGGTAGAACGACAAGGGAGAAACACACCACTTTCTCCAGTGGGTATACATTTGTTTGAATTTCTTTCGTTTACTTTCTCTTACCCCTTCATTGGGACCGATTTGTTTTGACATTTACTACAATTTAAGACAAATCCATTAATCCATTAGAAGCTTTTGTGTTCCAGATAAGCCCCATTACATTATCAGTGTAAAGTAGAGGCGAAGCGGAGGCTGCAGTGACAGCCCAGCTGTTCGCGTCCAATTAGCCTCGCTTGATAAGCTCAACAATACCAGCATTATTACAGAACAACTAGCCATTGTCCAAGACCCACGTAGTAACGTTACATTTTGACGTATCAATCGCTACTCAGACGTAAGGTGTCTAAAAACGCAAATCAGTAGCACAATTCCCACACGTAATCGCAACAAGAAAGAAGCCTATACAAAACACGTGCGAAAGTTACTATCCTCTACATTATCCCCATACAAGATACAGAATCGAATTTCATCCTCCAGTCCATATTACATCCGACCAGATAAACTTCGTTGTCCTCGTCAACCCGATGCAACGTGATGAGACGACGTAGTAGTCGCATCCTTCCTCGATACGAAGTTATCAGTCATCCTGGACGAATAGGAGAAGGCTTTTATCGTCATTATTTTTTCATATCTTCCATTTGTTTATACGCTCGCAATGCTACCAAGAGGCGTATATTATGTGTTACGCACATATAAACTATCATTACGCTCTTGTTGGACACTGCCACGAATCGTGCGAGCTCCTTGCGACCACGTTATACGTATGGGTGTGCAAGTGCGTGACGCTCGTTATCATCTTGCACACGCACGTGCGTGTAGTACGAGACGTAGTACTACGCGTACTGACACCACGCCCCGCTAACCCTTCGTCCACGTATCCGTATACCAGCCACTGCAACGAATCTCCCCCCTACTATCTGTTTTATCGCGTTCACGTGGTCGCCTGACGTCACGCGGTCACTAACCATATTATGTCCGCGGCACTGACCTTACTACGGGCTCTTTTCGAATCTTCTTCACGCCCAATACACGACAGGATTTATGAAAACGAATGATAAGATAATGATAATCGCGTATAATGGATATGCTGTATAAAAATAGTAAATTTTATAATGGAAATAAAAATAATAAAATATAATTACATTGGTGGTCGAACAAAGCACGAGTGTGTGACAGGCTTTGATATATGAAAAAAGCTGCGCTAACACAGCCCAGGGATAATGAGTTTGGTTGTACGTTAAAAGAAAAGGGAAAAAAGAAAAAAAAAAGCTAATAAGAATATTTTTCATCCGGTAGTTGCCTGTCGTGATGTATATTATTATATTGTTAATTAATTGGTGTCGGACAGAACGGAGATCCACGGCACTGGGAGTGTCGAGGGTTTCGTGTAAAGTCGCGACTGCTATTACTATAGGAAATGGGTAGAGCATGGTGTAGTGTGATGGATCGATGAGTTTACGAGGCAGTGGTTATATATTGGTGGGTAACGCTGATAATATTCATGATCTGGATAGTAGCTCGTTATATCTATTCTTGTCGATATGAACGCGTTGGATATTGGACGGATCGGTTGCTGAGTAAAAGATCAGATACAGGGTAAAGTATCGGATACAGTGTGGTTAAAAAGTTGGACACGATTTAATAAGGGAGATACGAGGGCCTTAGTTTCAACTATTTTTACACATATATATATATACACATATATATGGAATATAGACGTACGCGTAACATGTGTTGTGATAAAATCTTTTATTCCCGCAGCTTCCAAGAGCGACTGGCACTCGTTTTATCTTCGATTGCAACACACTGAAAAAGCCATTCCTTAATAAAATAATAAAAGCTTCGCTCCCGAGGACTGAGGTGGAAGCAAAAGGAAGGAGTCGACGGGCGCAGCCATAGTGTAGTAGAGAGCTCGAGGTAAAAGAGAAAAAAAAAAAAAAAAATCTTTGCCCACGTAGAAAAAGCCTGAGCGTGTATGACAGGAGTAAAAAGAATCTACGGCGCACGGTGAGTCAGGAGGAGAAGAGTTAAAAAGAAAAGTGGTACCGTATTAGTGAAAAGAAAAAGAGTGGATGCTAGGGGTCAGAACACACGTGGCTGAACACGTGTCTTCGTTGCGGTTCTAATACCGACTGTACGCAAGGTAGAAATACGTATACCGTCTATACCTTAAGCTGCTTCGCTACTGCTAGACCTAATCTGATCGAATGTATATAAGGACAGAAACAAATGACTGTATTTAGAAAAATCAATTTTTTTGGTCACGATCATTAATTTCGAAAATGTCTATATTCGGTCTATATCTATGTAGATACTGCTCTTGGACAGACCACAGTGCCGAATCAAGTGGCAGAAACCAATCAGCCGATTTATACTGATCTGTGCGACCAGTCGATAATCCGCCGATTATAACACACGAATGGAGATTTCGTGGATACAGATAGTTACTTGCATTGGTATAGGTAGGTCTACGATCTGCGCTTTAGGTACGTACGTTACGCTTTGGTATATAGTTATAGGCGTAACTTGGTCCGGTAATTGCCGGGACGTCCGAGGTCCAGATGCTCCCCAATCAGCGGTTGTCCCAGCGCAACCCGGCATGGTTAGATATAGCTATTGCTATACGTGCGTACGGATACGTTCGTAGCCTCTGTGTGAAGCGCTCGGTTAGTTCCTGACCATACGCATGACAGCACCGTTTAATTGGCACTGGACACAATGGATTATGGAATGGTACGTACGTTGGTCCACTCCACGTCAGAACCATTTCACTCGTTTATTCTGAGTGACGCGATGTGAATGCGATGTAACCTGACTGTGGATAACATCAACCGGTTACCCAGTAGTCAGTACCGATCGCTGATCCCACTGGTCTAGGATATGACTGTGAATCAAGAAATAAGGAATTTTTAAAACAATTAAATTACTATTGCTACTGTATAGATAGGTAAAAAATCATTCAAACATGCCGTTGAAGCACTGAAAGTGATAGATTTGAATATCTTGAAATATTTGGATAAAAAATTTTTTAAATAATTTTACAAAAAATGTCTGATCCTAGCTTCCTTTATATCGCGATTAGGATTATCGAACGAGTGAAGAGTGCATGTTTTTTTTTTTTTTCTTTGCAAGAGCAAAGATTTTTCCTTTACAATTTTTCAAAAATCCTTCCTCGCAGCTACTCAATTTCGTTCCCCTGCATTAAACCATCGAAAAGCAGTAACCGTCCTAAATTTATCGCCGGCCATTCCGACGCCGTGCTATCTGCCACCGCGACGCGGCTGCTGGGCGGCAACGGAGGGAGTCGAAGAAGTGTAGGAGAAAAAAAAAGGGCGGGGGGGGGTAGAATAGGGGAAAAAATAATAATAAAAACGGACACTTGCAGTTAAGGCACGCTAGACTGACCCTCGACAATCGTCGTTAGCTATATTTTGAAAGTCTCATTACACGATTCTCGGATCCGGCGCTCGCGCGTTTCTCCACTTCCCGTTCCTTCTGCCTCTGTTCACTCCGAACTCCCGACATTCGCCTATAAAACTTGGCCCTTCCTGTCTACGACGTTCCTCGTTACGAGACCCGGGCCTCCGTAAAGGAAAAGGGATAACGTATTAAGAGCACTGCTCGTTCTAGGAGACGACGCAGCGAATCGGAGCTCAGTTAATTTTTCGAAAATAAACGACTCGCGTCTCTTCTTCCTCCCATGTCTTCTTGATGTCCTTAGCCTTTCTACTGCCTTACCCACGATTCAACGATTCAGCTCATTTCCACGACAAAGTCAAACCTTTATAAAAGAATCATCGAACATCACTCGTTTCTACACAGCCACTTGCCAATGGACCAAGGCATAACTTAAGCTTCCAATACTTACAGTGGTCCATAACCTCAAACTCATGAAAGCCCCATTCCATTTGGCAGCCTTAGCGCCCTTTACCCTCTTTCATCCCTATTCTACTTCTCTCTTCTCTTCTGTCCTCTTGCACCCTTTCTCTCTCCTTTCTCCCTGGCAATATCGTACGGTCAGACTGCGCCGGACAATGCATCGCATTCAATTCTACACCCGCCGTATAGAATCCCCAGGCTCGGCTGTAGAACGCTCGACGGCTCGTATAGGACACTCATGTGTCATTTAACTGAAATACCTCCGATGCGCCGAACTGATTTACAGCCTGGCATTTGAGCGGGTATATGTATACGTGATCCAAAGTACGTACGTATGTATAAATATCCTAGTGCGAGTGAGTGTCCAGAGCGCAGACGAATCCGCCAAATAGGTGGAGTGAGCTGTTTTGTGTCCCGAACGCCGAAGAGTTGTGGGCAGCGCGTGGCGAATTTATTTATCGCCTCGAATAACCTGAAGGGCGAAATAAAATTGTGCATATATAGAAGGGACTTTCGTACCGTAGGACCGTGACGTTCAAGAACCATATAAAACATGAGAAGGGAATAGTGAATTGGCCACAGTGCACAAGAATGGAGAAGCTACATGAATTTTTCCATGAAATCCATAATCTCTAGTCGAAACGTAAATGCAGATTTAATGTTCTAAGCTACCAACGCGAAGGGTCAGAAACCTTTGAAAAGAGTCCACAGCAATGTCCTAAAGAATGAAAGTCCGCAACACCATTATTGATAACCATACACTGTAGTATTGCCTGTAATATCCAACGGCAATCAATATCTGAATATACGTACCTGGGGTGGCACTTAGGCATTAGGATCCATAACTACAACTCAGTTTGATGTTGTAATCAATTACCGCCACCTTAACCCGGAGGCTATTTGCTTTTAACCCATGTCGTGGGTGGCTGGTTGCCAAGATGGATATGGATATCCACCTGTAATATGGACGGATGTATGTAATAACGGACTACAGGGTGGTTCGGTTTAGATAGATAGCTAAAGGGTAAGTGAAGTAAGTTTTCCGCCATGACTGGCGTGGAATAGACACGCGATACAATCCTCAATAACAATCTGCAAATGGTATATACAGAGTGATGTATCTGGATGTAGCACGATTGGCGTCTAGTTCGGAAAATAGTATGGCGTGGCGATAGGAATACGTTCCTTGTATTTCTTATATTTTTTTTTATTTATTTATTTCCCTACCCTATTACACAACCGAACGTGCAGACGGGCGCGACCGGATCCAATCTCCATGCGGCGAGTTCCTGGCGAACGTAGCAGCCCTACGTCCTTGTCGCGGAAGGACCATCCATTAAGCCCGTGTTTAATCAGAACTCTAAAGTTTCTTGCCAGGGTAGATAATTGGCTTCGCTCGCGAAGTATTTGCGAGATGCTTTTGAACGACGAGAGAGAGAGAGAGAAAGGATATAAAAAAGAGAGAGAAGAAAGAAAGAGAAAAAGAGTAAGAGGAGTAGGATTGTATCGCCCTCGTCTGAAAGAATAGAGAGCTCAAGGGGTTGCGCCAGTGTAAACATGTCAAGTGCAGCGTCGCCATTAATTAGAACCCCTCCTGCCTCTCGGGTTCCTCGCAGAAAAGATTTCGCCCTGTAACTTGCAAATATCGTGGCGATTCATTGATTCGCGAGTCCGTATGTGGAACGCGATGAATCAACGCCGTTGCGCTGTCATTACGCGCGCAGTGCGAGGTGGGTACAGAGTTAGTACGTAATATCGCCACCAGGAGGCGGTTACTTCGTTTCTCATATTTATATCGGCTCGTCGCTCTCTTGGTTTTATCTCCTTATACCATATATATAATTCTATATAAACCATCTTCGTAATATCTGTATACACTGTATAATTCTAGTGAAAGATATATCGTATACCCGGTACAATATAACTCCCACATTCACAGTGCTCCACTTGACTTCGTTTCTCTGCCGGCTGACAGGCTAATTATCTCCATTAATTTCATAAAGGACGCCCTTTTCGATAGCTTCTACATGGCATGCAGGAACGGCTCGTTATCCCACAATCCGTATCGAGTGCATTGATCCAATGACCGAAGTTTGGTACATAATAGATACAGTTATAGCAATGCGTCAATAGTACACGAGTATTTGCATAGAGTATTTCGCGAATCTACATGCTCGCATTTTAATGGCGTCCGATTAACGGCAAACAAAGAGTCTACGGCTCGAAGTCAGATTTCACCTGGCTTTTGCGTTCTGTCAATTAACGCGTTCAATTCGCGGTTACTTCCCACGCGTCACCTGTCGCAGATCCGTATCTCCGTGCGCGCGCCCTCGCGACGAGTGCTGCCACTCGGCAGGACTTGGCATTGTCCCGCGACGTTTCAAAACCCCGTAGTCCAGCCTGTGCGCCAGGAAGAAATACAGGCGCAATTAGCTCCGCTTTTGACAAAACGTTTCGAGGCTTGCGCAACGCAGCAGTTATACTGCACGGCGACAATCAAAGAGCCCGCGCTGATATAATGAGTGAAAAGGCTACAAATGAAAAGTCAATAAGTCGTCTCGGGGACAATATTAGCCGTTCATTATTCTCGAGCACGTAATTATAGGCCACGAAAGCCTCTTGTGAAGGCACGCGACCAGCGCAACATATGGTAGGTATAGCGTCAATGTCACACGATCCTGGTTGACATATTCGTAGGTTGACTTCGCGACGGCGAACATTAAACCCAAGTATAACCAGTGCAGATATATACAGATATATAATTGCATACAAAAGAACTGTCAGTCACACACAGTCTATTTCCTCACAAAGTAAAATATAATCGGTCGACTGTGAAAATGAGCCTAACATTTTTTTTTCCAAATCCTACAGAAAAGTTTCGCTTGGTCCAAAGGCTTAACCGACTCACGAGCCACGAGCCCTTAGGGTGCAAAGAGCATAGAATGGGTATGGGGTTAATAACCGGGCAATGCGAAGCAGTTAAACAATAAAATCTTTTAGGTCGAAACGAAGGAGAATAAAGGACAAGACGAGGAGAAGATGCCCTGCGTAAGGGCTGAGGGGGAGGGTTGTTTTAAGTTTAACAGCTTCTGGCGCGGGATAAATTCCTTGGAAGGAACCCTTTGGTCCTTAAAGCGTCACAGCTCACGGCTCATCGCTATCTTCATTACTTTAATGGAGTGCGAGTGGTAGCGGATGCGGGAGCAAGAAGAGGGATGCTAGGTAGGGGTTCCTCTAGGTATCGTTTATAAAGGATGTTACGAAATCGTCAAGTATAATGCCGACTCATGAAAGACACAGAGCTACCGAGAACCCATAGGGATATACCTACTGCCGGTACCAACCCCAAATGCAAAGGGTCCTGAAAACATTTTATTAACCCCTCAGTGTTATCTTCTTGTTTCATGTAAAAAATAATTTTTTCGAGCGAAATGTAATTGGTGTCTGTTTGCGTCAATTTTGAAAAAAAATAATAATTTCCTTCTAATCACATGCCCGTCACGTACTTCACGCCTTTTCCAGTAGTTGAACCCTCTATATCCATGAAGATCTCTCGCTCTTACGCCAAGTCGGTATTTCGTAAGTTGACATCCGCGTCTCAACGTAGGGACCAAAAGCTGTGAGACAGTCGTTTCCAGTCGATGGGACGCGCCGAACGGGAATACGAATCTCTGCCGTTGACATATTGCCGGCATCACACTTACGCCAGAAAGTGAATTCCACCCCTGGTACTACGACGCCATTTCAATGACAACCTCTTCGGCGAAAATCGTCTCCATTCGGATTCAAATGAGGCCTCGTTCACACCATGCCACGCGTCATATAACCCTCTGGCCGATTTCGAGTGCCGTACGTGTCGTAGGATGAAGAAGGTCCTCCTGCCTGAGTACGTTCTATATTCTATGACAGGATGCATAATCAGTTATATAAATAAATAAGAAATTCAGTCCGGCGGAAATGATAAGCTCGCCGGTATCAATTGAAAAATGAAAAATCACGAAAAAGCTAAAGTGTATAAGTCAAAAGTCCATCGTTAGATAATAAATAATTACTTAATTGATTCCCATTAATTTCGCCAATGGCTCTCTGACTATTCGACATATTTATCCATAGTACATTCGTAGTAACTATCACGAGGAGTTTGGTTCGCCATGATGACGGATCAGACCTAAGTACATACTTAGTAAACCCCAAGCGGAGCCGTAGGCGTCTTAATCACGTAATTGCACCGCGAACTCCCGTAGGTTTGTATGTTCTATCAGGAGGAGCAACTACGAAGTATCAAAGTGCTCGCAAATAGCCCCGAGGCTCGATATCTTCTTACTTATTCATTCGCATTTCATCTTAGCAATCGAAAATTAGCAACCCCTGTGCACAGTTAGTGTAAGGATTAAGAGAAGCGTGGCGCTCGTGCGACTCAACCCATTCATCTGCCCCACTTTTAAGGGCGTAAAAGCTTCTAGCGCTTAAATCTAATTACCGATAATACAGCCGAGTGGCTTTCTGCTTTGCTGCTTGCGGTGTGTATGGAGAACTTTGGTTCGCGAATGCAATTTCATAACGAATGCTAATTTGACAAGCATCTTACGCACACGCGCGCACACGCACACAAAAAGCAATCCGTCTGATTGACACTTAATATTTCATGAGTTTATTTTAAATAAGACCTCACACTTCTTATCTTATTTTACCCAACTTTTCTCCCCACGTATTGTAATAAGAATCATAAACTGTCCATACGCTCAATATTCAATAATTCTTCGAACGAACGAAAGTCCAACCCTCCACTAGCTCGCTGCACCACCCCCCAATGGGATACCATAAAATATAACTGAATCAAATCGGAAACTGCTGGACATTACGGCTGCTGGACGAGACTAAATCGAGGTTAACCTCTTCCGGTTCGTACGATATCAAAGATATACGTCGATATCTTTGGTATTAATCACCTCGTTCTCGTATCCGCCCACGATCATGTCTTTTCTACTTTCTTGCAGTCCTTATAATAATGTATGAGAATGGAAATGTCCCAGGCAATCCTTTTGCTCTGTAGCCTTGAGCATTATGAATCAAATATTACGATACTTGATCGAGTATCGAATTAAAGCAGTGCACACAGACAGACGCACACGTACGCACGCACACCCATTGCACATTCCCCATAATTAATCCACACATTGACTCTCTAAGAAAATCCATGGAATGCCTAGGCACTTATGCACTTATAGAGCTGCCAAGTATTTGGGATGATTCCAAAGTGCATTCAGTGGCATGCACTTCGTAATTAGGAGGTCAAGTATCGAACACTTAATCAGCATAAATGATTATTATGTAATTGATGCAACTCGATAAATCAATGATTGGAATATTTGTATAGTCGACGTCGTAATTCATTGAAAATAAATAATTAAAATTTTCATAACGACTTGTCCCATTAAAAACTTTTTCTGACAGTCGCCCCCATCCAATACTGCTCTTTTGCTTTTAGAATGGTCGGTATGGTATGGACGCTTATACCATGGACCGATCTTGCGTTCCAATAACTCTAACCTTATTTCAGATTCAGATTTGCTTGAAATTTGTTTCTTGCCGGGAACAGAAGCCCCATAAATATGTAATACTTCCCATGTCATAAGCGTCGACTCTCGCATTCCGCACCCACGAAGGACAACCCCTTACGTGTTTTTGCGGTGCTCTAGCTCGCGGCAATACAAGGGGAAACGCGGTAAATCATTTGCTCCGAAAGAAAGCACAATACAATATCACGTACGTTGGGAAACGCGCGGGTGTGTATATGTCGTGGGAGACCTCTCTTTCGGAGAGAATCGCAAAACCCATAAGTCAACGTTATATTACCAAAAATACTTTAAAGTGGCACTCAGCGAGGCCATGATGTAAACTGCGTATACGTTTCCCGTGCGCGAATGGGGACGCCTTGGCTTTTAAGCTTTTTCAAAATGTACCAGCGGTACAGTAACGCGATACTTTATTGCCGCCAATGAAAAACGTCGTATTCCCAACGAAAGAAGAAAAGAGTCGATCGCTACGAGTTTTGCAAGAAAAATAAATTTATTACGTTACCCACCAAACATTCTAGTGACTTTATAACCCAGAAAAGTAGTATCGTTAAGAGTCATTTACTTACGGTCTGATTTCGTGCCGAGCGCCACGTTAATTAGCGTCGATCGTGCGTACTAAAGGTTTACGTTAAAATTTCTAATATAATGAAGAAGAAAAAAGAAGCCAGACACCACTCGTTCAAAAGTCGATTGCGTATTAACCTTACGTCACTGTGCGTGTCACGATTATTACACACGAGCGCTCGACTTCCCTTCGATATTTGGCAAAGCCACACATAGGTTTGCCAGTTCCTCGTGGCAGGAAGCGAAACATATTTCTCCGGGGTTATGGATAAAGAATACGGCGTGCCACAATGCCGAAAGCATTTCGAGACATAACCTAAAATAATGCCCGACAGAATCGAACAAAAGCTTGAATTATGACCGAAGCTCCACTATAAGTCTCCTATTCGGTAACTTATGATACACTTCCTTTCCACGTATGTGAAGAAAAAAATGTAACACGCGTGGCTCCGCTCTATTATAATTTAATAAATGTCCCTGCGATCGTACGACCCACGTAAATACATTCCTTTTGCTCTGAAAGGCTCCTAACAGGACTTCTGAAATTGGTGCTTGGACCCCAAGAGAATTTTCGTACACTTGGTATATCAAAAGATCAGCTAGAAAAAAAAAAAAACAAAAAAAAAGCAAGAGAAAAAATATTACCACACCACCACAAGAGAACAGCGATACGAAGCAGTCTTTTTTTTAAATTCAGAACAGAATCGTACACAAGCATTGATATTTCAGCATTTAAATTTTAAAAACTTACCACGTCTTTCTACTACCATTGTTTCCCGCTAGAGCGTGTAACAGGCAACGTCACTGAAGCGAAGTGAGTCCTCGAGGCAATGTATATTTCGCATGTCAATAAAGTCAGGAAATTCATATAAAATTCAACGTCTACGACATACAAAACTTCTTCTCCTGCCACACGTCACTTATCGCATTCTCTAATATTCCAGACTTGAATGCGATCGATTTGTGCCTCGTGAGTGTCTGGGCTGTTGACCCTTTCTTAACGGTCGCTAGTTTCGCCCATCTTTCATTCAATTCCTTTTTCTCCCGTACCGACGGTAAGAAGATATACAGGGTGAGATATTTATTTAACGCCTATGAAAGAACGACTTCAACTATACGGCAAATTGTCCAACAAGTTCACGAAAGGATCCCGTAAAGTCACTTCCGTTTCTCGTTTCGCGCGTCCCCATAGAATTAATAGCTACGACCGTGTCTTAATTGATAACGAAGAACATTAAGATTTCACATAATGTCTTGCGAGATAGAAATATCGCGACAGCCATTGCCAAGCAGCGTTCACGACAATACATTATATATATATATATATATATATATATATATATATATATATATATACATAGCGTAAGAAGGAGTTATAAAATAATGTCTCTCTCTTGAAAATGTATATTTGCATTTGAAATTTTTACGATACCCGCCGTCGTGCACTCTATTATTATATATATGTCACATAGTATACATACGCATGCACTCCGATATTCCGTTACTGTTTAGATCTTGATATTGCGAGGAGTTGAATATCTCGCGAAGCAGACAAAAAAAAAATGTACAGCATATCTTTGAGGAAAAAGGTCATTGATATTTCACGGTGTTGGTTTCTGGCATTTCTCGCGCGTCCACCAAACGGAAGTTACCTTCCACCTACATGACCGAATACACTTTTACCGGTGCACAATGTATTCCATTTTATGAGTACCGAGGCACTCAGATTTTATTACGTTATTTTGTTAATGCACTATGCGCGGAGTCGCCGAGGCGAAATGCTTCACTTGAAAAATATTATATCCCTTAGACCGATGGCGGGCTATGAAATATTTTATACCCACCTACTTGCGTCTCTTCGATTTTTACATTTCCCTTCGTACCTCCGACATACCCATCCACCTACATATATCAATAATATCGCGAACAATTCTCGCGCCGGAACATGGAAAGTCGCTTGGCGTGTAAACAAAGCGTGATAGAATTTACTTATAGTGCAAAAGGAGAAAAAGTCTGTTAAAAATACAGCTGTATGATTTTACATGGTGACGTAATTCCTACTGATAAATATCCTTTGAAAATTCGAGCCACGTATCATCACATGGACTATGCCTATCAACCTCCTTAAGTATCTTATAACGTTTGCGTCCATGACGATGGGCCATAGAGAGGTGTTAAGAAAAATTGTAGACACCATAATCCATGGTGTTTTAACATGCCAAAAAGCTGTCCTTAACACCGATCGGTCATCCATGTATTTAATAGCGGACGTTTAAACGCGCATAACTGTTACAGTCTTGTCGTTAAACACTGCACGTTTTTAAGGGTTGCGGTCTGTCAATATACCGAAGGTATTTTAATGGCGGTCATAATTTTTGTCACGTGTGATAAATCATACAGCTTCGAGTGGATAGAGCGTGATATACGCACGGGTTTAGTACCACGCACTTGGTAAATCATGTGGGGAAACAACGACAGTTTGAAAATTTGTAACGTGAGTCATGATCGCTTGTAAAGGATTTATCAATTGGCTATACCGATCCGAAGTGTACATAATTAACACGATGTAACAGTACGCACGTGATTGGATACTTTCGTCAATTTCAAACGTTCGTAAACATGACAAATGTAATCTGATAAGAATTGAATCTTTAGGAAATTTTCATTATGATATTCACCTAGCATTCCTGAGAGTAGACGTGTCATATCGATTCTATAGATACACCTAAGCAACTAAGCGCGAATGACATAGTGTTAGTAAATTCCTAATCTGACTCATTGGGAGTACCTAACATTACTACAGTTGGTAAATATAAGATACTAGTACAACGCCGGGAATACCTATTAATGTGGAATTATATTCTAATATATGAATAATTTTGAGTTAGAATTATAATTATAAAATTTGTTGATAAATTGATTTTCTAACTACTGTACCACGGTATACATATTTGGCTGGTACAAGTACCTCTTATAATAAGTAACCTGTCATTTATTTCTATCCACTTGGTTTTGATTTAGCTTACGTAATGCGTAAAGTCACGTGCGCCACCTACCACCCCGTCTAACACATAAATCACGAATATAAAGTCAAATTAGAAGACTGCTCGAAGTCAATTTGTATTGTCAAGAAACGCAGTGGCTAATGGTTTTTCGACGAGCATTAAATAATCCAAGCAAAGGAGATAATTCGACAGCCGTGAAAGCACGTGGCCGCATCGTTAGAATTCTCATTAGAGACTCGCTTATGTGAATAGAACGTATTGGCGAGTAGCAACATAACATGCATCATATTTATACTTCAAGACAAGACGATGCATGCGTTATTATACTTTCTGATAAATTAAATAAAATAGTCGCTATTCGTGCCAGTCTAATACCTAATACGTGACTATAATCATTTTTCAAATTACAAACAACTAAGAGAATCATGAGAAATCCTATTTGCATGAAAAGTACTAATGTCAGCGTATTAAATCTCTAATCGTACAATACGCTAACATAACGTGTCCCACGAAGTAATATTGGAAGCTCAATAAAGCATAACGAGCCATGCTATAGAACGACCCAGAGAGCCCTTTCCAATTTTTCAATTTCCATTTTACGTTTCCCAGCATTTTCCGCGCGACGGCACACGGAAAATCCACAAAGCGTATTTGAAATTGCCCTGGCAGAGTAGAACAGCATGAGTGAGTGAGTCATGTTTCCGTATGTCGAGTGAAAAAAAATAATAAAATGGATAAAGAAAGAAAAAAGCATTACTACGTATTCCGTTCCCCTACGACGGTCCCTTCTTCTTCGTTCTCCAACACGCCACCCCTAAAATGCATTACGATTTTTTTGGCGACCACTAAAAAACATCATGCTGTCTGCGCAAACGCTAAACGTGTCTAACCAAGGCAAAAATGTAACTCACGCTATGCAGTCTGGCAGTTTGCTTGGTAATGTCCACATATGTATATACTTCTTATGGGGTTCGTGTTTCACGGGACTCGTAAGGTTGTCATGACCCAATTTGGGTTTCGTGACACAGGCAATGGAGCAGCCTATCTTGCAGAGCAACGCTTTTATTATTTATTATTTCTCGACGGAAACAATTTTCTTCACAAACCAATCCGATTGACGGTCACGCACGATATTAAGTGTATAACGATGTCGTTTGGATTGGTTTTGTTGGCGAACGGCTGCAGGTACTAAATCAAAGAATAATTTTACCTATGTGATTTCATTGTTTGCTTTACCCACTTGTAATTTTTGTTAGATAGTGAGTGGTACGGTATACGTACAAAGTCTGGAGTTCTTTATTGTGCTTATGGAATTCTTTTTTTGGAATTTACAAGAGTTGTATTTAATGATATCGTATTGATTCTTGTTTTGATAATTTAAAGTACTTTTATGCTTAATACTATTTTCATCACTTTTTGCTCAGGTTCAAAATCTTCCCACACATTGTATCGGGGTTGAAAAGGAAAAGATTGTTATGGGGTGCTTCCTTCTGTGACACTGTCTTGATTATTTCCTGTCCCATTACACCCCCTACGATAGCGCATACCGGGCTGATTTGAGCATAAAGATCACCTCTAAAATAACCCCACGATTAATGGCAGAGAAGATTATGATATTTATGTATGCATATAACAGTTAGGAGATACTTGTGTGATTTGTTAATTGAATGATGATCTACTTACGTTACCAAGTTGTTTATGCTGTCGCCTAGATTATATTTTTCAATGATGGCGGTCACTTCGTTCTTCAAATTCTCGTTGTCTCTTTCACTCGGTAACGGATCAGCACCATATTTTTCTCGGTAGTTTAGCATTACTGAAAATCAAGCAGCACCTGAAGACTACTTCCTTAATGTTAGCTTATCTAAAGTGATTTATTCAATTGATGAACTTACTTCTTAGAAGGTAATATGTTTCAGACTCTTTGGGAAGTTTCTGTGCGTTTAATATATTTTCAAACGGAGTGAACTTTATTATTCTCTTTACTGTTGTTACTATATTTTCAAACCTTCCTTTACCACCTGGTTCACCACCTTCTGATACTTGAATTTTTTTAGACTGAATCACATCCCTGTGGATTGCAAATGAATGGAATATTTTTAGTGCAAGATCATTAATCAATTCGAAATTAAAATGATTAATCATATAAACGAGTATTATTAATAAGATGTATGAAATATGATTTTATTCTGTGTACTTACTCAACAAATTCATGTGTTCCTAGATCGGCAAATGTGTAACCAAAACTTCCCCACACGTCACCAACAAAAAATTTGGTATTGTATTTACGACAAGCAGCATTAATCCGTTGTATTTGTGTAATGGTACATTCGGAAATGCACACAACATCAAAATTTTTGAAGAATGAATCTGGCTTATCATCTATCTTTTCAGTATCTGCGGTAACAATAACCATAGGATTCAAATTTTGTGCTCTTTGTAAAGATGCCTCGGCTCTCTGAAAATAAATATATTATTGTAGTTTATAAATGTATATTTCTTTATCGATCAAAAAACAAATTCTTACTCACATTTTTTCCAAGTTGTGCTTTTGGAGCAAGAAATTGCGAACATATATCCTCAATTCGAAGATCCCTATGATCCAAAAAAGTAACAGACTTTACTCCTGCCAGAATAATATTCTTAGCAACTTCGGCCATGAATCCATTCAACCCTGCTAGTAAGATATTTGCAGAACGTAGCCTGTGAAATAAGATGTGATATGATTAGAATATAATAATATATAGTACATTCAAGTAACCTATATTATTACATCTAAATTTTAACATTAATAAACTATATATTCACTAATAACCAATTGTACAGTCTCTATACTATTCTCCGAAGACGATATTGTATACATTCTCACGTTTCCTATGCCGGGATATTCATAGGTTAAGGTAACACTAAACTCACCGCTTCTGAGATTCCAAACCCCATAAACGAATTTGTCTATCATAAAGCTCAGCTTCGGCATCAGTAAGCTCAATAATATCATCTTTTTGATCCACCATGGTGAAAATATTGAAAAATTAAGAAATTCTATCGACCGTTGAAGACCGGGTGACCAAATTGGCGCTTGATATACCAAGCAGTGCTACCAATTGTATCGAGTACCTCTTAGAAACGAATTTATGCTAAATTGCCGCAAACATGAAAATTCATGTTCATTGAAATAAAATATAAATAAAAGTCTTGTAAAACATTATAGTAAAATATTCTTTACAAGCATTGCTATAGAAAGGCAATGAAAACTTTATTTTATCATATGTTGGCAGCTTGTAATTAACAACATGAAAGGTATCAAATGGGGGCGTCAAATAAAACTTTCCTTTAGTTCTGTCAATTGTGAATGTGTATGATGTGTACGGATTAATAATGATGTGCTTGAAAGGCAGAGATGCTGTAGAATGAATAATAACGAACCAGTATTACAATAACAATACGAATATACTCAGCGTTGGTCCATATGTGCACAAGGAGAAAACGTTTGTTGATAATTTGTTACTTGTAAAGTGATGATTATGCATTCAACTATACATAATTGAATTTTTACAACAATGAGTGTAATGGCAAAACAGACTGCAAATTATCTTTGCACTTTTACCCTGTATGTCATGAGAGCTATCCTCCAAGAAAACGGTTCATTGCCAAACTAAATCAAATGCATGGCTCTAGTTGATCTGAAACTTTAATGGCTATGAGATTTTGGTTTACCAAACCAAATTTGTTATGCCAATGTATATAATAGTTCCAAATTGAATTGGTATTTCATTGTCTATACTGTCTGTACGTTTTTATAACGTAGTGAGTAAAAAATATTGATATCATTTATATTGGAATATATTGTTAAAAATTAGAAGTGAAAGTAAAGAACACAACAATATGGCTGAAGAAAGTTATACTGAGAAGATCTTTATATTTAAGTTTCCAACGTGTACAACTAATCAAGAATACACTTTGGAAATTCCTTTAAAAATTCCATACAAAGGCTCCATAAAAGAATTAATGCATCGCATAATGACAGCATTTAAATTGCCATGCTATGTCGAATCAAATTTGTTAAAAGCACTTGAGCAAGCTGTACAAGAATTAACACTCCAATTTTATGATGAAAAGGCAGAGAAGCTCATTGATGCTGCTAGAAAAGGAACGTTGGATATTGAAGATATAATAAAAAATTGGGAGAAGATTTATAAACAGAAGACTGTTGAATATGCAGAACCAGTAGGAACAACCGATGAAGAGCTGTTTGCAGCAGCCTACCACAAATTAGTTCATTCACCTTCTTTGGAACCAATTCTACAAGCTGAACATGAATTTGGAAAAGCAGTCACCGAACTTATTCAAACAAGAGACAAGGACATTGAGCGTTTAACAAAACAGTTAATACAACTTTTATTACCACATCGAAACATTAATTTCCGATTTTTACTCATCAAACTATGCATTTTATTGTTTTCAATAAAGAGCTGTAATTCCATTATTAAATCTTTATTAATTGTAGTAGTATTTATAACACGAATGTAGACATCCACTTTGCTTCTCATCTATTTTAAAAGTACATTTTATGAAGCGTTCCGATGGCGGAATTAATATCAGCAATATCAGAAGATTAATGATGACAATAAGGTCTCTTAAGAAATGTGGTACAAGTTTTATACTTTTGCTCTTTCAACCTTAGCTATTTGCAGCCATTCAAATCTCTATTGTTTGGCTATTTTAGTTGATCAACAAACAGATTAGTTCAAAGGTAGATCAGACATAGAAAAAACGGAATATATCAGAAATTATATGTTATAGGCAAACGGAGGAAACGCACATGGCTGTGGAAACCCTTGAATCTGGCTCCACTGAAAAATCTATCAATGAAATGACAGCACGACACTTTGAGGAGCAGAGTTTACTGCAAGGTCATTGGGGGTCTAGAGTGGATGCTTTAAAATTAGAGCAAAGACGGCAGTACCGAAATTGGATCATGAGATTATTAGAAGAACAGCAAACCAACATGTTACCAACTCCAGTGTATGTTCTCTAATATACCCAAAGGTCCAATATGGAAACTGAACCAAGACAGTAAGGACTAACAATAGTTGTATTATTCTTTATAATTTACACAGAAGCTCTCCTATGATAACAATGCCACCAATGCGCCCAGGCTTTGACACTATTAATAATAATGAGGACAAAAATACTGCAGAATTTCCACAACTCGAAGAGAGCTTTACTACCCATGTAGGAAGTCAGATGAAGCAGATGCACAATATTCGTATACTAACTGGCGACGTCCTAGATTTTTGTCGTACGAAACCAAACAACTCTGGGTTTGTTAAATTTTACAAGTATACTTATTTGTAGCTATTATAATGTTGCAGTAAATATAACTTTTTATAGCATGGATCCAACTCCACAGAGATTGCAAACCGCCCTGGGATTATATTCAAATGATCTATGCGGCTTGGTTCTTTTGAGTGACAACCACGTGGGAAGTTATTCTGGAATAACAAAAGGTATTTAAAAATATTCTATCCGTACAATCATGATTTAGCGCACATTTTGACTTATTATAATATCAAGTCTAACCGTCTTTCAGAACTTTGCTCTATATGCCAGCTAACAACGGAGTTTCATTTTCCACCAATTGATGATCAGCTAGAAAAAATACGAGATGACGTCAAGGAAGCTGTTGCGTGGCGACAAGCTCACCACAGAGAAGGCAGCGATCCTCAGGTCAAATGCAGTCACAATTATAGTTTTGTAAATCCTATCTGATATTTAAAAAGTTAGGCCAGATACTGTATCTTCGTGTATTTTGATAATTTCCCTGACTTTTCAAGAGCCTCGTGACGCATGACTAGATATTTAATAAATTAATTATCATGCTGTTAATGGCTAACAGTGGTTTTACGTAGTTGCTCTGCGATAATATGATGATGAAGTATTTGGTGCAATTTTCTGTTGTTAGACAAAAAAATCAACAACCAGTAAAAGTTTGCAGACTGGAGACGTCTTCATTACAAGACACTCAAATTTGGCTCAGGTTCACGTTATTTTCCACATGGTCGTCCATGATTCTCTCAGATCAGGTATGAATATTTTGTGTGGAAATAACTGCAAATAGACATAACGCTTACATAGTTTTTAATTACCTACCACACCTAACATTCACTTAATACGGTATTGTATTACAGGTGATATAAACTCAAGACATCCAGCAATTTTGGGTTTAAGGAATATCCTAAAATTGGCCTGCAGTAACGATATCACTACACTAACGATTCCCGTCTTGCTCGTTCATGAAATGACAGAGGTAAATAAAAAATATGAAAAAATGGAAATCCTGTGTTAAAACCTATAATTTATTGCAGGACATGACAGTCGAATGGTGTACCAAAAGGGCAGAATTGGTTTTCAAATGTGTGAAAGGTTTCATAATAGAGATGGCTTCTTGGGGCAGAGCCGAATTAAAAAATTTACAATTTCTAGTACCAAAGGTTATTTAGAAATTATTAAATATATTTATGTCTGTGTTACGTTCTACAATAAACTTGTAACATATCATTCTTCTTATAGGGGATGTCTGAGGAAGTCTTTGGAACTCTGGCGACGATGCTACCAAGCATATTCCGCGTTTCAAAGTCTTTAGTATTCAAAGCCAGCAGTAATCCACAAACACCGAAAAAGTAATCGCAATACCCAACTGCGCTTTAGTAAATATTGAAAATAATACGTTTTGTTACAATGTATAAAATATCATTCCTGCGTCCATTCATTATACGCGATATGATTCAGTCAATAAACAGACTGAATCTTAATGAGCTATTTGTTTATGTCTATTAAGGCGACGGGTTTCTAAAAGCAGATAAACGTGACAATCACATAATTCAATATGAATACTGGAGAATCCATTATAAAATTCTTTCTCGAATCAGCTACGGTTCGTCGTTACCACCATGAAAACATTCATTTAACTACGAGCCATACACAATAGACAATAGTAATTATTCTCATAGAATTAACACTGAGACTGCAACTGTTTATCAAGCATCGATGGGTCAGTTTAAAGTGATATAATATTATCAGCAACTAACGCGTGGTACATTGATAGTCTTCTTATCACCTGCCGTCATTTTTTCCGAAGCGTTTCCATGAGATAGGCAACCATTTTGAATATTCGTCCCAGAGTGTTTTCCCGAGAGCAACATCAAACGTTGTGAAAGATCACGCTCCCTTTTTGCTAATTATAGTCGCAAATTTCGCAAGCACCGTCGGGATATTCGATATGTAGAGTTCAGCAAGAAAAGTTATGCTCATAGTTAGCGTGTATTTCAATTGAAAAAATATGCGCAATCATGTGTGCGATTGGGTTCAGAAAACAATTCAATTTAACAAGGGTGTTATATGAACGGTAGAGGGATTTATCGGAATTTATCAAAAAAGTGGTGCATTGTGATTCGCGATTTCGAAATAATCACACGTCTGCCGCAGATGAATTCTACGTCGTTCCTTGGATTCTTATGTGGAAGACTTATTAGTTCAAACTAGGCAACTCAGTGAAACTCGCGCACGTCGCCAACGCATCTCAAGCATTTATTGTAATTTGATCTTGTCAAAATGTGGATTCGCATTTTTATCGTTTTGAGACTGTTCGCAGTCTCGACTATGGGAAAAAGGGTGAGTATAGAAAAATGAGATTTTTCTTTAAATTTTCTAAAATTGCTCATTAAAAGGAAATTTTTTAAACAATTTTTTACAAAAATTAATAGCACTGAATTTGCCGTTTTTCAATTTACTTTAATTTACCTTACAGCTAGACCTATCCTCGCATTCGCTCACTAAGGAGAAATTCTTTTTGGAACTTCAAGCTAACATTAATTTACATGAAGTAACTGATCTGATTCTGCGCGACAATAACTTTGACAGTTTTCTCGACTGCTCTGCGAATCTCGATGCGCTGACAACGCTAGACTTGTCATATAATCATCTTCAAAGATTCTTTTTCCTTTGCAAAGAAGAATACAATTTGATAATACTGAATGTGAGTCATAATCATCTTGAATATATCAGTGATGAATCATTAAATCATCACATACCTAATCTTCAAGTATTAGATCTCTCTTGGAATAGACTTACAGGAGTGAACGAAACGATGCTGGAACATTTGCAGGTATACAATAATGGCAGCTCATTAAAAAAAAAAAAAAAAAACCAAGAAATAATCCCAGATACATACTTCCTTTAAACCTAACACTATTTTTTTTCAGAAATTAAATAATTTATCATTGGCAAGTAATCCCATAGGCAATGGGATACACGAGAACGCATTTACAAATTTAAGTTTACTGATGCATTTGAATCTCGAGAATATTTCTGCTAATTATTTTCCCGATTCTCTCTTTCAACCCTTATTAAGCCTCCTTCATCTAAATATCTCTTGCAATCCCATCGAAACGATTCCTACTTTACCGACAAGTCTCAAATCCCTTGATATTTCTGGTACGAATATCTTCTACGTAGGGAATGTAGTATTACCGAATTTATTAGGGCTATATATGAACGATATGCCAAACTTAACATCAGTAGCTTTAAATGATTTTGAAAATTTCACGAAGCTTAATGTCTTATCGATATCAAGATGCAAGAATCTAGTACAATTACATGTGTGGCCACCGAAGGATCATTTGCTACCGCATCTATCAGAGTTGTCGGTTGAGAACGACTCCCTGAATATCATATATGTTGACCTTCAGCCAATAATGCAGAGAACGCATATAGTGCGACTGGGTGGTAACCCTTGGAACTGTGATTGCAACATGCAATGGGCTTTGTCACTGAACAACACAAACAATCCAAGTAGCGAGATGAGGTAAATACACTGTTTTTATAATTTATCTTCCTCATAAAACACATTTAATTTTCACATACCAAGTAAACACTATGGCTTTAACGTATCCTTGTTTCAATTCCTGATGTTTCTCAAACAGTCTCTAGATGGCGTCCAGCTGACATTATATAACTTTTTAAATCCAGTAAGCCACAAGGTCATAAAAAAGTAACTTCTCCGGATTCATCCTAAACATCGTCCAATCCAATTTCTGAAATTACTATAATCAATATACATTTAACAATTTTGATTAATTGCAGATTCACATTTTTTATTTCTTTTTTCACCAGTCATTAATACGGTCTAATCGATAAAATCACACTAACCAATATATCACAATTAAATGTTCAAACGATCCAATCCAACCATCTCTTTTATTGATTTGCAGATGCAACACTCCGAAAGTGCATCTGAACAAACAGTTAAGCAGCATCTCATCATACGAGCTGCAATGCGAATTTCTATCGAGCGACCTGTATCTAGCTCTATGGGCCTGCGTCCTCGTGCTAATCCTAGCTGGCATCCTGGCCACCGTGTTCTTCGTAGTAAGAGGACCTCTGGCTCAGTGGCTGCTGCGAAGAAGAAGACGAGATACAGTGACGTACACAAACGTCGTGGAGTCAACAAACGATCTTGTTAGAATATTAGCCGACGGTGAATCACGGGATGGACTTGAAGGATGAACAGACAATTAAACATTTTAGGAATATTGATATAAAATCACCATTGAGTCACACCAATTAAAAGAAAAACGATTACCACTCATTGTAAACAACACGCAACAATCGTAAGTCCCTTCGCGACGCCATCTTTCCTACATGAAAAAGATGTCGGTAAATTCAATTCCTATTCAACCTTTTCCGCTAGCTTCACGTTAACAAAGTCGACATTTTTCTTTCGTACAATTGATACAAACACGTGTACCTGCAGTACTCGAGTATCTCTCGAAAGCGAAGCGAGGCGCGAATAATTTGAAATAGAATATAAACGTCCTCGAGCAAGACGGATTAGGTTTATTAGGTTGGCGGCACGTTACCATTGCGAATAGAAGGGTAAACGTTGAGCGAACGAGTGTGCATTCGCGCACGGCACGTAACATTCCTATCGAGGAATACCTGCTCTCGACTATACCAAGTGCTATTCACGGTATCTCCACAATGCGGTGCTTCTGTTTTCAAATAAAGTTTCTTGTTACTGTGTTACTAGCCTTCGTTGGGAAAACCCCTTTTGCCATCGTCCTTGAGTGCACGCTGGATGTAAAGAACTTTTGCACAGCATAAAGAACCGGGATGCTTGATTGCCTCTGAATGGAATGCGGGATTCCATCTTCCTTTTTTACCTCCGACTCTCTTTCGGAAAGAAAAATGGCGCCGCTGAGGGTCTTCGCTGGGCTAGTTACCAACCCCTGGATGAGTGGTTACGTTCGACTCGTTGAATGAGATAATAATGGGAAATGTATGAGTACCTAGACTTCAAAGATGGCCATATGCTCTCCAAATAAAAAGTATCGATTTGACTGTTTCATTGGTTGCAAGATTTTATATAAAGGCTGTGTTATACTTTGGCTCAATTTACAAGACAATATATGCGTGTGTGTATATATATATATACAGTATCGAAACATATTCTCGCGTGATTTACTCCACGCTAAACGTATTCACGATGTTAACGGATTCGAATTTCTAGACTTGTATCTGATATATTATGACGCAGACATCGATCGGTACTGATATCAAGTGCACGTAATGCACTTAGGTGCATGGAATTGAAATTTTTTAGAACGCTTCGTCATGACGGAATTTTATAAAGGACCACTTATATGTACATGATTATTCAGAATATTATTCAATAATTATAAAAATGTACTATGAACAATATGCATTAAAAATTGCATATAGATTCATATATTAAATCCATTCCTTAACGCCTTTACAAAATCACCCTATACCTATGCTAGCTAGGGGTCTTTATCCTAAGTCAAAAATTCGGTACACGCACGTGAATTTAACTTACGGCCAAATGGTGCTATGAAGATCGTCAGTTTCTGTGACGTGGTCCATGATCGCGTGCGATGTAGCGATCAGCCTTTGTACCGAAGTATGATCTTCCTATGGGAAGCCTATTAGGTTACAGCGTGTCTGAACTTGGAACACTGCGCGTACCTACCCCCATGGCTGGATATTATAGCGAACTATAGACGTTCAGAGGCCCCACAGCATCTCGATTATAGCGATCTCGCTCAATGGAATATTATAGACTTCTTTTGGGCATCCAGGGAGTAGTGCAGGCTTGGTGTCGAGTGTCCGTAATTCGAGATTCCGTTGGAGCCAATTTGGCAAGGAGCGATGCTCTGGAAAAATGATCCTGCCTACCAGCACATAGCAACACTACGATATTTATAAACCCACCTTATGGTATCAGCTATATGCGAACGAGGACTGAGGAATAATGGCGAACACCCACGATAACCCCGTACGATGATTATTATAAAAATAATTTTTAAGAAATCAGAAAGTCGACACGAACGTCACTCGTTGTTGGGCGATTTTTCAACTCAATGTGTATATATACATATACTCATCAGCTGGAGAGGGACTGATTAGAGTTAATCCCGTTATCGAGGTCTTGTTTCACAATTCGTTAAACCGGCCATTCTTCTTGGCACTTCTCAGCATTTGTATTTTTTAATTGGACGACTTCGCGTCGATCTGTCTACAGACCCGCTGTATTAATCTGCTTAAGTCGTGTATTATCAAAGTGTTGATAAAAAAATTATTATAATAATTCAACGCCTATTCTCATTTGACATTACGTCTTTATACATTTGAATTACTCTACTGGTAATACTAGCGACCGCGGATCAGCATAATGCTCTGTACACATTTTTCTAGGATTTGTGAGTAGATTTTTATTTATATATATATACCCATGCGCCATAGTAGGTACAGTACCTATATAGTATGTGCACACCGATTTTGGCCTGTGGGTTTTATCTGATTAAACCGACATGGAAACATGGGGTTATGCGTGTAAGCCTGCGACCGTCCATGGGGAACGTCGAACAAATGAATAATGAAAATAAAACCCATGATGCTATCGGTAAGCATCACGGGATTACATACGCATCAGCGCGCCCGCGATGAACTTATGGAACCCTATACAAAACATGAACGCACTCCTCTCTGTATACATATAATGCGTAAAGAAGATATTTTTTGTTATCCCCAGTAGTCATGCTTTCGACAACTGCGCCTTTGTCTAAGAGTACTGAACGTATATCACGGCGATACAAGATGAAAGAGCAAATAAAAAAGAACAAGAAATCAATGAAAGAAACAATCATTAGCGTTGGGCAATGTTAAAAAAAATTCTAAGCCGCAATAAACACGGGCGATCGTCATGAACGTACGACGTATAACGTATGATTAATAGAATAGCGCAAAAGTGCTAATATAATGAAAATAAAAAAATAGGAAAACAAAGATGAACTGGTAGCAATATTTGTATGCTTACTAATACGAATTCAATTTCTATTAATGATTAGTCGTTTGCGACAAGTCGTATAAAAATATCATAGCTTCGAGTCTCTAAGAGACTTATAACATGGCACAAGGCTCGTTTAAATGGACGACGAATACATTATTTCTACGACGCAATGACGTATATACTGGTGTATATATATAGAGCGCGTACACGCTTCCTCGTTTTACATAGATGGGGATATAATACAGTAGCGAGTCGAAGGGGGTTGTCGGAGCCCCGTAGTCGGATATAATGGTTGCCAAATGTGTCCTGCTTTTCGGACGCGGCATTATGCCAAGGTGTGAACTGCGGGACACAAATACTCCGTACCCAGGGCACAAAGGTAAAACCCACCGAGCAAGCCGCTTACGATCAATACCGATCCTCTCGGCGATCTTTCGTGTCAGTTGTCGAAAAGTGTCCGGCTTACAATGCCAAATAGGTGAATGCTTCTTAAATACCTACTTCCATTTCTTGGATCCTACCCGAGCCGGTACCCGAAGTCCCCGCAATTCAAGAGAAGGCACGTTCCTACGGGATACTGTGTATTACTAATAGTATCCGAAATCGGCAGATTACACGAAAATAATTTTCTCCGTTTCTATCTCACTCTGTAGTATATATATATATACCTAATACCTTATAGTAGAGTACTTATTATATTCTAGGATACGTAGCATTCACATAGTGACGTCAAAATTACTTAACACTTGACAGTAGCTTTTAAGGTTAGATTAGCGAATTCTGACACTTATGTGACGTAATTTTAAATACTACTTTTAAATAAAAGACAGTGACGTACTGTGCAAGAGATACTAATTTATCAATTCGTGCACGTGTGATTACGCGATAATTACAATCGGTCTTTTAATCGGAACCGGGTAATGCTCGCGTGACACTCTACGCCACGTTGGATAATTAATTACTAATATATTTACAGGTACAAGGAAATAATTACTGATTGCTAGATTTATCATGGAAAAATACTAAATAGTTCTGATCATTTAGCACAGATTTATGCTTGATTAGTTCCTATGCTGACTTGATACTTGGCAAATTGAAAAAGAGTGAAACGCATGTTCGCCTATATAAAACAAATATTTCATAGGAACGGAGCAAAAGCATGAACAAGCAGGTTATGGCGATACAACAGAAGATTGTATCGCGACTTCTTCCGCAAGCAATGCCTAGAGCATACCAACGCTAATCCCGGTTCCTGGAGAATCCTCACGTTCGCGAGGATACCCTCCTTAAAAGTTTTGCACCTGAGCCAAGGACCATCCATCCATCCCCTTCGTAATTACTTCCAGATGTGACCTCCCTGTGTACTTGTCCAGTGCATTTCGCATTTGCATAGTTTATTGTCGTACAGCCCTGTAGACCTGGACTTTGAACTTGTACTCTACGGTTTCTACGAGGTCTACACCTACTACTGTAGTGAAGGTAGGAGAACCTGTCGCTTGTACGACTGACGGCAATTCGCTAACCTGCCTGCACCGTTCATCTATACGTAGCGTCTCCATCAGACGACCTGGTGCACGTTTACACGGGATCGACAAACGTGGGACCACTTTGGATCGATAACTTTATTGACTGCCTTGAGTCGAGTGGTATCGTAAACTTGAAATATGTCCAGAACTTTGCTTTCCTCTGTCCCATCATCATGACGTCTTGTGTCCACTGTTTTATCAAGCGTTTCCATTCCCATTTGGTATTCCTGAAATTTTTGATACTATTATTTTTGTGTATACGTGGTCTGTAATACGTTTGGTACTTACTGCACAGACGTTTATAATGTATTGCGAATCCTATGATTGTCCTTGGACAAACGTTTAAGAGCTGGAGAATTTGTTGAAGTTGACGCTTTTAAAAGGCCACCCGTTCGCCAGACTAAGATGTAACAACAAACAGCTTGGAAGACGTATTTGCTGCCGGCGATATCGAGTTCCCAGCACTTCCTGCGCTGGCTGCGTTTCTATACTTCATTCCTGGCGCCACCACGTTTCGTCTTGACGTCTCTTGGATTGACGAGCGCCACCCCTAAAGACAACAAGAATAGCCCCTGTCTTCTTCGGGAGTGCATTTGCTCGCGAACGTACTTTTTCTTCTTTTCTTTCTTCCTTTTTTTCAACGACTATAGGTACGACTGGAATGTTACTTATTACCAGTAGGAGCAAGTATGGGAATACGGAGTATTAGAATGAACGTTTGATTTTATATTTTTCTATAAGAAGTACGCGTATGAAGGTTTGAAGCGTGATATGTCAGGCGTAAAAATTGTGAAATGGGTACTTGGTTGTAAAATGGCTGTAGAGGGATATAAAAATTTCCTATATATTCAGTAAAATGGACACGATATTCCGGTCGAACGACACCCGATGCACTCGCTGATTCATCCGCGAAATTGTAGCCCGTTGTACGAATTTGCAAACCGGGATTAAATTCATAATAAAGTCGGAGTACCGTGAAAACGTTGACCAACCTGCTATGTATAATGGGAATAATTCAGACATAATACATACCGTGCTGAAAAATATAAATAATATATAGACTCAGATATGAATAATTTAAATAGGTACACGTACGAGTCTCAGCTAGGGATAATAATCTATACTGTGTTTAGTTTTGTCAGGAGCCTTAAATTAGGATTATTAAATTTCTAAATGAAATAATTAATTGATAAATGAATACTGATTTCAGTTAAATTCATTATGTAATTTCGTTACATTCACTCAAAACTGCTAGGCCAGTAACGTCAGGCCATCGTGAATATTTGAGTTTGATAACGCAGTGTTATTGAGTTCAGACTTAAAGGTTCATATATTAGCCACCTACCTAGGTCGTAGAGCGGAATTAGTTAAGCCTTCGTTAACGACCTCATTAACCCCAGAGTTTGACTAGCGAGGGATGGTTAGTCAAAGTTCCCAAAAGTAAAATAAACAAATCGCCGTGGCGCCATCGCAGATGCGTCCCGTCATCCCATGGGCCCCTTGGGCTGTGATCACAGCCAGGTTCCTTGGGTCCTGCGGGAGTACGAGTGAGTCCTGGTTCTTTGCGGTCGAACCACACCGGTAACGGTACATCGAATTTCATCCCTCTGTCTCCGACCAGCTTGAAACTCCTGAGTAAACATCTTGAGGAGGACTTCCTCGGCGCCACTTGTACACCGCTTCTTTCCAAAATTGACTTTTTCATCGGGGAGGCTCGCAAGAGCTTCGTTTACAGTAGGACATCCACATTTTTGAATACCTTAAATTAAATAAATATATCTTTGTTAAATTCGTTATAAGTCAAATGAGCGTTCAATTTTGATATGAATAAAAAAACAATTATTGGACACCAATAAAAACGCATATTACTTCACTTCTAGAAATACATCTAAATGTTTGTTATATATAGAAATATGAATAAGTACTTAGCTTCGGGCAGTTTCGATTTGTGTCAAACATACCGAACGATGAATCAAAAATAAAAATTGTCCTTATCCAAATATACCTAACCTGAATAAAGCACGAGACCATTTTGTTAGCGTTGTCCACTTTACTACCTGTATACCTGCTAATAGATATTGTGTTTTATTACGGGGCAATATGATGGAAGATATTCGATTTGTAGCACCAGCAGGATAATCACAATATTTTAGGTACCCTTGGGTATAATCCAATAAAATAAAAGTTGTCAATAACTAATGAATACGATATCTAATAAGGTATTTAATTACAGCCGCAACTGTCTCTCTCTCTCTTTCTATACTCTACTCTCCCTCGCGCCACTTTCCGGCAATACTGTAAAACATATGTCCCTATACAAGGGAAGGAAGCTCCCATTAGCAAAACCGTTAAATAATAAAGCCGCCATATTACGCACAGACACCCCATAGACAGCGCAACCAAAAGAGGATTATCCCACAGCGATACATCGACCTTCCCTACTTGCATGTATGCCAATGCCATAATGGGTACCCATAACGGATTCCACTCAATGCTAACCGCAGTAAATTCATAACTGATTCCTCGATGTTTAAAACATCGTCGACACACGCTATTCCCAAGAAATATCACAGTCCAACAATATATCTATAACCACAAACAGCTTACACCATTTCCTCGCCGCGAAACAGTCAGCAACATTCATTTTTTCACAATACACTTTTCACTCCTTTTTCTACCGTAAAAAGTCAACGCGATATAAACAGTGAAAAACCAGCACGAATTCTGAACACGCGATTAAATCGTCTGCTGAAGCATTTCTCCCTACAGTGGCGCCGCCTTAAACTCATAAGTTCTCGCAACGGAATTTAATAAGGTAATGGCGAAGCCGATAGATGGCAGATGGTGTTTGCGATTTCTCGTACCTTGTATTATGCGTGATACATATACTACGCAATATACATTATCCTCTACATACATTTATAGGCACGCGAGTGAAGAGATATATGGAAAGTCTATATCGGAGACAGAAAGACAGAGATGCCTGTCAGTAGATACAGTCAGCGGATATGAGGTTAGGGAATAGAACCTGGTCTCGTATACTGGAGGAATAACGTGAGTACATGTATATGTATATAGGTATAAGCGTACAGAAGACTATGGAAGGCTGAAAGGTTCGAGCTTATAGAGCGGATGGAACGATAGAGGATGAAAAAGGAAAATGGCTGCCGTGCGACGGAGTCATTTGTCTCCGACGCCACGCGTCAGCAAACAAACGACACACGCGATAGTTCGATCCACGTAATCGAGGGTGGATGATGGAACAATATACCTTGCTGGCGTTATCACGACATTTATCTGCGAGACACCTCGCTGCTCGATATTCTATTATATCCTAGGTTATAATCCATTATCAAATGTCTTCCTGGACTAGTGACGATCTATCCATATGTATATCTATACAGTACTATATTCGTATGCAAATGTGCAACGTGGTTTGATTACATACGTTCGGTCTTGTGTGGAAGCAAACGGATTTAAAAACGAGTTCAGGAATTGTTGAACCCTAGGTAAGCAAATTAGACGGGAGAAACTAGAGATTGAGGTCACTGGGTAATTATAGACAAATTGCATCACAATGTCATTTGCTTGTAACGTATAGAAATTTCGTTGATGCAGAATCTGCTTCCCATGAAGAACCAGACAGCACTGTCACCGTAGAATGTGACCACCAGTCAGTGGCTAATTGGGCCCAATAAGTATTTACCACCTCTCGATTTTCCCGTCGCTCACTCCACGCTACGGGGGTCTTGCTGGTAGCTCATTGTCTCCCTACCTTAGTTGCACCCTTCGTGAAAGCTCTGGGGAAACCCAGAGTCCCTCTGTATATTACCTCTCAACTTTTACCTACAGGACTGCGTCTAGTCATAAAAACATATATTTGAGGAAACCGGTATACGGGGTCGCTTTACCGAGATTTTAACACCTGATTTGCTGGTATATCAACCAGGAAGAATAAGAGAACGAGAGGTAACTGTATGTTTTGATATTACTAAATAAAATATATTTTTAACGCAACAACATACTATGGCATTACGTATTAATTTCTTACTCTTTTTTCTTTAATACAGTCATTATAACCCACGAGCATCTCAGCGGCCCAATGATCATTTAATGAGGCGTGCGGCTAAGCCGTTGGTGTCCCCAGAGAATTTCCAACTCTAAAATGCGAATTGGCCACGCACGAGGGTGGCGCTGAGTATACATATAGCGTTAGCGAATATCTACACAAGGGTGCAACAGCGTGATATGAATGGTAGAGGATGCGGAAGGTTCTCAGGATTCTGATTGAAACGTCGGACTAACAAGTCGAAGGTCGTTAGTGCCAGGAAGGCTGTAATAAAGTCCTACCATTATCGGATGCTCTCCTTGCCATTGTCCATACAAGAGGATTATAACATAGTTTGGGATTGTTTCTCGATTTTACATAAATATGCAGAAATCGTTCTCACCGAGGAATAAGACAGAATTTATGTACTACGTATATTCCCTGTAGGTCAGTGTCTTCGGGAAAACCCCGTAGCCGTTCGTGAAAACTTGTAATAACCGCCTAAGCCGATTTCCCTTTCTTACAAATCCGATCGAGCAGACTAATTATAACGGAGTCGTTACAAGCGTTACATTAGTTGAAACCAAGTAAAGTTCATACGATAACAAAAATATTTAGGATTTTATATATCCGTAATACAGGTTATGTGCAGTCGAGGTTACATGATAAAAAAATGTATAGGAATAGATACGGGAGAGCCTCGACTGCATACACGGGTTTCCGGGGAAGTTGCAAATGAGAATATTTGCCGAGACTAAGGCCGACGTCGTCTCCTCGACGCTCGATAACCTGGAGCGTCGCGACGCTCGAGCTTTCGGCGCCGTCGCACATCCTTTCCCTCACTCCTCCCTCCTAATCTCTCCTTCGCTTCAATTCTCAGCCAGCGAGTCTCTCTCGTTTCATTCGAACCCCAGATGTTCTAAGATTTCTGTTGTAGCAATGGCTACTGTAGATGAGAGTTCATAAGGTCGTTCTCCACTTTGAAATCTGACTGATAACGAAGTGTAATTCTCTCGGCGCTGTAATTCTCGATCTACGATATGGTTTAATATCGATGCATAGCACAGGTATGCTTCGTGAAATTGAACTCGTCTTATTCGAAGCGATGAGTTTCATGAGATTCTGAAACTTGTTAGGTATGTTAGTCAGCCACGTGTTACGAGCTGAATGCCATACATGAAAGTAGCATAGTGTAGAAGGGAAAGTTGAGGCACTGCGAATCCTATCATGTAGTATAAAGACAGTAGATAATAAAACCATATTACTCCAATATGTACAACTTCATAAAACAAGTAAAGCCCTATCGGTGTAGAAAAGCAATCACGGGTCTGGAGTCGGTGGCATAAATAAGAGCTCGTCTTAGTGAGTAGCAGGAAGGGACAAAAAAAGAAGTGTCCATCTGAGATTATCGGCGAACCGCAAGAGAGTAAGAAGAAGAGGTAGATAAGAGAGGTAAGAAGAAGAGGGTATATAGTGGAAGGTAGGACTGAGCTGATCTCTACTACGATCATACTCTTCTCCCTGGTCTCACTCTCTCTCTCTCTTTCTCTCTCGTGGAAGAGAGGCGTGAGAGACTCCCGGGTTGGGAGAGCGTGTCGAGAGACCCAGAGAGGTAGGAGAGTCCTGGGTTATTGTGGTGGGGATAATTAAACTACCACAAGCGCAAAAGGGAAGTCAGGGGAAGGTCAAAGAAAGGTTGCCATGACGACGAGGATAGGATCCGGCCAATCGTGGGGTGGCAGGGAGGCGTGGTTTGTCATTGGCCGAGGTTCCCGAAGAGGTAGGTAGTAGCGACTCCCGGTGCAACGCGGACAAACGTATCATGCAGGGAAGGGCTGGGGCCGAGATGCCGGGTTGTAAGCGAAACCAGTTTGCTAACCGATACGATCGAGGCAACAGCCCTGCTTTCTGCCGTGTGATCCCCCAAACAACTCTAAAGTGTTAGTATTATCGGTAGTGGTTCTTGCCTTGTCTCTACAGGAACGAACGTCGTTGAACAAGGAGTTTTGACAGTCTGCCAAAAAGCTACTCCAGGCCTGGACGCTCTGCTCGGTGCGACAATTTATTAGGAGCTAAATATAATTAACCGGTTTGCTTCTCTTCAAGGCCTTTTTACAAAGGTATCTACGCTGGGAGAATGTGTCATGTGTGTTTTGGACGGGTTGCCATGCTAATAGAGAATCTCGTGAGGCTTTACGTTACTAGGGGATATTCGTGTTGACAGTGTCAGTCTGGATTTGAAATTGTCAGGAAGCTGAAAAACAATGCTGAATGAAGCAGCCAAGAACTAGTCCTACAGTGTTTATTAAATGTCCAGAGTTGCGGGGACTCGGGATTTAATCTGTACAGATGATAATATTCAGCTCTTGCCTAAAGTACCTGAATGACGAAAGCATTGACAGCAGTGAATGTCAATATATCAGAGACGACGACGACCTATAATCGACGGAGTGTAATAGTCAGTGACTTCTATTCACCTTTAGTGGATATTGCTCGTGAGACCTACGAAGATATCTGTTACGGATGAAGTTAACATTGATCAGAAGCAAGTCCTAATCACTGCGACCAAATGAGAAGCGCAAGAGCAAAATACAAAGGGATGCTCAAGTGCCCTAGAGCAGTACTCAAAAAATGATTCAGCTCGGGTGAGTTCGATGCCGACACACGTCTGAAGCCACTACTGCCAAACCAGTAAGGTACCACGAGATTAGGATTTAGAACGTGATCGAAGAAAAGTTCTTACGAGATGTCGGCCGTAGCACCAGCCGGTACAGGTACCACGACAACCAGCACCAATGGTCCAATTGTACCGGCGCCGGTTTTCGCTTTGCCGACGCTCTCGTTTACGGTTGGCCAGGTTGCCACGGTCTGCGAAACCCTGGAGGAGAGTGGTGACATCGAGAGGCTGGCACGCTTCCTCTGGAGCTTGCCAGTCGCTCATCCAAATATCCAGGAACTCAACCAAAGCGAGGCCGTGTTAAGGGCCAGGGCCATCGTGGCATTTCATTCGGGTCATTATAGGGAACTGTATGCCATCCTTGAGAGGCATAAATTCACCAAGGACTCCCATGGCAAGTTGCAAGCAATGTGGCTCGAGGCCCATTATCAGGAAGCTGAGAAACTACGTGGCAGACCTTTGGGACCGGTGGACAAGTATCGTGTTCGGAAGAAATTTCCACTTCCGCGCACAATCTGGGATGGAGAACAGAAGACTCACTGCTTCAAGGAGAGGACAAGGTCCTTGCTAAGAGAATGGTACCTACAGGATCCGTATCCCAATCCTGGAAAGAAACGGGAACTAGCTGCTGCTACGGGACTCACTCCGACGCAAGTTGGAAACTGGTTTAAGAATAGGAGACAGAGGGATAGGGCTGCTGCTGCGAAAAATAGGTATGTCAGAGATGTTTCTTTTATTTTTTCTTCGTACGACATTTCTTAATTATACATTTTTCTTAATTGACCTACGACCAGTGACTTTTTCAGTATTTCAGTATCAGTATTGTCACCGTACTTGTACTTAGTTCATTTTGGCCTTTACTAACTGGGGTCGGTCCCTTCTTTTGTATCCTGACGAGAAGATATAACACGTGGCGAGACAATGAACTCGCATAGAACACATGTTTGTCGCCTTGCATTGTTTCAAAGAGATCCTGAGGAACTTTGAGTTTCTACGCGTCCGACGAAAATTCTAGTGAAACCTGCCCTAATAACTGCCACAGTAAAAATCCTCTATTACACCGTAAAACCTTACTGTAAAAATACACAGACCCTTTAAACCCAAATTAAAGTACGAAAACCCATCAAAGGAACGAAATCATTGGAAAAAAAAAAAAAAAAAAAAAAAAACAGATTGAATCAACGAACGAGGTTTTACTAGATTTCCGTAAAGTTCAATCAACCATCCAATAAATATACATCAGATTATCCATACCAGTGCATCGATAAAGTGATAAGTTCCAAAACAAAGTACCAACAGTTTCAAACAATTGAAATCTCATTTTTACCAATAACTCATTGGTCCATTTTTCTTGTAGCTTGTAAATCGATTTTTTATCCATATAATATTTTCTTTATTAAGTATCATTTAATAGAAGTTAATCGCGAAACGATTAGCGGTTTAGGCCCCTTTAGACAAATTGTTATGTTGTCCTCAGCAAACGAGCCTTTGTAGCCTGGCCCCAATGTGCTCGACGAGGGTCGCGTAATTTCATTTTGACGTCCGACGGAGGGTCGCTGCCGTCGGCTCGACGATTTTCACATTACGTCTTTCAAATCGTGTTTCGCAAAAGGCCCCTCTCGAGCACCAAGATCTATACCATTCACAGTCACCCTTGTTTCTGAATACTACGAAGACATCTAGTCATTGCTTTCACGATATACATTAATTTCTACCAGGAATACCTTGCGGTGCCCTGAAGAGAAAACAAGAGAATATCCATTTGTATAAATTCAACATAGACTTTTGTAAATTCACAACGACCATAGTTGACACTACATACGTCAAAGTTTGTACCAAGTTTTGACGGCTGAGTAGGATTTCTCAAGATAGTGATAATAATAATAATCTCTACCACCCTTGCTTCAGTCACGACGCTCATTAAAGGGTTCGCACCTGAATAGTTCCTATAGGTTTTACCACCTGTCGTTCTACCGTTTTATTCGTATAGCAGGTAACGACTGGTGGTTGCAGTGTCTTGCTATTTTGCTGTTCTTCCAACGTTCAAAGTCGTTATTGTCACCCTAAGGACGTCACATGCGAAAATACGGTAACCCGAGGAAACACTTGGGTTTTCCCGTACCGTTTACGGCTCTTCGTACTTGGTATTTCTCATTGGTGTTACAATAGTCCCATAATTTATGGGGCCTGGGGAAAACCAGGCCGATTTATATACACTCGTATCTATGTGGAATTTCTCAAGGAGAAATGGCGCCTTTATATACGACGGTGCAAATTTTTTCGAAACTGTCAAAAAATCCTATCGATAATTACTACAATGTATATCTGTGTGTTATTTACAAAATATTTTTTTGTACGATATATAGTTTTGCAAAAATAATTTCGTTCACCTAATTCTTGTGAAAATTTTTTTGGCAACCTTCATCCAAATCAATATTTTTCATGCAAATTCATTAATTCTGTGTCCTTCTTTGCACCGTTGTGTCTCATAACGATTTTGCTCCGGATTAAGTCATTACTAGCCGTAACCGAGGTTTGCCATAATTGATATATCGTTAACGGTTAACGATCGTTCATTCGTTCTGGCTTAATTGGTCGTAATGGCTGTGCACAGCATAGGAAGTTTTCTGGGTCTTTACACTTTATATATCCAATCTCTTGTGTACGCCTGGCACGAATAGTGAATGCCTCGCAAATAGAAGAAGCCATTAAATCTATTATATTTCATTTACGTAATACACAGCACGTGGCTCATATGTTAATTTCAGTATTTCAATAATTTTCAAAATTATTTCCATCGCCAAAAAACGTCAAACTGACCGCGTTCCCTGCGAAACAATCGAAGCTGAAAAAGTCGAAAATACATCCCCTGTTGCGACACAAGAATTTCCAGCAGACAGCCTGGTGCCGTAGGCCTGGGTTTTCCTTTCCAAATTTCATCCCCCTGATACCTATAGGTATACCGGTCGTTTTAAGATGACTACGTTACGAGATGTACAAATAAACCGCAAGGCACTCTGGGTATCGTTAACGTAGTATCTCATTTGAAAATTGAAAGAAACACACAGTGGCGCGATACCACAGACAAAGCCAAGCTGTCTTTATCAGTCAGTAAATTTGCAAAAAAATTAAGTCACGTGTCTAGACCCATATTCAAAATTTGGATAGACCCACCTCGAAATATGTAATATAAAATGAAGAGTAGTCGAGAGAATCAAAGTCAAAATTCCCTGACGTAATCATATATATTTTTTATACTCCTGGATCCACGCCACATTTTTCACGTAATTTTAGGGAACGAATAGTCGCATTTACGAGAATTCATTCGTTTTCCAAGGGAACCCAGTGAAGAGAGTTCGTATAGAGTGACAAGAGAGAGACGAAGCATAGAAAATGAAAACGAAGAAATACATAGACGAAGTGGAGAGAGAGAATAGGGGGAGCGAATAGGCGCCTGGAGGACTCCGTGGAGGTTCTTTCATGAATGTCGATCCGCACAAAGTCAGATGCTGCCAGCAGCCTCGTGGTATATTTTCGCGGTCCAGCGAGCGAGTTATTCAATATGCTCAACCCCGAAAGCCCTGGAGCAATCTCCGAGCGTGTATGTATAGCGAAGCAGAGTCGCCGGCTACGTCATAGAGAGAAACGTTGCCAGGAAGACCGGGTTGGCTGCACCCTCACACCAAGGGTTCAACCATCCCCCCCCCTCCTACTACCCCTTTTCTCTTCTCGCTCACTCTCCACACTTCTCATCGGTGCTCTCACATAACCTCATACTCTTTCGCCCACTCCCCTCTGCACATTGCAGGCTTTCCAGGGGGTGGCTTAGTCTACGCGGGCTCTCCTACCCCCGAGAGTTATCAGATTTTGATAAAGTCCCTGGTGTATCAGAGGGCGTGCTGTTTGTGTTTCCATGCGTATCTCAACCAGCCTTGCGATTTTACACGAGATCCTCGGTCGCTTCATCCGTTCTTGCCTTTAGTCTCGAACTGAACAGCCCCATAAAGATATACGCAGGTCATAAGTGTCCGACGTTCGCACGCACGTTGGCTACGCGTAGAGAAATTTTCCATCGGCTCGTTGAAACTGTCATTCGCAATAAATCACGGAGTGGCGAAAAATTGAAAAATTTCATTCCAATACCACAATTCATACTGGGACAAAATCATCCCAGGCATTATCTAAGTGGCTTACTGTCCCTCCTGGCCGTGACTATTCTGAAACGTCATTTTCATATAACTCGATTTGTTACCGTGTCTCTCCTACGGAGATTACATATACAGGTACAGAGATACATACGAGGAAGACACGTTCTCGAGTCACGGTCAAGTGTCATTCGCGGATGATTCTCCGTTATCTTGATAACCTTAAGCGAGAAACAAGCAAGACACGGCAAATGTCATCACCCCAATGTCCAATCGGGAATGTCCATTCGCAGATGGACGACAGCTGTCCGACAAACGAGAAGGATTCTACTCGTTGACGCGTCCGAGTGGCAACCGGCGACCCACGCAGAACGAAATTCAATTCGAGTTTGCCGAGGCAGCTCGCATCAAGATCCGAAAACTATTAGCGTCCTGGGAACAGCAGAAGAAACGTAGCCAGGAGTGGCAGGACTGGCAGCTTTTGAGAGGAGTCGGGAGAGGTCCTTTTGCGTCTGCGAAACCCTTGATTCTCTCTCTCTCTCTCTCTCTCACACACAGACACCTCTATCTCTTACCTCGCACCGTTCTTCTCTCTCGGCGAGAATATATCAAGACAAAGGCAATGATTAATTCTATGCTGCGATGTCCGAGATCATTAGCGCCCTCTGCCATGACACCTGCTAGCACGAGCTCTTCGTGATAGATTACGAGCAGCGGACGGGCATCGGGCCTGTGCTTTCTAATGATTGTGAATTTTGACATTCCTGCGATATCCAGAGACTGGAGTGGCTGTAGAAAAAATTTATAAGCATATATATATGTATATAAGGAAGGTATTAGTTGCCGCCGCGGGTGGCCCTCGGAATCACGTAGCAGCTTTTTGTCAAAGCTTGTCACGATACTGCGTGATTGATGGTGCTCCTCTTCTTGAATCTACGAGATCTCGCGTTCTTCGGGGTTACTCCGTTTCTCCCAACACTCTTTTGCTTCCCTTTTTTCCCTAATTTTCATTATTTTTTTTTTAGATTTCAATTCACTCTTGTACTGTCTTACGAGGAAGCCATGGCTGGCTGTGACTTTATGCACGTTGGACTTTGCGATTGTCGAGCATGAAAAATGTTGATATTGCATAACAAGCAATAATTTTTCGAACGACATGACAGTAATTTTTTCGAATAATAGGTAAACTCAAACCGGGGACTAATCGTTCGTTCTTCGTACTGTCGTACGATGCTACGCGTTCGATATGCTCCTATAATACAATAGTATTGAATATTTTATTTCAACGAGACAAAAAAATCGCATTTCCTCCTGTCCCATTAACGATCGATCGTTTCTTATACAAACTCTTTAACGCTTCTGGCGACAAATAACGGTACAATCATCAACAATTTCCGTGTTATCTAAACAAAGGACAAGCGTTCATTGACGTGGGACAGTGCCATCCATCAAGTGCTGGCTCACAAAGACAGGTAGCTATTGAACGAAGGCGCGCGCAACCTTTGGACCTGATCGAGAAATTCTTTGTGGCTCCGAATGACCGAAAGGAAGATGAGAAGAGAAAGAGAGAAATTGCTTACTTTTTCCTGGCAATTTATCGGGAAATAATTAGTCACATTTGTCGGACGTCCGGCTCAAAAGAAATGGGAAGTACAAATGGGTAATTGCCGCGCATGGCTCATCGGCAGCTGTCACTTGTTTCCGCGGCAATCGCTTTTTGTTTCCTGCTGGCCCAATATACCTTCGCATGCGTAGATACCTTTATTGTACCCGTGTGTATTTTTCCGCGTCGGCTCTTGCGTAGGATGCGTGCCTGTTTTCACGCCATCCCTACGGGGGTTCCCCCATTGGCATTGGGGGCGAGAAATATTAGGGCGAGATATATATTGGACCACAAGCTACTAATTCGTCTCGTAATATTGATTCCTGAACTTCTCGCTAGCGTGCACACGGCTATTTCTCGCGATTTCGCCCCTTTGTCCCTCAATGGCTCCGACCGTTTCTTTGGTCATTTCGGCCGATATTCGATAAAGGTAATAGGAGAAAGAAATATCTTCAAAAAAATTCTTAACCTCGCTACTTCGAACGTGCATTTATATGAATTTTCACATGCCTGCTCACGTGACGGAGATCAATCACATTTACACGCATTGGGCGTTGAAAAAAAATTGTGAAAAATAATATTTCTATCCTCACGTGGTGTATATATATATATATATATACACACACTGACTCTTATTCGGCACGCGTTAAGCATTTCGCTTTATGAAACGAACGGGCCCTCGCTCATTCATCCGCTATCCCATCCACGTTGAAATGCTTATTTAATCGTTAATAGCTACGATTAGATTCGATGCTGGCACGTTTTCCGGTATTCTTATTATCTGCTCGTTTTTATTTTACTTTCTTTTTTTAGATCTCGTCGCGTTAATAGGCTTTACCGTTTGTTCATTTGGGCTCTGGTACCGGGTACCCCCCCCCCCCCCTCCTCATTCCTGTAACAAGTTCGAAAGTACTATTTAATAAAATAATCCTCGAGGTATCGAGCGCCGAGACCCACGCGAGACGAGACTGACAATCGATGTTAGGATCGACAACGGATTAAACGATGTTACGAAACATCCGTGAACGTTCTATCTGATCCTCTTTTGTTTTGGGCTCAAATAAATGAACGCCGGATCACAGAGGGCGTGCGCGCCCAAAGATCATCGATTGTTACTCGCAAGAGAGACACGGTAATTGCCGCTCATTAGGGGGCTAAAAGAGTGTATTATCCCCCGGCGAGAGAGCTGCGCCCGAAGTGCTTATATATATGAGAAAAAAAGAAAAAGAAAAATTTCGTGCCCCCCTATACGTCTAGGAGAGTTTAGAAGGCGTTGAAAACAGTACTCGAGCTATATAAAGAGGGGGTCATAAGGTAACCGATACCTTCTCTCCGCCATTGTTCCTCGAACAGAATGAAATATGGCGATAGCCACGTCGACGTGAAGCTTCAATCGATCCTCGAACGTATTCCGAGCTCGAGGCGTTTGCCCTCTTTGTTGTTTTATATGTATTTTTATCTTCTTATTCAGTCTCACGATTCAAATTTACCGCCACGCTTCACTCGAGCAATCTTATCCGCGCACGCGCAGGTCGTCGTCGACAGTTCAAATAAAACTCGTGAAAAGAATCGTGCGTTAGTCGTATAGACGGCAACTCGGAAAAGCAATGTAAAATAAAACAACCCTGATGATTCCTTGTGAACACTGCGTGACGTCGAGAGCTGCTATGACTACGTTGACGTTGTTTAACGTCGAAAAAACTTCGTCGGACAAAAGATGTGTCTTAAGAAGTACCGTTCAACGCGTGGGATGCTTCCAGGAAGATGTTCGTATGTACACGTGACTTATTGAATCTCCCTTGGAATATTTAACCGCGTCTCTTCAGCAAGTTGCCTGACGTTGCTGGTTTATATGCAATATGATTAGTCCGTACTTGAAGAAGTTCTGGACAGTATATGCATTATCTGTAGTCATTGGACAACCCTGTACGCGGGTTAATTATCGGTATCTTCATGGCGTCGTATCCTGTCCTTTCAGGATCGCGTTCCTTTTTATAATCTCTATAGTTAATACCCATCTGAACGAGCCTTCAGGTCGATAGGCTCTTTATGAAGCTACGGCTATACGCTGCGTGTGCTTGTAATGCCAGCGCGACGTTGCCTCGAGGCTCGTAAAGGACGTCGAAGATCCTGAAGTTCGTTTCGGGTCGTGTTTCAATAGGTGAAACTTGAAATTGGCGCGCGACTCGCTCGATTACACTGAAACGTGTGGGAAACGACGATAAAAGGCGAAACGAAAGAATGACTGAATAAAGGAGATCTAAGGGTAAAAGAGATATAGATATTCTATGAAAGCCTTAGTGGATAACGAGAATATGGGATCCTAATAGTCAGACGTAGCTAAGAGAGGAGAGAGATGAGACGGGGCAAGGTCCGTGCTACTACCACCTGTGATATAGAGTTCCATCGGTCCAGATCATGGTGTCTGGTTACGAGCCAGGTACCTATGGTGTTTTCCAAGGACTACCTTATAAAGGGTCCCTAACCATGAGGGTGCATCGAATGTCCCATGCGGTTTCGTCTATGGTGTCCAGCTACCCTCGCTTGTTTCACGGTTAATTAAGCAACCGACAATCTGACCACGAGGATGGTTAGCAACGACTGGCAGAAGCCCGAGATCTTCGGAAACTCATAAACAGAAGGGAATTCTTGGAGCATGAATGAAGACACCGGCACCAGATTTATTTCAAGATATATACCCCATGATAGTTTCTCAATCTTCGAGTGATGGTTACCTACCTACGTAGGATGATGATCTCCGAGCTGATACTTAACGGTTTCAAGAATTTCTTATACGCTGCCTATTGATGTCCCGTGGATTATATTATGAGACGATACGCGCTCTCCGTGTGGAAACGAGAGCAGAAGACGATAGAGAAGGACCGACGATGTCGGATGGTAGTAAACAGAGGAGGACAGAAATACCATGAGGTGGAGTCAAGGTACGTCGAAATCTCGTCTCTCGTTTCGTATGGTCGGTCGGTATAGAGATAGACGAGGACGTAGCCGGGTACTGGTAACAAACGACCAGAAGATGATTTAGCACATACTCCAGGGCACCAGTCGCTCCTTACCCGCTGGTCCCTGCTCGCCTCTATCGCCTTTTATTTTCTCGATGCGCGTGATTGTTTTATAATTAAGCCGTTACCGGGGGAACCTATGGGAGGCAGTGATTAATTGTTTTCAAATTGAAAACCTATCAAGCGGCCGTCTTAATTTCACGTGGTACTGAATGGGGTTGGCGAGTATAGGATCTTCACTTAAAATAGTACCGATGGGTGCGCCATCCCTCTAACTCCCCAACCCCCGCCTGTATATCGTTACCCCGTGCCAATGAATTTTCACAACAGGCAAGATCGAAGGTCCTAACGGGACCTTTTTTTCATTATTCGAGGATCACCCTAAGCAGGAGTCGTCCAATGACTGTGACTCGTATATTGCATATCTTCTGGATACTTGGTGGTTTTTGATATCCAATGTGTACTTTTTCTCTTTTTCTATCTCTCTACCTCTTGCGTCGATGTATCCCTTTATTCTCAGGATGCCCATCCGAGAGCGAGACTTTTCCTGTGAATTCGACGCTCTGGAATCGCGCTACATTTAACGGAGCAAATAAATGTCCCGCGTGGCAAAGGGTGCCGACTGAAAGGCAAACAGTTTAGCTGGAAACAATTGACTGCAGATTGGAAAGGGGAAGGGACGCATCTGACGATCGATGCACGCGCCGCTGCCACGAGCGCGAGGTTACATCTGTTCCGACGATGAAAATAGACTCTTGAGCACGAGGTAAAGAGGGACTTGAGTTCAGTATGGCAGTGAGAGAGAAAGAGAATGGAATGACATTTTTTTTCGGAGCAATATAAAAATAATACAAATTTTACGAACTAGACGAAAAGACGTAAGTTTCGAAATGGTGAAGTAAGATTGTGTCTCTTCTGTAATCTAGAATTGCGATATATATACATATGTGTTTTTGGTATCTGCTACTGTTAACAATGTATAGTATGAAGATACATATATGTATATACTGTATGGCACTTTAGGATCTTCCGTTTCGCTACTCCTGCGCCCTTTTAGCGTCACTTAAAACAAAACACTGTATCGATTTGACCAGAAACCCTCTTGCACTATGTCGATATACACACGTGGTATATACATTCTTGACAATCCCCGAGGGAGTTTGGTGGCGAAGACAAGTGACACTCGATTCAATGGCGGCTCCTCTCGAGTGCGCTTTGTTTTTCTCTCCTGTCCTTCTCGGTATCTCACTCGCTCTTTATACACGCACTCTCTCCACCCTGTAAATGTCGAAGGCACCCCGTTTGTCGGCTAACGCGAAGCCACGGGGTCAAACAAAACATACTGTATCGACCAGACGACTTAACGCCATTGCGCATCGTTGCTATCGCGTCAATAAGGGTTAAGGAGATTTTGAGGATTTTTATTAAAAAATTGTACACGGGTCTTGGATCTTGTAAGAATTTTTGGTCTACGGACTTCCGGTTCCTTCTTTTTTTTATTAACGATATTACTCGAAACAATTAAATTGATAGCTGTTCGCAAGGGACACAAACGCGTGACTGTCACCCCGACAGAGTTTTACGTGTTGGCGAGACGTTGGGGATGTTTAGGAAGAATTTGTTTAAATCTCCCTCTAATTTTTTCCCGTCGCCTCGGGCCAAAATTGAATTTCAGATTTGACATGGCCGGTGCACACTTTTCTCTTTTTGTACGCTGGATACGCCGCGCCACGTTATTACAAAGTATAATGTGATTCGGTATTTCCTAGATTATTATTGTATAATGTGATACCCTCGCCTTGCGTGTCAATTAGCCACGGTATATTAGACCTTATAAAGTATGCTGCGAGTTCTTACGTCTCGTGCATACGAGTCCTGGCAGTCCGACGCCTGCGTCTATTCAAAGCCACGTATACTCGTGACGTACTTTCGGAGACTGGAAATTCTCGTGATACGAAATAAATGAAAAGAAAATTCATTCTACTCGAGAGGAAGACGGTAGTCGAGGATTAGCATCGTGGAGGCAGTAGCATATCGTATGTTGCCGCTTCCACTGGCAAAGATCAGGAGGAAGAAGAGAGGTTTTTAAAAGGCAGTAAATCTCGGGGCTTTTGTATCTCTTTTTAAACGGGCAGTGAGAGGCGCGCGTCCCCGCTGATTGTGCCATACATAAAATTACGATAAATTCCGTGGAGTTTCTCGTCCTGTCATATCCCGCGGCAGTCAATTGTTTCGAGTTGGGTTGATCCTCCCGAAGCGTCGCGGTGGGTGGCGTCGCTTGATTGTCAACCGGCAATGATTTTTCAATCGGGCATATGGAACGAATCGAGTATCGATCGTTCTTCGATAATCCTAGTCGATCAGCCTGATCGGCTGTAATAACGGCGTGCATCTTCACTGGCGAGAACCCAATGGGCCGGTGGCGAGTTTGAAAATAGCGCGGGAGCCGATTTGTCACGGGATATTGAGCAATCAGCATGGTGACAAAACACGGAAATGTCTCGATAAACATTTAAATGAATGGAGGCGAGTTAAAAGGCTGTAGTGGAATCTTTTTTTTTTTTTTTCGAATTTTCATGGTTTTTTTAGGACAAGCTACGTAATACGTATCTAGGTGTATTAATATGACAGAACGTAACATATGCTTGCGTCTCTTGGATGTCTTCTTTCTCTCTCTCTCTCTTGCTCTCTATTTGTGTCGAGGGTGGCGCGAGAGATGAGCATCGTTAGCGAGGCATAATGCTGTTTTGACGGAACAACAAAAGACACAGTGTAGAGGGTCTTGGACAAATGGCCGCGGAACCGAGAACAAATGACAGTGGCCTGTCCAAGATGGCGCGGCCCCCTTTGTGAACACAGCTCATTACCAGTTGCTGAAATTTTTCATATCCACACGTCGAGATCCTTAGGAAAGTTAAAGAAAAATTTATTACCACGTTCTTTTCGGTTAGCCACTATACGACACAGGGTGCGTTTAGGCATTGGAAAATTGTAGTTAAAAAATTTGTTATTTTTCGTTTTTTAAACGCGTCTTGGTAGATCTTTTGAATTTTTATTTTTTTCACGTCTCATCGATCAAATCAATCTTGTGTATCGCGTGGAAAGTCCCGGCTTGCTTCCTCGAGGTATGATGTTTGTGCATGACGAAACGGAGCACAAATAAGAATCAAATGAAGCGGGCGAGCGCAGAGATCAAACAGGCTGGCAAACACGAAACAAGTGACAGGCGTTACAGTCCCCGCTTGTAAAAACAGCGCTACTATGTAACGCTGTGCTTTGCCTACGGGATTACCATTTGGAGCAATCCCCCCCGGATGACGTATGGACAAGGAGAATGTTAAAGAATACAAACATAACGGAAAATGTAATAGGGACACAAGAGGGTGTGTAAGAGGATCGTTTTAAAAGCTTTAAGTAAACCCTAGGGAATTGACACACGTGCTTTTTCTTATATTACTTCTCTCTTTTTTTATTTTAAATTTCTCCTCGGTTCACATAATTCACTGTGTCTGGATGATCGACCAGATACCATACCCCTTATAAAAATGAGAAAAAACATATATATATATTTTTTTTTTTTCTTCGAGACAAGCCAAAAAAATGGATGGCACTAAGAAAAGCCACCGCGCACTCGAGCAGTTATTTCTGGGGGAATAAAAGTTTTGGAGCCTAGGTGTGTAATTAATGTTAATCGTATGCCATGGTGCGTTGATGATCGCGGGGTTGTACCGGCAGGTCTCGTTCTGCAGAGTCATCAAACAGCAATGGCCGCCGTGTGGCCATATTTGTAAAACAAAAAAGCATAGGACGCAGAGCTGAGCGCCTATGCATTTACATAAATATGTGCACTTTCTGTGGATTCATCCTGGAGACGGTGTCCGGACGTCTCCCGGTGATTCCTCGATGGATTACCTACTCCTGATTGACTTGTCAGAAATATTTGAGTCACGTTTCGAGCTATTTATTAAATGCATGTTCTTCGTACCGCAAGCAACTCTGCCTCCGTTTCAGCTAATAAAGTCATTCGATTGCAGCTAGTACAATTTTTATACAAATCAAATACTCTGCATTGAGAACAATTTGATTTGTACCACCCGTTACATTACCTCATAGCTACAGGTTTCTCATCGACCAACATGTGTCTTCTGTCGACAATCTAATTCCGTCCTGGGACACAGTACAAATCGCTCGATTATCCTCACGTCTGTCGGTCCGTCTAGGCAAGACTCAATTTTTCCCCAGCTTTCTTATCGAAGTGACAATTTAAACCGTGAACGACGTTTGGCATCTCACTTGCAATCCTCGACGACACGTTTGCCAAGAAAATCGCCGGCTAAGGAATGTCCGCGCGAGACGCGTACTGCATTCTCACTGCGTCTCGTGGTGACACGAAAAGGCGCAAGAAACGAATCTAACGAAGAAACGAACATCAGCCGGTAGCGAGTGTCGTTCATTGGAAAAACAATCGGTACGCGCAAACGGTGGACAGTTGACAAACGAGACGGGATTCTCATGAGGATCGCACACCGTTTCTCATTCTTGTCGCTTTGGTGCGATAAACAATAAAGCCCCCCGACACTGGCGGTAGAAGCGGAATGATAATTTAAACGATGACTCTTGGCTTCTTCGCATTCAATTACGAAATAATTGGCGATGGGATGAAGAGGGTACTGCTGGCTGGTCTGGTAGGAGGATACCGTGGACCATCCTGGTGAGGATGGAAGTTCAGCCGGCACGGAGTATAAAGAGAGAGACGAAGAGAGAAAGAGATGCTAAGAAGACTGCAAAGAGAAAGAGGTTGGATGGCTGCGTTTCTATATACTTGGCTCCCGTATCCACGCGTTACTCCTTTTCTTCCTACTTCCTAGCAACATCTCGTTGGCCATTTTGCACCGAGTGACGAGCGTGACTTATCTCGCGCGAATTATAATCCAATTTGCGATTATCATCGTGCTATCCCCCCGCCTCTGGCGTTGTTAGACACCAGATGGAAGCACCTCTGGCTGCTTAGTAAGGCATAATTAACCGCACGGTAACCAACTACCAGTAACCTGGAGGACCTTTGCCGTGGATGCTCTTTGGGTATATGGGCTATAGTCTGTACCTACTAACTTGTACTGGTACGTAATTCTCGGTCGTTCAGTATATTCCGAACCGTTCACGGACAAGGCCGAAAGAGGACGAGTACTTCATCGGGGTTAGACTAGACAAGCTTAGAAAGATGCTAGCGACACGTCGCTGTCTGTGACTGTTATTCGAGTGCGGCTTGTGTCGCCAAGAACCTCTTGCAATCCTTATACGTGAGTTCAGCGATGATAGTTCGCTACGTGAAGACTGCTCGTTTGACACTTTTCAAAGAGTCATGACTCTCATTGAACGTGGGACAGCACGTAGAATCGCGAATGACACGCGACTTCAAAGCGTATCGAACCTACGGGAAATTCAGGATTGCCGACAGCTGTCGAGGCATTTCTTATTCGTACAGTGAAAATTATGAGAAATTGCTCACGGGAAATGTCAACCTTTCTCCTGATTTCAAGAAACGAATTTCTCGCATCTTAGCGAGAAATTCATTCCCGATTACTGCCACGTATCTAATCCTAGCTAAGCCTCCAGCTATCAAGTCACGTTTTCATCGTTTCACGAGATTTATTATCTCCAAGCATTACAACGCTATAGAAACGAAATGTGCAAAATTCACCAAATTCAAATTTATCTTCGTTAACGTTGTTTTGTTTCTCTCCGATACTAAACGACAACGACTACCGTTGACTCAGTTCACTTGAATTCTCTGCCAAGTAGCATCTTCATCGGACACGACAAAGTCGTATATAGTAGCTGTAACTACCATACTAGTTCAGGTCTAACGAGGTAGCATTGTGCTTCAGATTCGTCCGATAATACGTAGAGCGATTATTGTTATTTTAGTCGAGCGAGTCGCAACACACTTATTAAAATTAGGACCCCCGTTGAAAAAAGGCGCACACTCATCGCAACAGCCTTCGTGTTTTAGTGAGCGCGATCATTATTATACCGTTCGCTCGAGCACGAAGACTCCTATGGGTTCTTCTCGTGTCCCGAAATGCTTCCCGGCTCGCAGGAATCATCGAGTCATTAGGTCATTATTCGAAGGACCATATAGCACCTTCTTCAGGGACACCAAGATCAACCATCAAGAATGCCACCGTCCTCACGGCACTCTTATCCAACCGGTAGATTGGCAACACTGACAGCTCTATAGCCAATACACAATAGCATTGCGCGAATCTATATATATACACGTCTTGCGAAAGTTTCACATCAACTTTATTTCGCACCTTGATATTCAACCAAGCAAGCTCGTGTACGCGTAAAGGAGCGACAACTGTAATTAACTAGACGCGTTAGGTCAGGGGGATGGCTTTAACAAAAAGGGCTACTTCCGAAGGCTGCAACGTCACATCCGCCCGCTGAAAATAGCTGTGGGCCTTAATTTGTGGGGAAAAGCGAGGTTTTCGGCCGCTGGAAAAGATCGTCAAGTACGATAACGAGCAAAGTGGCTCGCATTTAGAGTACGTGTATTATGATTGCATCGATATCGCAGTAAATGCGTATATATGGTATATATACATATAGCAGTATATATATAGTAACGTGTGTTTTTGCGATACTCACGCGAATGACTATACTATGTATAAAGCTATGCGTATACGTATTATAACACGTGAACGTGTAAACTTTCGCGAAACACGTAATTTCGCGCGTCGTATTACGTAAACGAGGTAGCAACTGTCGGGTACGACGTTAATTACTACGGAAATGGAAAAATGACAAATGCCGCGACAAAACCAAAATGCTGTCCTCGTGGTATTAATGTAAGCGCTTGCTTATACCGTTGCTTCGCTGTCTCCCGTATACTCGTTTACGCGTAGCCGCTTACTTACGAAGCTCGTTACGTAAGGCACGTTCCTTGTTTTCTTACCGTGCTTGAGTTTACTCACGATCATAGCCAGGGAATGTGCGCGCCATTCATTTTCTGCCCAATGACTTTAAGCTTGGTTCTCATTTCTGAAGCGATCGTCCCTTCGGCTACTATAACAACCTATTCCAGTCTATATCTTACCCTATCTGCTTACATGGCTGCCCATACGGTTACCGCGTGTGGGCCTGCTTTGAAATCGAGAAAATCGGGACACCGATCAACCCGATCGAAATCTCTCACGTCGTGATTAATTCCCTCTGCCCCGTCGTACGTCTCCTGGATATTACGTCGCTGGCGTTTAGTTACTTGTCGCCGGGAACGATCGACCGGCCCGCCTAGAAATTCATCTAGACAGTTTATACCTATGCGTATAACATACTTTTAGTATATATATATATATATATGTGTGTGTATATGTATATTGAGGCACGTTGTGTATAATATTAATATATTGGTGAATTCACAACTACCACTATACTCGAAATGTCAGCGACTCTATAAATGGCGGTAGCGTCTAATAATTTTTCGAACGGATTGAACCTTAATCCTAAACTGGTCGAGTGATCGGCGTTCCTCTTGCTTGCATAATAAAAAAAAAAATCAGCTATTGATGTTCTGATGCTTGACAGATTCGAACGTAGACTGCCATTTCTAATAGAAGAATATATATATATATACACACACACACACACACACACACACACACACACACACACACATTATACTAGATGTTGCTTCTTTTTTGGGGGATGGTGGGGGAGCAGGGGTTAACTCGACTTTTTTTTTTATTTGAGAACGTGAGAATTCGTCATTGCTTTAATTTATGGGAGACAACGTCAACAGGGACGTTTTGTCAAAGCTTCTACGTGTCATGCAGACGCTCACGCGCATGCGCCGACGTATTTAAATATCATCGGACGTTACGTTAAAACGTGAAATTAATCGCGCCGATCCGAGATAGCGGTGTAATTACGTGTACCGACACAACGGCACGAAATAATGTAAGATGGTTTCTCGGCTTTTTTTTTTCTTTCCTGTAAAACGCGTTAAGATACCATCTTTTTACACGCGTAAATAACCTCTCTTACGAACGTTGGCGTATACACTTTTGTATGTAGGGCAGGGAGTTTCAGGAAACCACGGAGGTAGCTAAACCGAATGACAGATCTGTGTATAAAGTAATTTATGGTGGTTTTTTAGAGTTACTATGGTTTGTGCGAGTTATAGAAATTTTCAATGATTTCCGAAAATTTCTTGAAGCAAACGGCTCGATTTACCGTGCTAGACGTCCAACCGGGCATGAACTGTGATAATAAGCAGCGCAGTGTCATTAGAGGGTAATTAGTTTCCTGTGCTATGTATTACGTTACTGTGAAAGCTAATATCGCAGTTTCTTGTCTCGCTGGTCCTTCGAGATCGTTCGTTTCTCTCGCCTCTATTTCTCTCGGTCTTTAAGAATCAGGAGTTTTTCTAACGTAATTGTTTTATACAGCGAAATAAAGAGACATTTTCAGTTTAAAAAATATACTAGTCCATGTGTTTTTATGTTTAAAATATATGTGATTTAAAATTGTAATGACGAATAACCGTTCCTGGAATAATGATTGTTATGTCATGAAAATAACACTGATAGTAAATTCAGTCACTTTTACACAACCGCTGCGCAGTCTTATTATCGAAACGATGTAACTTTATTAAATTTGACACTCGAAGCACTCGGAACATTGAAAAGGACCGAGGAATATCAACTCGTCATCCCCCTGTCTTATAGAACACACTTACCAGTGTTGGTGAAAGAAAGGAAGGAGGGTGGTCCTATCCCTCGGGAACAGGGATTCGCTAATTTCACTCTGGATTCGCGGATACGTCCTCTGTGAAAATACTCGCCGATGAAATTGTTGGACGGCTAGTCCCACGGGAACGTCAAAGGTTTGATAACCTTACCGTTTTTCACAAGTCATCTCCTCTTACCCTTCGCACTATATACCTTTAATATAACTTCACCATCTTATCCGACACTTCCTCTTTCTTTCAGTTCCTCAAATTCACTCGATTTGCTCCTAGACATTTTTCGTCGTTGTCGAGCTTCCCGGCTCGTCCACTAGAGGCGCTGTAGTCGCGTCTTCTCGCACTAGCAACGATCACGGCGTAACGTCAAACTAAAAAAGATTATCGAAGTACTCGTGGTTTAGGAATGTGCACTACGTCAACGTGTCAGTCATGCTTTATACGATTGGGTACGCCGTGGAAAATGAAAGAATTCGCGATCGTTTATCCCGGTCAAGGAAATCTAACCTAATCTAATCTGTGCTAAGGAGTGAAGTAGTGTCGTGCGATTGTCGCCTGCAGTAGAACGACGTATTCGAAGGGGACAGCCGTACGTACTTTTCTTGGAGTATTTTCAAGTTCGTATAAAATTGGAAAGGTCCTTTCGAAGGTCAATTCATTGTTGAAGAGGCTATTCTTGACGTGAAATTGCCTGAAATTGGTTTACACGGTTTACAGGACGTCAGAAATTGATTCGGCTCTCCCTGGGGGATGGCGAATCGTTTAATTTTTCCAGGACGCCACCGTATCCGTCTATACGCGCCATGCGTCAGTCAGGTTCGCATAGAGAAGTGTACGGTTTGCTTTGTTTTTCATTTTTATATTTCTCAGTGAAACGAATACGAATCATAATGCTCATTGACGACTTTTTATTCGAAATTTATGATCAAGTGACGTATTTGCCTTGTTTCTTGTTATAACTGTGCGGAAGCCTGTCCTGACCAACACTATTGTGCTTCCTTTCACCGATCGAATTATCAGATAATGAATAAGAGAGACAGGAAGAGAGACAGAAAAATTAATAAAATGAATCAACAACCGGCGCCGTAGGGTGCGGACATAAATTAGCTAAACGAATTCTTTCTTCCCGTCGTCCCGATTTCCGCATCTCGACAATCCAGTAAAATCAAGCGAGACAAGGGCGCGGTAAGATCTCCAGGATACGGTTATTTAAATTAAAAAAAAATATTCTCCGAGCCATCGTTAGCTCGTTTCTCCCCTATAATAAATTCATACCATTATACAATTCCTTAAGAAAAACACTTCCTCGTAATAACTCAATATTTTTGTACGATAATACAAAAAATAATTCATAGAAAAACCCTATAGGATTATACTCGTATATTCTAGCTATAAACCTCACTGCTCCTGGGTCGTAATAGTTGGCCTAACAACCTGTTATTTCTATGCTGACATGAGCATGAACAATTAAAGGAGTTCGGCGTGACGAGATTTTTTTACGTTACCCTTTTATACGTTCATCGAAGAAGAATCATCACCGAAAGAGCCAAAACCAGCGAGACTCCTCTATTAAAGGATGAACGACGTAACGTGGGCATAACGAGAAAGCAAGAGGAGGCTGCTTGGACCGCGCAGCAAAAACACCGCAAAGCGTTCGGCGCGGCTTAATTGCTTAATCAGACGTAGTAAATCTTGGAGCAGAGGCATTTATGCTCGATACATCCTACACTCCACCCATATCGAATAGTGTAATAAACAGCCATCGAGAAGGTAAAGAACCTTAGAAAAATATTTGGCTTTGATAAATCCAGTCCAACAGTGCACGAGTGAACCATTTGGTAAATATAGAAAATGTCCAGTAAAGAACCGTACTAATGGAATGATTTTCTTGTAACTTCAGAAAGCTAACCGTGACGCAGTAATGCGACTCCATGGCTCGTTTGCGGCTTCATTAAGAGGACACCCGTTATATCAGGGGATAAACGTGACTGGTGGTGTAATGCAACACTGCAGCAGTCCTGATCCTGATCCTTGAATGAGATGGTATCTTCCTGATCCTGCACGCTATGCGTACGGGTCTCGTAGCTTATACGTAGATCACTATATATATATATATATACACATAAGCCAGTGTCCAGTATCCAACACACGTTAGACCAGAATAGACAAAAAGGTTTACGTGTTAATTCTTTGTCAATGCGATACATATAAAACATAGTGATAAATATACAACCAGACTGCTTGAAGTTGGCGTAGATTGTTCATGGGGGTAACAAGTCTCAGCCTTAGGGTATGAAACCTTACCCCTATCGGAAAATGATATCCCCCTGTCGGTCACTGGTGCATGAAACAGTTAAGCATCGACAATGTAAGCCAATCAGGGGTGAGCTAAAAGGGACATATCACAGAGAGGAGCGCGGTAATCACTTGAAATTGCGTTAAATTTAAATTTTTAGTTGCGAATACCCTTGGGGCTCCACGTCTTGGCCTTTTGATGCTGTACGCGCTAGATTGCCTGCCCGGGGTGGAAAGTCTAAAGAGGATATACTTCACCCTTAGGATGGCTTTGGGTCTCTTCTTAATTCGTATCGGGATGAATGATATTTTCATTGATTCGTCACAATGGTGCATTTTGTTTCTTTAGTTTTTCGAGCCAATGTGGATTTTGAATGTTTCTGCGAGTTTTGGATTTGTATTTTCATATTTCTGTCTCCGATGAATATTTATGTGTCTATGTTTCAATTTTGCATTGGGTAGCAAAGCAGTTTAGACACGGCTGTACAGTCCGGCTGGTGCGTAAACTCTGCCTCCCTTCAGAATCCCCCGTAAAGCCTCAGGGGGGTTTAGAATATTACGGTGCAACAAAATAATAACGCGTCAAGGGGTATATATATGCCTACACCCTGCGAAACACGGACGTGGGCAACTAAAAGGCTTATGGAGTAATTTGCGACGGCTTAAAGCTGGCCAATCTGATCCCCCGCGTGTACCGTGAAATCTTATACGGGTCTAACATTCTTTTTCTCCTTAGTAACGCACGTGAAAGAGATAGAGGGAGAGACAAAGTCCTAGTGAAAAAAGGGAAGAGTAAATGGAGAAGTTATAAAAAAAAGGTGGACGAGTCGCGGAGAAAAAAAGAGAAAATTACGACCGAGGAAGAAAACGGGAGTCTTTGAAAAACGATACAGCATTCGCTCAATGGCCATCTACGCTTTTGGATTCTTTATTTTTTTTATCCATCCCCTTCTTACCCCCTTCGCGCGATGAACACGAGCTGCAGGTTTCACGGGCTGTCGCGCAGAATTTGGTCGGCGCATTTTTTTCCATGAAAATGGTTAATTGACCGAACCACGGATGCAGACCTCACTTTTATTACACACTCGAGATGTATACCACCCGGAGGTGCTAAGCCACCTAGTAATCTTAAATCGAGTATAGCTCAGGTGTATGGAAAATGGAGTGAAAAAATGTTCGAATCTACATTTTGTATTTATACATTTTTTTCTAATACCTTCATCCGTACTATGAAATATTTTCTTATCTCAATATAAACCTGTTACCAGACCTGTGCCGAGGGTGGGAGCCATGGCGCATATTTCAGAAGCAAAACTTAATTTGTCCCGAAGTGCGCCATGGGTCGAATCGATTCAAGAGCTCTTGAACTCGACAAGCTTCGCTAAGCGACGGCGCGTGCCTCAATCAGATGCCATTGAGTATCTTCATCTACGATAATTGAGATATCGGTTGCAGTAGAATAACGACAGCTACTTTAAACATTTCACGTAACATTGCTCAGTCAATATGAATTTCAACAGACCAAACCTCGTGAATTGTAACAACACCTCCATATACTCAAATAACATAACAACTCGTAAGATCGAGATGACCACCTTGGCACATGGTAATAATCCAATTCCAGGTGAACCAAATTGTTGAAAGTTTTATCAAGGTATCCATGAAGCTTTAATGTTCGGATTTTCATGTTCAATTTACCAGTTTTTGTGTCATTATCGTGCGTATAATAATGTCTAGTGGGAAAGTTGATTTTCATTTATAAAACACCTTGTGCGTGCAGTGTATCATACGAGACTCCTTTTTCGTGCAGCGGAGCCTGACTGAAAGGAGAACCCACGCACAGGCGCAGGATCCGTTAAGAGCCCCTTTAGTGTTTGCTAGCAAACACCCTTCTTCTTTCTTGTGTAGCTATGGTGGCGCCCCCAGCCCCTCCCCCGTCCCACACGCCTACTCTGCTGATTCTTGACTAAAGTCCCTTGCAAGCATAGAACGAGGGTCTGATTACATATTAATTATTTACCAAGTGATTTCTATATCTCGTGCGACGTCGGGACGTAAGAGTATAAGTACATAGCATTGGTAGCATTCGTCCATTCCACTTCAGTCCGTCACTGCGATAAGAAACGGTGTCATTAAATTCAATGAAACGATGGATCTTTATCGTAGCTATAGAAACGCCATGCGCTCGAGTGACGTCGCTCGTTTCCACAGTTCAATAAATAAATGAGTAATATCCCTTGCGAGCGTGGAACGTGGGTACGTACGAGTGCCAAATGTTTTTTTTTTCAGGGGGACGATGGGTGCACAAGGTACAGAAAATTTTCGGTTCATTAGCCTGTCAATTTTTGAATTTTCTGTACATGGCAATTTTTCAAAAAGGACCCGTAAGCCTCGTGACGCTTATGGCAAGGCTGATCGAGCACGAGTGATGTGAAATCTAATTATCCTGCGTTTATTTCGCTTCGATGCAAAAGCGTACGCCAGCGCCGAACGGTTGTTTCGTGTAGCTTTTGTTACTATGGAAACGGAAGGAACTCTTGGACATGTTTCGTTTTCTACTGGCACGACCTGGGACAATACCTGGTTGATCTTCTCGACTGCGGTCATTATCTGCTTCGGGGCGCTGGTAATTCTCGAACGGTGGGATTGCTTGAGACAACGGGATTAGCTGGACGAGGTTGTTCCCGCAGCTCAGGAAGGATTTAATTTTCAAGATTTTTCCCACGAAGGACTAGTAGGTATTTGGTGGAGCATTCGAGGGACCCTGGACAAACACTCGAAACGTCTAGTTCTTGTAGAAAAATGTTTGTCCCTCGTCACAAGCGCGATCCCTTACTCTTGTCTCCTTGCAGCCTCCCGTATGTATACCTACAAGATTTATATAACTGATTGGTTTTACATTTGACAAAAAAAAATGGCTTTTTTTTTTCAAAAATTTTGCACCGCTTAGTTTCTCGTCTGTTCTTCGTATATTGATTTCTATGACTGTATATACGTGCATATCTATCTATGTTGGGCGTATGTGTACCGTAGGGATCGGTTTTGCTTCGCGGCCGAATGGAACGGAGCACTTAAAATCTTCAAACATATCGAAATTCACGTATCCCAAAAACAAGTGAATACGAGGTCAGCCGATACCTTTTGTTCTTGGGCAAACATTTGCTCCCTCTTAACAGAGTGACTACTCCGCATTTGAAGATCGGCTGTCAACCGGCACGAAACAACCCCGACGCCGCCATATTGCACCCGCTTTAAAGAACATGATGCGAGACAGGATAAAATGTTGCAAATCATGGACTACCTGTCTGTCCGTCGGTCGGTTCGGTCGGTTGCAGCTAACGCGGGCTGCGGACGTTGGTGTTTTCTTTAATGCACTCTACGCGGAGTGTCGAGAGCCCACTTTGTTTTAAACGTTATCCCTAATGCATCGGGACGACCCGTGTAATAAACTGCTATGCGATTCGGTGAAGAGAGGGAGGAAAATTAAAATGGAAATTAAAAAAAAAAATTATTAAAGACGAACACCTATTAAGTATATACAGAAGGTATTTCGATGAGCTCGGATGGCTCATTTGGCTGGTGAGGAATCTATGGTTGGAAATATTCAATGCGTATAAATGCATAAGGGTGGGCATCGAGAGCGACGCTGAGAAAAATGCCAATTCGGTCCCCCATGGGGAAAGGGCGGTGAGGGGCTGAGACGAAATTGGGGAGGGATGAAAAAAGGAGAATTGAGCATCGTTGAGTCGCGAGGGGTCGTATCGTTTTAACGTCTCTATTAGCGGCTATTAAAAACGAACTAGTGAAAAAAAAAAGAATGAAAAACCGCCCCGTTCTTCAAATCGCGCCCTGTTCACATGCTGCTTCGCCCGTATCCAGTTACCTTTTGTGGGGCCTTGGAAGGCTCAGATTTTCGAACGATATACCACCCCATTGTGCCTTGGGTATTTAGCATGGCACGGGGAAAGGGCCCAAAAAGGAGAACTGGATGACGATGATGATGACGATGGCGACAGTGATGGTGGTGTTTCGTATGAAACTCATGGGACGAGGGTGGGTATACCGTTCTACTACGGTGTCCCATGACACGGGGCAGATTTTGTTAAAATGATATCCTTCCGTAGCGTCAGGCCCGTAGAGAGATCAATTTCGTATCTATAGATGGACTAAGTAGATTCGCAAAAAATACTTGCACGCGACGTATCTCAAAATTGAACATTCAGATGGCGCAGTGAGGCAACGTGGGATTTGTAATAAAGTGAGACTTGAAAAATTATTTTTCAAAATTTTGCACTACGTGACCATCGAGAAGAACTCGGTTTGGTTCCCTTATGACGTTATGCTGTAGCGAATATACAAAAGTGTCTCGTCATCGGCCATAAATATATGGCTGGTGTATCCTCATCAAGTCCTCCTTTGCACCTGATACACTCTCGCCGCTGATGATTTTTTTTTAATTACCTCAGCGACGCAAGCACCTGCAGATCTTTTACAAACAACGGTCGAGCGCGTTTCAGTCGCAATGTGCAAGGGACAAATGGAGCAGCAGTTTCGTGCTGCAACGTAAAAAGAAATAATAAGGAAAAATAAAGGGAGAAGACTGCGTACGTAAATAAAAAGCAAACAGGCAAATTTTACATGAACAACAAAACTACGATCTTGTTTGTTTTTTCCCCCGTGCAAATCCTTTATTATTATGTGGACTAAACAGGCTGCAAATGGCGATAGCGATTAAATGCACTGGCGAACATTCACGAAAAAGGTACGTGCATCGTATACAAAAGGTAGTCGTAAGGATAATTAAAACGCGTCGAGTGTCCTGGACGGGTTCGATTACGGTTTCGCCTCGTTTGAGAAGCCACGCCGCAAAATAGCTCCCACCTCCCGAAAGCCATTCGCACCGCATTATATTTCCTTTCGGTCCTCGGCCTCAGCCACCATATTACGTCTCTTAGGTCTTCCACTTCTACCTCTTTTTTCTTTCTCCCTTTTTTAATCCACTCTCTTTTCTCTTACCTCCTTTTTGCGTAAAAATAGATTGACAGCTGCCGCTCTGCGCGCCGGTGCGGTGTCGACCCGACAAACCTGTTCGAGATCACACGAGGTTGCCCTGGTAACGGACTCGGTACTCAATTAGCAACGAAAATACGGGTGAACCTCGCGCGCGACGCTCGGCGTCTCGACGCTTGCGGGTTACACATCGATCTGTGTCGAGGCTTTTAAGAAGCACGGTAGAGAGCGAGTGAGAGAGAGAGAGAGAGAGGACATATATATACAGGATGCCAAAGACGTAAGGAATTTATTGTCTCACCCCGAGGTAAACATTTTGGTTTTATTTGAGGAAGAACGGAAAAAAAATAGAACAATTCACTGACAATGCATTTCTTTTTTTTTTTTTTTTTTTTTTTTGTTATCAGACCTTAAGTGTCTTTCATTATGCTGATAGGTACTATCCCACATTCATGGACCTTTCCCAAAAGTATACCGTAGGTACTGTTTAACAATGCTTCTCATCCTCTTGTGCTGTCAGTGATTTGACGGGGCTCGTTCACCTTCCGCTGTCGAATCCGTTAATTTCTCAAGATGTTAAAAAGCTGATAAGCCACTGTAGGATACCATTCATCATTTTTTAGGTAAATCGCACCACGTGAGAAGCTACCGGTTTTTTTATATCAGTTTAGAGAATCAGTTCTCTTTATAATGACACGAGTTCCTCGCGCTCTCCTTATGCCCAGACGCATCGTCAAGAACGATCGTACTCTGGTAACTGATGTGGAGACGCGGAATACGCAACCCTTTGTCTGCCACATGCGGAACTCAGAGTCCTGAGCTTGCTTATAACTTTACGCGGTAATTACTGGAAACGCCGGCTCGCGAAAGCGTGTACAGTGCGTCTAGTTCGTTACGCCCCAAGGAATTAGCATTCTTGTAGAGTTCAGACCTAACTGTGGATACCCGGTTAGTGTAGCTGTGTAGAAAAATAAGAGACGATGCATTTGGATGATGGAAGGTTTTAGTGAATTCATAAAGAATTCATGTTTACTATGTTTTTTAAATATATATTTTTATTCTTGTTGCAGAATGCAGCAGCAATCTGGACCTGGCAATGGCAGTAGCAGAAGAGCTCTGAGTCCTGGACCTGGTGGTAGTGACTCTGAAGATTCTGATATATCACTCGGTGGTACGTCGCCACCTTCACCGAGTTCCTCACCGCCGCCGACCCATCAACCCTCGCCAGTTCCTTTAGGATCTCTTGGGTCGTTACCACCACCCTCGCTGAACTTCCGCTTCGACCCAACGCAATCTCAGTTCCGGTTTGGACACGCTACTGCCTTCAAGTTCCCACCTGCGGGATTTCGATTTGGTCCACACAGTCCTCAGCATAATCATCCAAACATTGCCAGTGGTGGAATCTTCAGACTTACTGAGACCAGCCCTTTTCAGGCTGTGGGACCCAGGGGTGATCTTGGTTCGAGGTCAGTACGGAAGACCAGTGTCTATATAATAGAAATTAAATTATGATCCGTAGGTAATAAGATTTAGATTGGGTTTGCGCAGTCTGAGTATATATAATACATATATGAAAGAAGTCAAGGGTTGATTATGTTATTTATTATGTTATATTTTCTCCTACAGATTACCAGATCCTCTAGGATTACCGCCACCCAGGCTTCATCCCCACGAGGGTCTTCTGCATCATCCCCATCCGCAGCATCAGCTATCAGAAGGAATGTCCAGGTTATCGGAAGGCTCTCGACTTTCTGACGGCGGGATATCACGTCTGTCCGACAGTCTGTCGGAAGCCCACAGTCCACCCTTGGTGGCGACCAATCTGTCGGTGACGGGTCCGCTAAGGGTTGCAGTTCCGAGTCCACACACACCCTCGTCTAGGGGTAGTCCGCCCTCTACTCAGCAGACTCCTCAAGGCCAGTCTCAAGGCCAGGGATTAATAAGAGTCGCGACGCCACCGCCCAATCCAAAACCACCTCAGATTCACAGGCCATTCTCGCCCGCGTGATACAGAACCGAATTCAACGATTACGAAGAGAAGAGCGAAGAGCGACAGACTATTCCTCTTTATGGCACCGAATGTTTTAGGGTGTTGTGAGTTCGCGCTTTTACATTCATTCCTCACGGGTTCTAACGCATAATTGTACATAATACGTTTAATGTAACATTGCGAAAGCGCGATAACAGCGGCTATGTGACACGTCAATCATTGAATTCTCAAAGAATCGACCTTTTTTTTCGCTATGTGAAACGTTCGTCATTCTTTCCTTTTTCGATCCGCTATAATTCCTCGATTACGAGAAAACTCTCCTTCGATCTCAGTAAAACACGGCAAGCAATTACTCGCGAGAGTATAAGGGAAAGTAAGAGAATAACATTGAATCGAAAAATTATTCCCTGATAAAATGGGACACGTATACGAAGAGGGTACAAATTTGATCTCGATTCCATTTCAAAGAATCGAATAGCCGATACACTCAATCGAACTGATATTGCGTATATCTTTATGGATTTTTCGAAAGCAACGATTCGGATCAATTCTGAACTCCCCTCGTATACACTACGTTAAACTAGTCTTCGTCACGTCGTCAGACGTCATTCGCGCTTTTATTGATCCGTTAATATTAAATCATTTCAGAACCTTATATCCACGCGGACTAGTCGTATTAGTTACGGCCACTCTTAAAAGTCAAACGACGCGAATGAAAAAGGAAACTAAAAGGAAACAAAATTAAATAAACTTCGGCCGCGTTTACGTAAGCGAATACGCCCGACACGACGCATCGATCGATCGAACGTTTTGCGTCGACGTAAGGGGGATGAAATACTGGGGTTGAAAGGAGAGAGGGAAAAGGCAGTATCTTAATGGAGCACATTGGAAAAAACGCACACTGTAGATATTGAGTAGAGTTATACTCGCACTCCGGCGTTATTTGGCAAATTTGCTAAAGCGGAAAAGAAACGAAAGAAAAAACTGGAGCATAGGAACAAATAGATCTTTTCGTTAACGGCACTGTGAATTCGCAAGAATGTATTCTACGCAAATGCCTACGGCAAGATAGCAAGCGGCAGCGGACGTTTCTTTCTGTAATTTTTATCTCGGAATCCATATGCACAATTGTAAATATTCTTTCCTCGGATTCAACCTATTTACATTGAAGACTATCAGAAGTTATACATTTTTTTTTTTTTTTTACAAATTCATGACTTCGCTGTCTTAAGTCGAAAGCGATGAGTGTTTGCAAATTTTGGAAAAATTTTATTAAGTAATTCTGTGATTCATTCGTAATTTTGGATGCAGCATACACGTACATTCAATAATTGCGATAGCGAGAATCAAATAAAGCGAATACGATGATGGCGGAAATGAAAGAAGAAAAATGTAACTGGCCGGTGAAACGAATCGTCGCGCAGGGCCGATCATGTTAATTACGCCCATAATCTAAGTAGAACTAGCGATTTACAAAAGCATTTTGATTATCGTTGGTTTCGAGAGTCTTACTCTGGGAGTAAAAAAAAAGGAAGAGATAAAAGAGGAATTAAAAAAAAAAAGAAGCGCACCGGTTATCAAAATCGCAACGATATTACGAATTACGAAAATACGCTAAAGAGAAAGTGTGAAAGAAATCGAACGAAAGAAAGGAGAGAAAGTGTGATTCGACTCCCTTCATTGTAGATAGACATAATTAGTAAAATTCTTGTATAATCAGTCCTATACATATGAATATATATAAATATATACATAAATACTGTAAGACGTATAGGTACCTCTGCGTAACGATTAACTACATGAAATTATATATATATATAAACATTATTATTTGCGCCTGTAAATACATTCACGCGAAAATATATTATCAAATTATTATGAACTTACGCACGTGGTTTCAGTGCTGTCATCCCCTAATATAAATTCATCCCTTAACCATTCGCCACTATAAAATCCATAAAAATCCTCAACAATCATCCCAGCCAAAGTAGACTATACCATAAGAAAAAAAAAAAATGACTGAATCTCCCTAAATGGTGTTAAATGGGAAAAGTACAGTGAAACCAATGGGAGAGTCACGGTAGTGATTCATTGCAGGATAACACTGGCGTGGGCGGGTGTCGCTGACAAAATCGACCAATCAGCTTGCAGCCTGGCTGTAACCGATCCCATAGGTTAACCGGGCATCGACCAAAGCTCTCATGAAAAGCTGACACTCACCGCGCACGCTTAAAGCGCCTTCAAGCAAGACTCCACCCTGTGGAATGAGCGTTCCGCATCCCTTACAGCATTGCATTGAAAGATAGCAGTCACCGAAGAAGAAAAAAATAGTAGAAAAAATTGGGTAATAAAAAGAAATAAAAAAAAAATAGTAACAAATAATCAATCAGTTTTCACGTATTCTTTGCTTATTTTTAATCGACACTGTCTATACATATACATACGTACCCTACGATCAAATTGATTAGTGGTTCCGTCCTGTAGGGAATACCAATGGGGAATGTCAACCCCTCTTCGAAATTCGAGTGTCGCTTTTAACAGACTGGACATTTCGATCGGGGCGATCGGAGATAACAGTCATGGGAGAGCCAGAGGATATATATATATATATATATAGATTGTAGAAATGGAGAGAGTAAACGTACGAAAAGGCGTCATGTATTATATATATACATGTACCAAGGCTATGTACATACTTGGTACGTAGAAAACAGACGGATATCACGATTAATGATAACCATCGATTCCTGTGGCATTCATGGGGATAACCAATATGGCGTGAAAAGGATAGAGTTTTAAGTATATGTGTATATATATATATATATATCTGGTTTCTTCCTGTCTACTATACTAGTGCTACCTTTCTTTCATTTTCTGTTTTTCTCTCTTCCTTTCTCTGATGTCTGTTCCATACCTACCAACGGCATGTTCTCTGTCTCGACCTGGTCGTGTTTTGACAGTTGCTGCTCTGACACCTCTGGCACATTCATTAGAAAGTGGTTCTCACCGCAAACGAGCTTGAAATTTATTGCTCCGCCACTAGCTGTTTCCTCCCTTTGTGTTTATCCCAATGTTCCTTTACTCTTGGGATAGCCGAATGCAAGGGATGTCACTTGGACGACGCAATAGATTGATTGGACGTGGTACATTTTTTTGAAATCTTACTTATTGACCATTACAATTTTTACGATTGATCTTTACATTTTCTTTTTTATTAATACTATTACGTAACAGTGGCACCGTGCAAGGGGGTTTACATACAGTTTAGTATAGAAGATATACACAGTGTTATAATTTTGAATTTAGTCATCCAATGTATTATTATACCGGATGCTGGGTTAAGATGTATTTTGAATGCATTTATAAAATTGTACGAATAATCCGTTTTCGGATATATTTAAATGTCTTTAAAAGGGAATTAATATCAACGCGACGATACATTTGGATTTCGTTAAATGGAAAAGCAGCGAGCTGTCATTTCTTCGTAGCTCGTAGCGTTTGAGAACCCTCGGGGAACCCCAGCTGTCCGGATTTAGATGTTTAGGATAATGCGGTGGCCGGGGCCTTACAACAAAATAATGTAGTCCACTCTGAATGGCAGAAACCCGGAATGAGAGCGGCCCGGAGGGAGAGACAGGGTGCGAGAGTGCTGGAATACGACGAGAGAGAGGGAGAGAGAAGAAGAAGAAAAAAAAAAAAGGAAAAAGAGAATAGTAGCGATGGAGTAACTATTTCTCTAGTGGTTATTTGCAGACAGATTCGACACCTCGACAATGCCGCGAAATCATAATGGGTCCCGCAGGGCCCCTTTTATGGGAGGCCGTAGTAAGATTATGGCAAGGCCAGGTATTTGTTGTAGATCTTAGCATCAGTGGGGAGCCACTAGGAGGTGTGAAACTGATGTTGAATCTTGGAAGGATCTTTTTAAAATCGCTTTTACCCATTGTCGTGGTAAGAAGTTCACCATTGACAACTTTTTTTTTTTCATCCCCCTACTCCGACCTCTTCTCCCTCTTCCGGACGCAGCGAGGGATCATGGGCTTTCGGGTGCTTAAGGGTGCGACAAATTTAAGTAAGCTTGGTGGTTGGGATGTATGGGAGAAAAAAAAGGAAGAAAAAATTCAAAGAAATTGATTTTCCTACGAAGCTCCAATCTGTAAACATCTCGGTTACGTCACTTTTTCCCATTTAACTAAGCTCAGTGTACATGAAAGGATATGGGACCTTGATGCATCGTAAGGCGAAATGCTAACCCATAATAAAACGCCCGGATAATTTTAATTTTCAAAATCAGCCGTCGCAGAGGGTCACTGCCGTGGGTTCACACGAGGTTAATCAAAGGTTAGATATAACTTGGCATTGAGTTTCATAATGTGACACTGGCGTACGTTTAACTTAAGTATATCCCCGTACGTGGGACTTCAATGGGGGTGTGGTTCGCTGGCCCCCTATCTCATTGCTGGGGTTGTTATTCGTCCATGGGAAACTAAACGTTTTACAAATCAGTACCGAAACCTCCTTGATTCTTTAAGAGATTTCAAACGGTTCCCATAAACAGAATTTGACCTCCCACAAATAATTGCATTACGGATACTCGTGTTACGTATGAGGTACGAGAAAAAATATATATAAAAAAAATAATGACAGAGGGACGAGTGACAAAATTTTCCAAAAAATATCAGTCTTTCATTTTAACGTTTTACTGAAAAAAAAAAAAAAAAAAAAATTCCAAAATTTCACGTACCCACATATAATTTCCCATAAAATTCATCCCTTCGCAACAAACCCCATTCTGTACCAGACTAAGTGCCCGCCCACATTTTGAAGTTTCTGCGAACCGCTACATTCGGAAAGCCCATACTAGTATATATACATACAGAGGTGTTACCAGGGTTTTGGTCGTATGTGGATATGTCAGGCGTCACTGCCCTTGCCAGCTACTAAGCCGCTTAGCACTATGGGGTTTATGTTGTGCCCATGGGGGGGTACGTATCTTCTAACACCATAGTACCTATATAGGAACCAATGCCCTGTCTACTGTACATTATCTTATCCCCACCCCATATGGTACTAATACCTTTCTACCCCATTTTCCATGCCCACGAAGCCCAACAAAATCGCCAAGTACCATACCAAACACCCTTTTCCGTCTTTGCAAAAAACAACCCCCCTATATTTTAACAATAAATATTACATAATAACCCGATAAAAAAAAAGCGCCGTAATGTTTGTCAAAATACCGCGTAAAAACGAAGAAAAAATATAAATATCTTTATACAATTATGCGAAACTGTATCGTCAACCCTGTTTTGATTTCAGCAAGGGTAGGGACAGATACTTAGCTAAGCACTAACAGCGTCACCGGATTAAGGGGTGAAATGTTATTATTGCAAGGGGTACGTCTGCCCCTCCCTCCTCACCCGAGTACTAAGTAGCCTGGTTAAGTATGTTGTTTAAGCCAACACCGTAAGTAACCATCCCCGGAGAAATTGCCATAATGGTTTGCGGCGTCTAAACTCGGCCTTGGAAATACTTTGGCGAAACGGGAATGCGACAGATGGCTTTTAAGAATTTTTCGCGAAATTTTTTCTTTCGCGTGTGCCTCGTTGTAAAATCGTGAATTAACTTCTTAGCTTGACGTTTAACGGCAACATTTTTTTTTGTCTTTCCTTCGTTAAAGTACAGGTATACGCGTATCAAAGAGACGCGTAACTTTATTTTTTTTTCAGAGAGACGGAATTTCTTTGGTTTGAAATTGAAGCGACACTATACACGGTTCCTTATTAGCCTTGAGTTCCTAAGTCTTTCTCATGGCAGCACGGTACGTTACAGACGTATAATTTCCTGGAAGCTTTGAATCGAATGACTCTCTCTCTCTCTCTCTCTCTCTCTCTCTCTCTCTCTCTCTCTCTCTGCAGGGTGACTGAGATGAGTGTAACCAGCTTTCAAAGCTTTGAGGGTGAGGAAGCTCATTAACAGGAGCTTTCTGTTGCTTTACCTCCATCCATTCCTTCGCCTTCCACCTTCTAACTAGCACCTACAATCTACCAATATCTATGTATATAGATATACACTTACTCACAGCTATACCACCTTCAAGAGCTTGCCTCTCATTTCTACGCTACAAGTAACCAATCCAAATTCCTTATTTACATAAATACCAAAGCCCCGAAAAAACGAGGTGGACCGCCATAAAATTGTTAGGGGGGTAAAAGAAATATTTTTCCTTGACAAGAAACGACTGTTAGAATCATCCCTTATTTTTTTCTTCAAAATAAAAAATCTCCACCCTTCGCAAGGGGTGGCTGTACCCAAAAAGTATTTTGGAAATTTTAAACCGTTCTTTTATAATACATACTATACGTACTCATTGACAAAAATTATCGTTCCACGTATTCATAGGAACCTAAGCATAGTTATCTAAGCGTGCTGAAACGTTAGCATACGGGTTCCAGGGAAGACAGAAAAGGATAGTAAAATAAAAGATCAACTGTCTCCGTGCATCGAGATAGACGGGAAAGATGTGGGTAATGTAAGCGTGAAATAAAGGGCGTGGTTTTAGCGCGCAGTCGAGGATTGGCTGTGATGTTGGCTCCAGGGTCGATACTCGCCTGCTATAGTATCCACTCACCTGTACTTGATACTTATACCATACAAGTATGTCTCCTCGCCTGCTGAAAGCCATCCATACAAATATACCATATGCGCCATCAATCGAGAGATCATAATGAATTGAAAAAATGTTTGAAAAAAAAGCTAACATTGGTTATCATCGACAAATATGATTGAAGTGGACGACCTGCGTACTCCAAACCTTTTCCTCTCTTCCGTACTTCTTTCAACCCGAAGATATAAACATTGCCAGAGGATCTCTCGTCCACCTCAGCAATACAGCTTGTTCAATACGAAATTCAAGATCCTTATAAATTTTCTTAACGTTTATCACGACTCGTCGTTGTTTTCCTTAAAAGCCTCCTTACTACTGCTATATTCATATATATACGCAAGCTCGGGTCGAGGTATCTATAGTACAAGCGTACTAAACGCACCGAGAATATATCGCTACACAATGCGTATATTAGTATAATAACGCGATACCCATAATATGGCTAGTATCCTCTCATTGAAGGCAACAATGCCCCCGGTAGATGAGTTAATCGGCAAGTTCCTCCGTCGGTACTAAAGTCCGCGTTTTACGCTCTATTGTATTCGGCCGTACCCTTAATACGCTAAAGTCCATGAGTATAATATGTTGTGACCCATTATGGAAAGGCAGTATCGGAGAACAAAAGGATGACTGACATCTCCGGTGATCCCGATCGGGGTTCTCGACGGTTCTCAGTCACTTAACCACAGAACAACGTATACCGACCGAGTACCGATATGATCTCGCTGAGGTGGTTGATGATGAGAGCCACTGATGGATGGCCCGATGGAGTAATTCATCAGAGAGGAGGATGCCGAGTAACCCGATCTCCACTGCCACGTCCGCCCCTCTTTTTCCTCCACTATGCCTCCCCATTCTTATTCTGATTCTACGATGGCAATGGGGTCAAACCGCCTTCCTTCGTTAATTCGTCATTCTTTTGTCTCAATGCAAGAGCGGCCCTCTTTCGTCATTAAGTTCGATAATGAGATGATGTCATGGAGAGATCTCACCCTGGTGCGCAAGTACCTGCTGCATCGACTTTTCTTCTTGCTGATGGTCAATGTGAATTGGTCGTTGCTTTTGTACGTTATATATTTATATAATCATTTTTCAAATTTCTATTCTCTTCTCTATTGTAGTAAACGTCATAAATAAGGATACCGGAATTTAGGTACGGGTAGGGAGAAGACACTAATGGCAGCTGCTTCGGAGTTTCAAAGATGAGATTAGGTGTACGAGTGTATGTATGTATATGTATAGGTGCAAAACGAAGGCAGAAGGTACTCGATCAACTCCAGCATGATACTACCATGCGCCGCCCGATATTAGCGGACAATCAGGCCCTGATGATTTCATTAGGTCGACGTTGGCAGGATCATCATACTTTGTAACCGCCCTGCAAAAAGTATCCCTCGACAGGTCGCAACGACGCGAGTATAGCGGATTTGCCGCGTCGCGCCAGCTGGTGACGTATGATGATAGCGTGGGTCGTGGAATCAAGATGGCCGTAATAATATCATTATCCCAGTGGTCTCCGTGTTCGCCTCTCGAGTGAGACATTTACCGTAACGACTGCACATTCGTTTCTGAAATTTGTCGTGCGACGTTTTTAACCCCACACCACGGATAGTGTGACATATCCTGATTGGTTGGACAAGATATTTTTGTAATTAGGCTAATAAATATGTCTGGCGTCGTTGAGATCATATCTAAAAATAGAAGAGACAAGATCACCGATACCAAAGTCCTAGGAAGTAGGCCGAAATGCATATATATACTGTAACGATATATAGATATATACCAGACGTGTAACAAGAATCACGATACAGGTATACGACAACGTGCGGAATTTGTTTTGCGAATTTCACAGAGAGAAGTGCATTTGTTGCGCCCAGCGATCCTCATTTGGCGGTGTCCCTATATATACCGATGGTTTTATTTAACGCGTCGAGAGTGCAAAACGAGTGCGGGGTACGGCTTCATTAAGGGGCCGCCACACCGTTGGTGGCGTCTAGTGATGTATATCGTCGATATCTCATAGGAGGACGCGCGAGAAAAAACTCTTGGAAAAAAAAAGGGCGAAAAAAAAAGTATGGTGGACGCGTCCGGTAATGACGTCAGCGTCAGGGCAGCTGCCTTGGTTATTAATTAAGAGGATGGACGGATGGACGCAAACGCGTACGGTCGCTCGTCGGTCCTGAAATTCGCCCAGGGGACTCGGGAAAATTAATCGAGTCCGATGGATTTCGAGGTAGGCACAGTTTCGAGTGAAAATAAAAAAAAAATGAGTGGAGAATTAAAAAAAGAAAGATGAACGACAACCGCAGGAAAGGCCTTATGAGACATGGATACCTCTAGGCTAGCGCGTGCTAAGACTGAACTTAATTATCAGGAGGCACGGGGCATCCGCTAATGACTCGGAAAGCATCTAATGACGAAATTCATCAAAAAATCATCACGCCGTAGCAGCGACCGTATGCCAGACGACGAGATGATATTATTTTCACGAGTCTCCTCTTGGGTCTCCTTTATTCGCTTCCATGAGGTATTCGCTTTTTGCAATGTGGAACTTTTCAATAATTCATTGCAAATCGTACTGACGTTACGCCGGGCGGCTGCTCGAAAGCTCACCTTAAGCTCCTGCACCCTTGAGCTACTATGCATTATTCTCTCCTTTGCGAATATATTGGAACGATAGAGGCGCCGATAACTCGGTACTATATTAGTTTGAAGAACCGACCGCCACTTTTGGGTATCCCTAACTGGAGAAATTTTGGATGAAAAAAAAAAATTCGAAAATTAATCTAATCGCGAGCTTCCATACTCTCGGATAATAAATTGACTTGCAATTAGAGTGAAGTAAATTTAACGCAATTCGGATTCCATGATTTACTGGTAAAACTGAGTAGAATCTTTATAATAATTCAAGGAGTTAACGACGCTATGCAGATACATATGTATGCGAACGTGTTTTGCCGTTGGCGAAAGTTTGCTCCTTGGAAAGCCGGAGACTCGAGTCTTTGCCGCCTGTCGAGATTCGCCTTTACGACACTGAGATCGATATTATTTCGCTCCGCGAGAGTCAGGGAAGTTGAGTATATTTGAGTCAGGAAGCGCCTCCTTCCCTAGAATTATAATAATGAATGCTTAAATCAGCTTAGCTAGTCTAACTTCGCTTTTGCGACTACCTCCCATGTAAATATGGAAGTAGCTCTCTATAAAGTGGAAGAGTGGGAAGTGAGAACGCGCGCGAGAGAGAGAGAGAGAGAGAGGGGAAAAAAGCTAATGTATACATATATATAGTATACATGTACACAGAAGTAGAGAAGAAGAGTCGAGTTGAGTCGAGAGAACATTTCTAACAGGGTTGGGAAGAGCTGCCGGCATAGCAGGGATTCATGAATCCCAGATGCAGAGGATTAGACCGTCTCCTGGCGTGTTTCTGCTTTCGAGTAAGACGAAGGTAGACGCAACGCAGGCATGGATTATTACGAAAGTAATGCCCGTCGACGAAACGCTCGTTTGGATTATGAATTAAAGGGCCATTAGCCAAGTCCAGGGGTAGCATTTGCGAAATAGAATCCTTCCAAGGACTGTTTGTCCACTAAAAGACATCTTATCGTCAAAACATTCATCCTCCTCGCTTGTCTTTCACGTTACACAAAAATTAAGGTTATCTAAGACGAGTCACGGGTACACGTTCCTTTTTCACGTGGGTAGTTCGATCGAAATCGGCCCTGAGTTTTGAGACACGGTCCATTAAAGAGTAACGACTGGCAAAGTGGGTCGCCATCTTTGTACAAAAAACTTTGCTGTTCGACGTCTGGCTGAGAGTTCACGTAGGTATAAAATTGAGTAAAAATATAAAATATTAATTATGGTGTCTAAAAAAAAGAACTATTGTTATTATTTGATTGAAATCTGTCAATGTCTACTGTACAATTTTGACACTCGTAGTAGGCAGTGCTTATGACTATAGCTATTTGTATACGATTTGAGCACCTCTGATCCAGGGTCCAACTATAGAGAGCTCTAAACCGAATCCAATCCTGATTGACGTGAGGTAAAGAAGAGGGGAAACTATCGCGAGGATTATCTCTGGCGCCACTAACACCATCCTCGGACGCCTACGAGATATACTCTCATATTATATTCCATGGGGCTCAGGGGGGGTTAGAGACTCCAAGATCTGTAGTCATTCTCGGAGTAAAACAAAAGTCTGCCTGTCAAAATGGCTGACGGATCCTTCGATCTTGAGACCTTGTTGTTAGATCATCCGCTGATCCTGGCCCCGATGCCGAATTAAAAACTTCATCCGGTTCAAGCAGCACGTACCCCACCTACGCTCAGCGAGCGAAAAACAATTACAACTATCCATCTGCACAGAGCCACTAAACAGTTAATTTACAAGAAGCTTACAGTACACTCCTTGTAAAATTAAAGCGTACAAAATACTGAGGGAGCATAGAAGACATTTGAAATAATCTCATGAGAAGATCCGAGCTGCTCTCCAAATTGTTCGAGACGTAATCTCGGCAGTTCATAATTGTCACAACAATGGCTTAAAGCTCTCCGCCGTGGGAAATGCATTTATTTTGTCTACCGACTGGATTTGCCTCGATGGACGACCGAAGCTAACTACTCTCTCTCTGTCTCTCTCTCTGTCAAGCGAGAGAAAGGTATAAAAGAGAGAGAGAGAGAGACAGAGAGAGAGACAAGAAGAGACAATGCAAGGACTTGGAAGAAGAGAGTCAGGTTATGCTGGAGAGGATTGTTTGTGGGCAAACACAAGAAGGCTCTCTTAAGAGGTCTTCAGCGTATAGAGTCGTGTGGTGGTGATGCGTCTGGGACGATGACGACAATGACGACGACAACGACGAGGACGACGACGAAGATGATGATGATGATGACCACTGTGAAGACGCTTATGGTGCTGATGCTTATAGACGGTGGTGCTTGGTTGGTTGGTTGGCTGACTGGCTGGCTTGAAACCATCGCGTAAAATAAAAAAGAGGCATCGCGCCAGGGATGAAATTACCAAGTTGCAAGTCACTCCGGTAACATGTGAACCCGAACCTTCGGTTAGCCCAGACGTATTATAAGTAAGACATCGAGAGAAGGAAGAGCAGCAGAGAAGGGTAGAGTGAAACGAGAGAGAAGGACAGTGAGCGTTTCAGGGAGAGTGATCGAAGATCCCAAGGTGGTGAGGAGGTGCCAGCAAAAGATCTCGGGAAGATGTGTTCGGATATCTGATCACCGGAATGTACCCGGGGTTAGCACTCACTGAGCTACCGGAGTGCGCAACTTTCCCAACAGTAGGAATGAATGTAAATCGATCGGAAGAAACTACACAGACAGTGTCCTATGCACTGTGGTACAATGCACCACGTGTCACGAGTACGAAGCATATAGAGTCAAGTACTTACGTAGCTGACGGTAGTACCAGTAGCACAAGTGTACTACCGTCTTGTTTATCTTACGTCTACTCTCCGCTAACTGTAAGACCTCCTACGTGATTTCTACTCTGTCACTTTGCCGTTAAGTTGTAACGTCTAAATGTACCAGGTGATACATGAACGATATTTGTGGGTAACGTGTAAAGCGAGAAAAAGGTATCCGGCAATGTTTAACCTCTAAAAGTTGTCTTGCGTGAAAACTGTACTAGCTATGGAGTCTTGGTAGTTTCTACGATCAACCGCTAGAGTGACTATTCGAATTAGCCGATGGTGAGTATATGCTGTCCTGTTTTCATTCCCCATCAGAATTCATGTATTTTCCACGTAGCAACCGGTAAAGCTAAGAGCGCTGGTCACTCCGAGATATTCTTCATGGTGTAGAAAGGCAAACAGCACCATACGAGGACATCGAGGACAGGACAGAGCCAGGGATGCACGGTTAGTTAGGGTTTGTGTTTGCCGAGCGAGTTACCCTAACCTAACTCAGGCGGTTGGCGGAATTAAACGTTCGACGGAGGCTCGTTAACGTCATGAATATGTACCCTCCTACTCCGACTCCCACTCCATTCCAACAGACTGCTGTTTGCTGGTTAATATTCATCGCCTCGTGGTTACAGCGACGGGAGATCGGGATGATTTTCGATGGTTCTGGTTACAGTCGATTTGATCCTGAATTAGGAGATCGGAATATTGTAGCACAATCCGTGCAATCGATTTGACGGAATACGACTGGCTGGCAACAAGCCGTGTAGTATTGATAGAGCAATGAATGGGAGGCCTGTGGAAGAAGAGACAGAGTGAAAAAAAAAAGAGACGACTAAATCATTGGAGAAAAGTAATATGGGTTTTATGAAAGGTTAAAGGACGAACTTAAGAAATACATTGAGACAATCACGACGCTGCTTCGTGGGCAATGGGATCTAGTCGACATTTTCCTACGTAATTTATTTCAACACGAATTTAGAATCCATTATGACCAAGAAGAAATATTGAATGATAGTCACTGAAGTGTACTTCATAAAGCGTAGCTCTTCTGGTAAGCTCGATACATTTATCAAGAGCGGTTCAATTATTTTCCACAAAAGGATACACGGCGAATTCTCTACTGCGGTACTTCTTTATTGCTTATTTTCCTTTTCACGAAAAGCGAATGGGTTTAACCAGGCTTGCCCGAAGATCGTTACGGCGAATAATACAATGGGAAATGCCGTCTCCGATGTGTTTCTCTCTGCTTTTTTTTTCTGTCTTTTATGTACGCTAACGCGAATAAATATCCGTGGATGTTTGGTTGCGGCAAAATCATACAAAGAAACGTTACGGTGGATGCGTGGCTGTGGTTTAACAAACGATTATCACGATCGACCATCTAATGCTCATTAGTTAATTACCAGCTTGACAATCTTATTTGAAAGTCAGAAATAGCCGGAGGCAGTTCTTTACTATCCCAAAGCATAACCCGTAAATACCCTATAGGCATAGTCAGAAGTTATGATTTCCTAGCAGGAAGGCAACCCTTGAAAACCGTGACAAGTCAACAATGGACGCCATAACCAATCCATCCGCTACGTCGTTTAGGTTTAGGTGCCAGAAGACGTAGGACTAGTGTATAGTTAAACAGGTTGAATGCTGCAATGTCAGATATACCTATTGACATCTAGGCATATCCAATCATCGAGAAAGAGTACAAACAACGCAACGATCATTGCTTCAAGAGATACATTCGTTGATCGATAGTCAGCTAGAGTTTGCTGACCGAATCAAAGGGTCGTTAAGGCTGGAGGCATTTTAATTGGTGGTGTTGGATCGATTCAGAAGCCGAAAAGTTCAGCGATCCTTGGGATACAATGGCGGCCTCGTAGAAGGCTTATTGAAAACTATATAATGGGTACAATCCGCGGAGAAAGTTAATCCCTGGTCGAGAAATACCTCGTGGACGAACGAACGGGCCCACGTACGACTTACCACAGGTAGTTTCGTAATCGATCAAAGAGGATGGATGGGTCTGTATGTAACTACACGTTTCGTTTTCCTACAAGTTGCCTTGGACGTTCAGAGAATGAATTTCGCGGCGAGCATTAATCGTCAAGATGGACGTGACTACTGTTAAATGGCTGAACAGTGACGTTTCTATTACCGGATTATATCGTTTTGTCTCTCATAGATTAACTGTACGTATTTCGAACAGGTTTTCGATCGAGAGACAGTAAGCTTAGAAATTTTTCTATCAACGCCCCACGGCGCTTCAGTGCACACTTGGCAAACTTGATAGCCTTGGGCAATTCGTATGTGAATTTATCGATTATTTATAATATACGACTGACAACATGGAAAGTTCTAAGTTCATTCGCTGTGACAGGAGGTGGGCTGGCGCGTTACGCAGGTGCTAGTTTGTGACGTCTCGAAGTAAGTAATTCGCTGGTCATTTATATAAATAAGAAGCAGAAGTGATACCCGGCTCCCTGGTGCCTTCGTGGTGACTCTACACTTTACATTATTTCCGATCCCCATAGAGAGAGTCGGGAATCACGCACGGGGATTATGAGTGCAGAGGCGCGCGCGCAACTGAGCATTCAGAAACGTGTTTGAGGTGTGTGTATCGTTAGCGTATTTTTTTTTTGCTGACGAGAAGCGCGTATTTGTTTTTAATGAGTGGGTACAGTCCATGCCGAGATCGAACATTGTCAAAAAATTGGCCCGAGTGAGGATCTTTGCATTGTTAAAAATATGTGACGTAAAAAATATTTTACTTTTGCACAAATAGAAGAGAAATTTACCGTGGTGGATTTTGTTGTTTATATATATTTTTTAATATTTTTATTAATTTTACTTCTTTATTGACCGTGGGCTTTTGGACTTTAATTAAGTTCGGAAATTTTGTACGGATGTTCAACTTACCTTGGAACATGAATAGTCAACGGAAGACGTCCCTCCTGCTAGACATATGACAATGCTAGGGTGGTAGCAGGTCGTCATAACACTCGTCCACATCTGACAAAAGACCCCTAAGTAAATAAACATTCTAACGAACCAGTTACTTAGCCACTAAAGTCCCTGGTGACCATCGTTCACTCGATCCCTGCTCCCTGAAAAAGAAAAATATCCAAAACGCGGCTGTCCGGTAGTACTGAACTGGTCCACCTAAGGGAGTATGATTATCGGGATGCTGCAAGCTGAAGAAATATCCTGTACCAGATTTACCAGTTTCAAGGACACGAGTTTGCCATTCGGGAAACCGATTACTGGATTTTATTGAGTCACCCGAGAACGAAGAGGTTAAGTACGGGTACCGGTCCAGATTTGATTCTGCATCCGTCACGAGATGAAAATATTCATACTGTTATTACAGCCTTGGTGCTGGCAGTTTGGGAAAGAGTCGATTTATTTACAGTGCTGTAATGAGGCGTCGGCGAAAGGGGTGTAAATTTGCTTACGTCACAACGTAATAGATATACCCATAGAGAGGGTGCAGAGGTAAATAAATACTTTTCATTGAACTAAGCGAAACGTCATGGAAAAAGGGTTTGATACCATTGATAAAGATAGACTGGTTCTAACAATATCAAGGACAATATCTAAACGCATTCGTTTCACAGACAGCTCCAAGAAAGCCTTTTGAGTCCGGGGGTCTAGTTGGGTCTCAATTAACCCATCAGCTACTGAATGGCTCCGGCGCTTAACTTACCTGACGACGAAACCAAAACCGACGCAAGAAAGAAAAAAGAAACCGAAAAAAAAAAAAAAAGAAATAAAGCAAAAGAATTCCGAGCGAAGCAAAATGACGTAGAGATATAGAAAAATGAGCGACCAAGAGAGAATGTGTACGGGGTATAGGAGAGCGGGAAAGAAAGAGAATAAAAGAAAAAAAAAAAAGAAAAAATAGTAAATGAACAAGCAAAGAAAAGACGTGCGCGGCTCCTCAAACCGCTTAATTAATTCGGATTTATCCGAGGCATGACGGGTCAGATTTTAATTCAATTCTCCCCTTTGTGCTTACAGATCTTCCGTCACTCCATGGCGTCTCGACGCGTTTTGCTTTCGTGATTTTACTCCCGGCTGCGATTCACCGCGATTGCTCTCGTAATTAACGCGTCGCAACGACACGTTACTACCGTGCAACCTTATTATACGTACCGTGAACGTTGTCAACGCTACGTTCAAGATGGCTGTCCCGTTCTCCCGCGTCTTTTTTGAACGAAAGAGGAAACGAGTTTGTTTTGTCGTTCCAGCGTGACCGTTCGTACCTTCGTCCAACATAAGAGAAACCAACCTTATTATACACACCTTGACAACCAACTCCCACGATTACGAGATACCAACTAGTACGTACTTACCGACGCATTCAAAGCCACCTTCACACTCGCACCTCGGAATCCTTTCACGACCTGTACTTATCGTCCCTGACCCCGAAGACTCGTAACCATTCCAAAGAAATGGCAAAGTCCTTATCCGCAGTTCCGGCTGTCATGATGATCCTGTCGCCAAGTATTCTCCATCAGCCACGTAAGACCATATCGTTTCATAACCGTACGTATAAAACTGTCAGTTGTAATAGCCACTAGGTAAAATCACCATTAGCCAAATGAACGTTGACTCTGAATATATGACATCCTTGTCGAATAAAAATTGAATTACTACCATTGAACTGTGTTACTTTGGTATCTTTCGTGTCAGGTGGTTAGCGTTCCTTCCTTTCTGCCTTTACGGACGAGTCACACCTTGCAGGAAACACTTGAGAGTTAATTGCTCTTTCGCACCCTCTATACCAGACTACCGGTATCAACTGGGATACTGCGGTATCGATGCACCCTGACGATAATTTCGTTTCTTGTAACCGAAGACAAAAAATCCAATACCATTGCTGTAGGGTCTGGATCGCATCACGGTAGCGGGAATTAATCTGCACACCCTTCTGGAAGATTAGGGATTTGGGGAAAGTAAGATTTCCGTTTGAGGATGATAGTGAAGGAGGGGGTTGGTGGTCCAGTGCAACAGAGCAATCTCTTCGAGTGTTTACCGTATGTCCGACAAGCGTGTCTATCAGTCGTGCAAAACTACCCTGCGTAGTTTCTCTTATCCGATACGCCACTCACCCCTTGTATGTACATATACCAATATGTATATATGTCTCCCTCATAGACTCTATCACACGGCATACTGGTGTACACCAATGCCAGGGTACTATATAGCAGAGACTAGGTAGCTAGGTCTCTCGAATTTCCTCCCTTCGTGATATTCGGGTAAATTCGGGGAATTTCGAGAAATTGCCGGAGGCAGAGTCGGCGCTGTTTGCCACGATGTCTAGATTGTTGAATCACGGGCAGCGTGCGAAGAAAGGGAGCAAATAAAGGGTTATTGTATTTGCACCAAGGCTTCGCTCAGTTCGACGTCAGATATACTCAGGGATTTAGCAAGGCTCCCTTTGTCAAATCTGCACCTCGTCTTAGGACGAAAAATTCTATCATTTTTTTTTAACGTGATAAATATATATATATATATATACTTTATACGAATGGTCCGATCTTTTAATTACGTCTAGCACTCGTGTATAGGCATACCGCGTAAAATCGTATAGAAATAGTTTGTTTTCGCTATAGTAAAGAAACTGATGGAGGTAAACTGTCTATATGGGTATCCGAGTAGATTGATACCGCTTGACGTAACGTTAACGGTACCGACGGGGTGTATTAACGTTTCGACGTAATAGGAGTGGTACGAGAGGGATAGGAACGAGCCATCATGCCTTGTGATTACGTTCCCGAGTGCAGCATAGCCTCTCATTAGGAATCGCGTGGCGCGTGCAAAATAAGGGTGTATCGCCAGTCGGGAAAATTGTAAGTGTCGCGAGATCAAAGGTTCCAGTAGTAACGCGATAGCGCCCACGGTTACTTACGATACGTAAAATCAACCCCTGGAAAAGCTCCTTGGTAAAGGTACGCAACCCTATCAAAGCCGAATAGAATTTCATTGACATAATAAAAAAAAAATATTTTTTTTCACTGGGAAACGTCAGTCACAGAATTTTCGTACAGCTTCATACCTCGCAATACATTATTTCGTGTCAAAGGTCAAGAGTCGATAATCGATTAAGGAGATGGTTGGAACGTTATTAATTTTTGAAAATGGTCTTATCGTCGTTTCACCACTTTCTTTTAGGGTAAACTACCATTCGAGGGTTACTACTGTAAATCACGCAGTACCTTGGAAACTAAAGTAGCTCGCGTGCTCTTCGTTCGTTCGGTATCAAAGAGGGAATCGATACTCGTAGCTCGTAGCTACATTCACACCACTAGGGTCTACCTGGACACAAATCAAAGTATGCCATGTAGAAAGGATGCCTGGCAATTACTGTGCTTGTGTAATAACCGACCTGGAAGCGTGTAATATATCCAACCACCCTGAAGTGTGCTGTGTGACTCTCTAGCCCGCGTACATCCTATATCATTCGAACAGGGTGAAAGCCATTCTCTCAGATATGATCGGGCTGCCGTGCGCCCCGTGAAGTTATTTACGATCGATAATTAGCGGTATCTATCGCTGCCGGCGCCAACTTCACGTCGTACTCCGCCCAGTCAGCCAATGATATACCACGAGGCTCTGTCTTTGCTCTTGGCTAACTTCAAACGAGTATCTACTTACATTGTAATATTATTCCCTGCGGGACGTAGACTTCGATGGAAACTTCGAGAAGTCACCGGAGCATTCAATACCAATTATTTGTCCCTTTTTCTTATCCGCCATTTCGATTCTTTACAGCTTTTATAAAACTACGTGTGAAATGAAAATTTCGTTTTCTTTTCGTCGATGCTCAGTGTACTATTGTAGCGATTGGAATAGAAGACTGCTCCTGTTGAATTTCATTATTTTCAGGTTAATTAATACGATTTAAGATACTGGACGCTTTAAGCTTCTAACCAGATGCTTACCAATTCGTAAAAACCGTTAAGTCTTTACCCATTAAGAATAGAATTCGTGTACGAAACAATTAACCGAGCGAAACAGCAAAGTTCCATATTTCATAGTAAAATCATTATATTGTCGGTCTCGAGGTCGTTTCCCGTGTAAAAGTGTCACGGGGGCCGTACAAATAATTAATCATCACGATGGTATTACGAAATAGGTGAAGAATGTACTTAACGTTATGAAAATGGAAAACGAAAAAGATCCTGTTGATTTCGGATGGAAACGACGGAACCTTGTTAATCAACGAACGAAATAACCAGCTGAAACATTCAATGACGTTCGAATGGACTATTCTTAAAGATTTCAGACCCACGATTGCCAACCATTCCACCAAGCACCTAGAACTCGTCTGACGTTGGCTGGTGTATAAAGAACAACGAAATGCGGAAACGAACGTTCCATTTGTCATGGTGCTTGACGTTCTTCCGCTCGTCCATGTTACGTCACGTGTATAGCTTTAACCGTATCATCGAGGTTCTGGATTGAAATTGGAAATACAAAAGCTGTTAAATATTTAGAAAGATACTGGTTTGGAAAATCGGATAGAGACCACCATGTCGCAAATGGGATATGAACGGATGACAGCGCGGTATAAACATGTCACGCGTCCCGAAACGGAATGAGAGTCAAGAGTGCTCGACGGAAACGGAAGTGCCTGTCATAGCTGCTAACGCAAACACATCGACTTAATATTCACGTATAACAGACGCTTGGAAGGACGTGCCTTGGGAATCGAGCATTCCTAGATGTGATGAAAAGGATAGGTCGGAGAGACGAGGATAAAAAAATATTTGAATTAATTGAACGTTAATCAATTTAATATTAATTACTTTCATATTAATTATTAAATTAGGGTAAATATTTTTGTAAAATATTTCAATGGCTTCTACGGCTCGTATACGTGATGCGCGTATCTCGAGGATGTGGATACTTTTTTTTTTCTTAGGGTTGTAACTATGCCATGTGGTCAGCAGGCTCTTGGTGATATTTATGTAGCAGTAACTGTCCGCCCTTCGAGTAAAGGGTTCCTAAACGCATCAATTTCATGCTGCGGCGCGAAAAGGGCGTGAATATTTGAAACGGATATCCATCTTCGGTCACTTTGTTATTTTCGCGATGCGATCGAGACTTAAGGAATTTATAGGACTTATCGGTAGGACTTGTAAATTTATACGGATTAAATTCGCGATGTAGATTATTGAAATTAATGCTAGCAGACAAGACCGAACGAAACATAGGGATTTTGTAGTTCGGACTAGGAATCCTAATCGCATTAGTATTCTTTTCCAAACGATTTGTTTTACCTTTACGAACGATTTGCAGAATCGGTAAAAGCTTTGTTCGCTGTTCGGTATAATGTCCCATGTATTTGGATCACGTTCCACGATATGTCAATATAAAGGAGTCTTTGCGCTTCTGCATACCAATTCAGAGGCGGAGCAGCTTGTTATCCTAAATACACGAAATCCTTTGGAGACGCAGACCCGTCCCTTGCTACGTCGTGGATAATGCTAGACAAATTGACGATTCAATCGAATCCTAAAGGATACACGGCGCTGCTTTCACGGCAAAAGGATCAATTTAAACGACTTAGGGAAATTGATCAAATGGTCCTTTCTTCTTAATAGTTGCTATCTAATACTGAAGCAACCATGATAACCCAACTCAACGATTAACCTATAATTCTGTATAGTGTAATAAAAATGATGTATATTAACCCCAAAATATCTGATTCGAGAGAAAGTTCAAAAATTGTCAATCCTCAAAATCCCACAAAAAATCCTTACCAACGATATGACCAGCGCTTCTTATCCCAGTAGGAAAAATCAAGAGAGAATTCTAAAGTACGAAACAAAGGTTCCGTTCGTAAGAAACACGAAGAATGGATTTCTGTGAGAAATCTAATTTTTATCGGCGATCGCTTCGCTACCCTGGAATATCGGCTCTGGTGGCGCAGCCATAGGTGAGGGGTGTAAAACAAACGAGTCGAAAAGTAAATCGCGGAACGAGTGAAGAGGGATTCTTTTTATTTTCGCAGTTCTGGCACACCGTGGATGGAGTGAAAGGGAGCAGAGGAGATGGCAGAAAGAAGGTGGTAGGTATAAAAGTGGGTGGGTGGGTGGGTGGCTGGTGGGGTTCGTCTCGTAACTCTCAACGAAAGATTGAAGTGAGGAAAAGAAATCTCGTGCTTTATTTTCCTCTCTTTAAATCGGCAATCTCCTCTCTCTCTCTCTCTCTCTCTCGTACCTTTCTTACACCCCTCTATACCGCCATCACCTTTACACCTTACCCTCTCTCTTGTCATTCCTCAGACTCACCAACCCTCCAGTACCGATAGTCGATGCCGTTTCCTTCATGCCCACCATTGACTATAAAATATTTACTTTTGATAATGAGGTCACGGCCCGACGTAGGGGTTCTACTGAGAGTTTCTCAAAAAGCAAATAGGGGTGGCTCGTAAGAATTATCGTAACACCTACGACATTGCAGCAATGCTAATCGCGTTATCAGTCGGAGCATATTTTTTGTCGATCTGTTATCAGGGCATCTCATTGTAACGATAAGAAACGTATAATTATGAATTACCGTAAGTAATTATTAAATCTACCCTAAGTCTATCTGAATGTAAAAATGAGATCAAGACTAAGGGATGGTTTGTATACCGATCTGTACTTCTTCGTATTTCTACCATCTTGTTGCTTTTTCTCTCTCACCTCTCCTACGTAAAAATGAAACAATAGCATCCCGCGGTAACACAAATACCCTAACAAGCTAATCACGATATCAAATTCTTTGCCTGTCAGCGAGGTATTTCGATGCGAAGATATCCGGCCGCCGAAGCAGTAGGGGGTCTGCCATGAAGAAAAACCTTCGGATGACCGATTATGATGAAGCGATTTTACTCGTCGGGACGCTACAGAACAATCTACGACCAAGTACCATACTAATAATTGAAACACGCAATCTCGTACTTATGATAACACATCGTTCCTCCGAGATGTACTTCTAGGTACATGTATCTAGATGATACCATAGGATCCTAGGGTATCTTAACCCAGTCCCAGCTATTTTCATAACAGATAAAAAAATGCAAGTTGAACAAATTGAATTTTCTAAAAAAATATTTTCATCCCCTTTAATTCAATGTTTTTCGGTGAATATTTTCACGTAGATTCTACCCTGTTCTTTAACGGGTTCCAAAGTGGTACGTACTGCTGATAAAAAGCAAAGGAGCAAGACTCGAGAAGTTGGCGTCTGGAGGAGTGTATGACGCACCAAGTTCGTGCGTGTCAGATCGATCATGCTCCAAGAGATGCCCTGCTGCGATACAGGACACTAGCTGCACAATCTGTTCTTATGGACCTCTCTTATGTTCCTACGTCCCTCTTCGTATTTGATATTATAATAAAACATTATCTGGCATCCCCATCCTAGCACCGACGTGATGACTCTATCGGACGTGTCTTGGCCGTTCTGAGAATCACAGGGACGTGAGACTAGAGGCTGTTTCAGAGGTCTTGTTCGAAAGTTGCGCTCCTCTCAGCTCGGCCTTCCTCTTCTTCCTCGACCATTTTCTCGTTGGCCCTCACGCATGCGAACTCACCAGTCATCCTGGACCCCGTCGGCATCCTGGAGACGAGGACAGAGGGATGAAGAAGGATGAAGACGGAGATGAACCAAACAAAAAAAAGGAACTGGTTCGCACGTCCTGTATAACGAGAATAAAATTATGTCTACCAATAATGGCGCCCTTATGGTCTGCTACGGTTTCACTAAGATTCCAATCAAGGATTCCAGTGATTTTCTCTCATGATTTTCACGACCCGCAAACCATTCGCAACGCCTCGGTACTCCTTGTTGATGACGCGTATGGTATATCTACAAATCCGCACAATGCGCCATTGTCCAAACAATCAGTACAGAATAATAAGACAGAACTATTTTCTTCGATCTATCTCTGTGAAGCATTGTGTAATGTACTACAAGCTCGTTCGACATTCCTATTAGATACTTATCGTCTAGTTCGACACGAGCCAGCACGTACCTAGGTCCCCAGTTACTCTCTTTTCTCTTTAACTCTCACCCCTGCGTACCAAAGTCAGCTTCCCCTCCGGTTGGCAATACTGCACGTGGCCGAGATTACAGGGTGCCGCCACCCTTATTTCGAAGTCTGAAAGATTATTTAAATTCGACACCCCCCCTTGCTTACTCTCATTCCACCATCTTATTCCTTCTCGCCGTCCATGTCTTATTCTTTATATACCCACTGGCAATGCTAAGGCTCACCCAAAACATTTTTCTAACTACTTTCCACCCAACGTGCTACATAGAAAATTAGCCAGGGCCATTACTCCGTTTCCTTAATACTACGTGATTGTAATATTTACAGCAAGATTCTTATTTCCACTCGTACCAACTATTAACCAATCTTAACTACTATTCGGAATACAATTATTATTTCACCATTCTGCTATATTATGCGTACAAAGATATTTGCCCCGCACGACAATGACAATCGGATGGTCGTGAAACGGTTATGAAAAGTTCTTAGCGTGGAGACGGACAAGGACGAGACTCGAAGACGAGAGGAATGGAGATGAGTATAAAAAGAAGAAAGAGAGAAAAAGAGTGAAAGAAAAATGGGGAAGGGAGGGGACGGGGGGGGGGGGGTAAGAAAGACAAATGAGACAGAGATGAAAGAGTGACTCTCTCGTTCTCTGGGAATCTTTAATTCTCCTCGGCTCGTGAGGATTCGCCTTGTGGTCGACGTTCGCAATTGCATCGGGTCCCGCGTGAGGGCCCGTGACGAGCTGCGGTCGAACGTCATCATCGTAGCTCAGCCACTCTGACAGACGAAGCTCCTATGCATGGGAGCATTCTAGCGTTCTAAATTGCTCCCCCTGACATGTTTATTTGACGCGGTGGCTGCCGACGACCCGACGCGCCTCTCCAATTTGCCGGATAATATTTTTCACTTCAGGTTCCTATATATGGGTAGGTAGGTGGCTAGGTAGACAGAGGCACTCCGTTCAGGAGCCATGAGGTATCTAAGAATGAGCTATGAGTATAGGGCCACGTGAATGAACCTATAATTAAGAGTATACCAAGATTAAGAGGTTAGGTTGGTTCATCACCTATGAACGTCGGTATTGTCAATTACGTTATAAGTCGATATCGTAGCTCTAATATAGACTGGTACCAGGGTGCAAGTTCAGCCACGTGTAGTACATGGTAATCTAGGCTACCGTTGTTCCAGGCATCGCTAGAGGATGGCTGTGATAAATTGCTGGTAAATGACACCTTGCATAATACATTTTTAATTCCGGTAGGCGCATTGTTGAGCCGAGCTCGATATCACTGACGGATCTGTGACGAGATATCGCATATGCGCATCTCAGTCGTTAAGCCATGGGTTTTTTTTTTTTTTTTTTTTGCAAGATGACCACGATGACTATCTGTACAAATGAGTGCCATTTGTGCTCCGCGTCGAGTTGGTGGGTATACGTGTATGGGTACGATTCAACCTAGATATGTATACGTGTGTGTATATATCTCTTTGTAGGATATTAGGAATATATTGATATTGCGATATTGCGCAATTGGACGTGGGTACATATTAGAATTCCAGTGGATATAAAATCATCAATTCAGGATTGTCTTTCGTAGCTGATCCAGATGAGTCCAAAATGTTCGTATGATTTTAGCGTCGTATAAGGTTCAGCAACGGACGTAGAGAAGTGGGAAGCGACCTCTAACGTACATATGGTTTGCATAAGATATGCATATGGTATAGTCAAGGCCTGCCAATTTGTGCTTATTAATTCGAATTATCGCTACTAAGTGGGTGTGCTGTCCAGGATATTAAAACCTCTGACCTTTATACCAGAACTGCTCGACGAAAACCGCCAACCACTACCATGACGTTCCGGAGAATATGAATGATTTCGCTAAATTTTCTTTTGAGGTGGAAAAACTGTATACGTAAAAAGGACAGTGGATGACATCGGGTGCCGAAGTGTCCCGGTGAGACTGTCTCGACGAATCGGAGTTGCTTGCTAGGCGAAATCAATGGAGGACACGTGGTGCACTTGGGTCATTCAAGAAATTCCGCATGGAACAACCATCTATTGGTAAGACGAGGAAGCTTGTGCCAGGAAACTGTTACCAACCTAACCGGTATAATAATAACAATCGCGTATAATAATAACAGCAAGACCCCAGTGTAAATCCCGCCCAGGAACGCCCTCGAGGAAGCTATTGGCCCGATATCCCTAGACCGGGAAAAGGCTGCCATGGCCGTCGGAACCCCACGAACGGTCCAATCAGAATTCGTATCGACGAAACAAAAGGCACGCACCGTGGCTGAGAGGGGTGCATGGAGAACAAATGAATGTCGCGGTACCTCCGAGGGTGCCGAAGGGAATTGCGGAGTTTTTGATGTATTAAACCCCGGCTGCTACGTGACACCGAATGCTAAGTAGACCTTTGAAATAGTACACACCAGATCCAACCGCTACGTCGCGGAGGAGCACCCTTCAGGATTTATTATTATCACTGGCTGAGGGTGTTATTATCGTTATTTCCTAGCTTGATAAATCAGACCATTTTTTGTCAAGGCTCACCTCACGCGCGTGACATACGTGCGATCGGTAGCCATGATAAAACGTCCTCTTTCGCGTCTCATCGTCATAGATGTAACACGTAGGGAGCCATAAGACGTCGCAGGGCTCATTTAGAGAACAAAAAGACCCTTTTCTCGATATCTAATCTCTAAAAGATAACCCATCTAAGGCTGAATGAGTAGTTAAGGCACATGGCTCCAATTCCATCCACGGCACTGTGTATCCTCTTCTGGTTTCCAGTCGAAGAAGGGTGGGTTTGTCTGGGTCACTCGGAGGTCTGACTTTTCCATCTTCTTCCACGTTTCCTTCCAGGAACCAAAGCTAGATCATTACTGTTTGTTTGTGCTCCCTGTTTGGTCGACAATCGCTTTCCTCCGGGGCCCTATAATTTGGTAGCCCGATTGGCTGTTGGCGCTGCTCAATTAGGGAGGCTCCAGCCTGGGCCCACGATGGAGTGGAGTGGCAGTTAAGTGATGTTCATCATGTTCCTTGGGGTTTTATTTTCAGACATTTTGAAAGTGTCCCGTCATATCCTGCTAGACCCCTTTTTCTCAGCTACCGTTTCCACGTTACCTTCTTCACCCTGAAACGTACATCCAATGAGAACATGGCATTACAGAACTATGATCCAATGTTATTTCATTATATTTACAACGCAAGGTATTATCGTGGTTGAGCGAAGCTACTGCGGTTACATAATTTGCAACCACCATACTAAATATACGTATGTCAGGCAAGCAGCAATTTCGCTACCGAATTTAATTTTCTGTACGTTCCGTTGATACCAGAATGACTATCCTATATCTGTATGTATATATATCTAGTATAGATACACCAACGGTATACCGCACTCATCTATAGCTTGGTAACGAATCGAACATCCATGTCTAAATTTCGAATCGACCTTCCGCCACTCTCCGGACGACACGCATAATTGCGCCACGAGCGAGCCGAAATTTCGTTCAATACGATCGGCGGAGCAGTTTCCCCTCGCGAGCAACGACCAAGTTATTTCCGTCAGTTCCGGTTTCGAGAAATCCCCTAGATTCGATCCCGCCACGAACTCGACTTGCTGTTTGTACCTGGGACACGTATAGCTGACGTCTTAAAGCCAAAATTGAAATCTGCATTCGCGATGCCCATTTGTAGCCGAGCTACACGTCGAATAAAAATCACCTTTCATATAAATACCAAATCGAATCATTCGTTTACATACGTACGAAAGCCAGAAAGTGTAAAGATACATTCGAAATGGGACGTGGAAATCAATTTGACGGTCGAGCGAACGCGTGCCGAATTACCTCTACGTGACGTTGACCAGTTTCGCAACTTTCTCATTATTAACGTGGAAGCCAGAGACAATCCTTGTTTTTCCCGAGTGATCCTGCCTACTGGGTACCCTGTGGATTATTTTGAATCTGTAAAATACATATATAACTTTTACATGTAAATTCATAGATGTAATGGTTCCTTACTGTATTGCATGGTAGCTCAATGAAAACGTTGATTAACCTTTTGCGCTCGATATAATCCTTGACGGGACAAGCTGCTAATCCTCATCCTGTCGTCCTGCAGTTCCAGGACCGTGCGACGGGACGGATTACAACACGTACCAAATTAACCTTTGTCTTCGGATCTAGGGTCCCTGTCCAATAACGCCTCTGTATCTAGGGTAGATGTCGTTTACATGAAAATTCACTTGAACCAACCTGCGACTAATGGCGACGTAGGTCACGACACGACAGTCTCACACAACAGGTGTCCTAGGTCCTAGGGATTTCGATACCCATCGATAAATCTTCGTATTACAAGGTCCTGATGTCCAAACCGTTTGTCACGAACGATTCTACCTGATGAGACCGTTGGTGGTATTTTTGGGGTACATGTAAAAAATGTTCTTTCCCTTGTGGATGGATTAGCGACGTAATTAAAAAATTTTTGATCGATTTTTTATAATTTTGAATTTCGACCAATGATCGATTAAAAAAACTGTTCGGGCAGATAAAATCAAAATGTTGAGAAGCGTCGGAAAATACTCATAAAATGGCGTCCTTTCGAGGGGTGGTTACATATATATTCCAACCCCTCGTTCAAACCCTCCGGGCTAGGGGTGCGGCATGTAACGTTATGTAACCGTATACATACCCAAGATCCCTTTGGGTTATGGGGTAGGGCTTTGTCAGTTGGCCATGTGTCGCTAATGCGACTCCCATGGGGGGTCATTTCTATTCTATTTCCCTTTCACGGGGTGTGTCGCGACCTCCCCCTTATCGCTTATGGTAAACGCATCATGGAGACCCCACAAGGGTGCTTGCAGATTGACGTAAAATCAATGAGCGAAGTCAATGGGTTTTGTCACCCTATGGATGGACTTTGGACTCTACGGGGTTGCCACGAGTACTACGTTTTTGTACCATTAACGAACTCGTTACCCACTTATCAGCGTGACTTTCCAACCCCCCAACCCAATTCTTGCCATACGAAGAATTATGGTCGATGACCATGTGAATGAAAAATTTTGTAAATTCACTCTTGTTATTTATACATTTTTATAATAAAAATTCATTTTTTAATATCTATAAAAATACCACGTAAACAGACCTGGTAAAATAATTACACTAACATATGTTTCATTCGTCAATCTGTAACCGACACTCGACTACCCGCAAATTTCACAATATATACATATATACATATATACGTATGAGTCTATATATATACATTTGATCTTCAACAATACCCATTGGAGTGGTGTCTCGAAACTCGAAGAGTCATCGCCACTAACGAGACGCCATAGCACTCGTATTCGCCATTAAAGTCTTTCGAAAGAATCTTCGACCTTGCCGATACGAAGCACCGTACGAAATTCATTCGTCGCGGTTCGGAATTCACGACGCTCTCAGCCTGCTACCGTTAAGATATGATTTTATTGGTACGACGTTTCTAGCCGGTTCTTACTTCGCTGTATATCGTGAATCTGGCTGTTGCCGTATGTGAAAATCATAAACGAAATCATACGGTAATGCAACCAGTTGGTTATCCGTGACGTCATACGTCGTTAATTTTAATAACGAGGCGATTTTGTCCGACGGTATATGACGCATGTTCCTCAAGATCCTTCTTACGAGTGGCAGATGGAGTGCGGTCGAAATACTGATTCCGGACTGCGATAGTAAGTGAATTATGATCGCTTGCTCTGCACTTGTCGACAGTTCGAAATTATATCCATTATGTATCGTGGAGCGACGCTAATACGAAAGTAAGGCATGACTTCTTATTTTTGTTTTTGGATTTATTTCCACTATGCGGAGATCAAGTGCCGGGAGGCATGACTACCTATAATGGACTAGTAGCAATATGAATGTGTACTGGTAACTTGATTAGTACCGTGTAATAAAAAATATTGGTTGTACATACAGAAGTGATTTTTACGTATCAAGTCAAAATCACACATTGCTTTACAGACGCGGTTGGTACTTGGTTGATAATTTTTAAAATCTATTACAGCATAATGGGTCGTTTGTATTTTTTTAACGATCTAATGCATGTAATAAATTACGTATCGTCAGATTGGTTTTGTTGTTATTATCGTCAGTAGCTTTGTAGGAAATAAATAGGATTTAATTTTTTCTATAAATTGGGAAAATATTTAATGATTTTTTTTTTGAAAAAAAAAACAAAAAAAAAATGTTACGAGGTACGAAAAATTACGATGAATCTACAGTCTGTTGTGTTGATTGTAAAAATTGTGGGAACGATGTGAAACGTAGATTTTTCTCGTGTGTCACCAGGGTTGCTAGAAGCCGCGAGACCGTCAGTCGCTATGGGGTATTTATTCATCGCCATGGCGACGGGACGGCGAACAGAGCTGCTCATTTGTTTGTCATTTCCTCGACGAATCGCGGAAACAATGCCCGAGCAGAGCGCGGAATAAAAAAGAATCCCGAGGGCCGAGAACGACGGGCTGATGGGATACCGTTGTTGCCAGGAAAAATGTGAAATACGGGAATTACCTGTTCTGGAAAGAGCACTTGAGTACTCATTTTTATTTTGTTTCCGGTACGAGGTACACGGTCGTAGAATTTTGTCTTACGAATGCTACGTCACATGTACTAGATTTAGTTAAAATTTCCACAGCGATCGTAGCACGAAAAATATATTTTTTTTTTCGCCAGTCAAAAAATATTACAACGTCAATTTCGCATTGAAAATACTAATATTCAGTTTTTCTGAAAAATCAACAACTGAAAATTTAAGGGTTGCAATTTTTTTTTTTTGATTGGATAAGCTAACAGCCAACGTGTAACAACTCGAGCGAAACAAAATGGCGACATCCCCCATGCTTTTCATTCAGGCATAATGTGTCGTAGGAGTGGACCGGGGGTTGCTATCCAAGGGTCGCGTGTATGTCATTCAAAGTCGATCAGGAGGTGAGCTAAAGCGTTTCGCGCGTGGATGTAACTATTGATTGTGTCTCTATTATGTAGTAGAGAGAAATTGAGATAGGGCGAGTGCCTCTACGGGAGAAGCAGACTTATGAAAAGAGACACAGTGATAAAGAGATAGATAGATAGAGAGAGAGAGAGAGAGAAAGAGTCAGTAAGGTTGGTAAAGGACCAAAGAGGGTGGTAGAGACCCCTAAAGTACGAGCACTCAATTGACTCCGCCATATTGAGTTTGGTTCTATAGATTCTCGAGTCCTTGGGGTTTGTTGGGACCAAGACACGTTATACCGAGGTCCACATGTAGGTTCCCTTGCAAGTAATGAGATTATAGTGCTTTTTACGTGACTGAAATCCTTGCAATTTTCACTAGCCCGTGCACATCCAGCTTTAAGATTTAGAATATTTTTAAAAAATATTTTACACGGTTACGAATCGAAAAGATTTTTTCAGAAAAATATATCATGATGAATGTTCTCCGTGTATGGGGTGGCAGCAAAAAATTGATGTCGAATCTTTGACGATCCAAAGATATTTTTCGAAATTTTACACGTCATCGAAGATTCTAAGATTGGTTTTTCGAACTTCCCTCTGTACCGAATAACAGGACCACAAAAGATCTTTATACGATATGTATCAAATTATGCTGGTAATAGGAAATGTCGGCAACGTTACACCTACCAGGTGTTACATGCTCTTCAGAATGCCGAGTGAATTTAATACAATGCATTGTAACGCGTTTGCCGCACAATAATCGGCACACAATGCGTGCGACTTCGTACAAAAGGTGTTGCTTTAATGGGAATCTGGTTACATCGAGCAGCGTCAACATTTTCACCATTTTTCCTTTGCCGTCCGTAATATTAATCTTCCGAAACGTAGCTACGTGACAAACTTTTACGTATACAAATTTTGAGTTTTTTTCTGAATTGGGTTTTTCGGTTTATTTCATTTTCAAGACCGAAGTCGTATCTCTATTGAATTCAGGTTCAATGGCTTTTCTATACAATTAGGCCGATGCGTCTTTGAAACGGAGACATTTGAAACAACGGATATTTTGTATTTGAATCTTTGAAAATCAATATCACTGTAATCGGTACCAACAATTCTTATTCTCAAATGATCGTCAGTCGAGAAAGAAATTTTTTAAGTCTACCTTGCGATACAAATAATAGTGTTGAAAAAGGGAAATAAAATGTTGATACAAATTTTTCATCGTTATCAATCAATGCTATGAAGCATTGTTGTACTTTTTTGTTAATAAAAGAAAATATTATTCTAAGCATCTTTTTTATCGATACCGAAACTTTCCCCGACTTGGTTCCGACGGACGCAAAATAAATTTATAGACCGAGATCCCCGCGATTGCGTGAAATACGAATTTTGTCGGCCAACGCTTTAAAGCGGTTTGATAACATTCAAATTTTATAGTCACGTAACGTTATTGCAAGACGTCTCATGAATTCAATATCTAGCATAAAAATCTCGCCTTCGTTAAAATCACCCACCATGAAAAGCTCCTCGACGCCAGGAGAATGGCAGCGACATAAACATAGAAAAGATAAAGAAAAGGAATAAGTAACAAGAAAAATTACACGTCGAAACGCTCGTTAATGCAAAATGCAGCTTGCAATAAAGTTGTCTTGCACTTTAAGAAAGCATATTGAAGCGAAAATCAAAATGCAGTTGCTTCCGGAAGAGTACTTGAGCGACTGAAGAGCACTTTGCTATTATAGTGAAGGACTTCGCGATGCTTGACAAATCAGTCACTAATTGCATTCGTGACACGGTCCAAAATCCCAAGCGGCCTTTTCACTCGAAACGTAAAATTTCCTTTCTTCCTTCACCACACATGAATTTAATTTCGCAACCGTCCATTTTTACCTACAAAAAAGATGAAACAAGCACAGAGACTTGAGTGGTTAAAATTTTTTGTTTTCAATTTAACAAATAATATATCTTTCCTCAATCTAATATACATCCGAGATACCTAAGTACCACTTAAATATAACCGGATGAATTTTACGTACCCAGCATACGACCCGAAACAAAAATTCTGATGATACACTTCGGGTGAAACGTTCTCTGCACAGAAGCCTCCTCTATTATTCTCTATTATCGTAATGACAGATAATCATAAGATTCCCATGAAGTGTCTCATTACGAATGGACGAGCCCTAATTCGCCAGTTAACGACGAGAACGAAGGTCTCGAGACTCTTAAAACGATTGACAGATTCGAGTACGTATTCATCCCTGAAAATCTGACTGAACATAAAAGCCCACTGTACATAATTAATCGATCAAATATCATATACGTTTAAATATCGCAGCAACTCTACGTCATCACTGCCACCAACAAAATTACACTAAATTCTCTAGCAGCGGTAGAGTGCGCATCGCAGTCTGCGCAGCTACGTCTATGCATAGTATACACGAAATATTAACGCGCACGTAAAAGTGATTATCCGAGCTATAAACGGGCTGAGTTTTCATCCGGTTTTCATGTGTCCGCATAGCCACGTCACGAGTTTTAACAATGGCTGCGTCACCATGCGTACATATCTACCCACGCAGTACCTACCTACCTAACCACCTACCTATCTACAACCAACACCCTTTACACGTCTCCCTGCGGAAACGCGACGTCTCCATGGTTACAACATTGAAACTCGCCGAGGGGATGACAAAATGGAGAGCCGTAATACTGGCTCTGACAAAGGGAATGTTTGAATCGAGGAACGAGGACAGGGAGTAGGATGTATCTTATAGTTGAAGAAATATCAGCCATAACGTAAGTAGATATATAGATATACAGTATGCATAGTAAAAAGACAGATGGCTACATACCTCGAGTGACAGCAATAACGGCGATAACACCGCGGTAACGAAAAGGTTTTTCGCTTCTTCGTGAGCACTTTTGACAATTTTCCTGGGTTACTTCATAGCACAACAGATTATTCGTATCCGGTAGAGTTTCTATACAGGAGAGTAAGACAACCTAGACACCAGATGTTACTCGTAGTCATTCCAAGTATTTTAAAATGATTCACTCCGCACGTTGTAAACGGTGGCGCCCGCATTGACACTATCTTCCATCTTTAGAAGCTCGAAATCACGGCAACACTCGTAACGGACGAGGCGGACTATGGGTTTCGGTTGTCCGTAACTATTTTTTTTCTTCTCTCGGCGCGAGATACTATCGGGAGATCACTGAGAAAACTGTTTGTGAAGGGACGTGAACGAGATGGCCGTCGTGTCTCTGGAATTGATATAAAATAAATAAAAATTCATAGACTCATGCAAACAGATGACGAGGACCACGAGTCAAAATGGCGGGATCCTCTAATAATTTAATCCACGACGTGATGAACATGGGTCAAAGCTGGATAAGAGGTAGGTATGGGTGTGTTGTGAGAGTGAGAAAGAGGGAAATTGACGGGAAGCGAAAAGGGAGAGGACTACGACGTATCTCTCGGATTACGTCTTAACAAGCTCCACGACGTTCATTTGTCTTATCCGCTCTTGCTAATATGACAGCAGCTGCTGAAATGATTAATTTACCAAGGGAACTGTTGTCGTACCGTGGCAAAATTCGAGGTTATGTCACCATCTCGATTAATCGGTCCGACGTAATCATAGGCGGAATGACGTCTGATAATGACAATCACGAACGGTTATACTTTTAATGACTGTTCATCGCAAATTGACTATGCTATGTGAATGTATTTCTGTAATTGGAGAATTCGTATTTTAGCAATGGAAATCAATTTAACACGTATCCATAATATTGATATGACTTTCGATTGTTATGTCATTTCTGTATTTTAATAGTGATAAAATACGGTACACGTAATCACGATATTCATCCAGATACTTTTTGATCTGATTCAAGATTGATCGAAGCATAGTAAATGATAGCCATGCGCCACATCTAATTGGATTGACTTTCAATTTGTAAGACCACCCGTTAGAAGCCACTAGGTAATGATTACCGATCAATGACTAATCTTACTTGGAATAGCTGGTAATGTTATCGCAGGGACAGTCGCGCATCGCGCTTCCGTCTAACGAGGCTAACCGACTTGATTAACACGTAGATTTGCGCGAATAAAGAATACGAACAATTGAACTCATCGTGTACATATAGTGTTACAAAATGAGTGGGGAATATTAAGTTGCAACAAAATGGCTGTCAGGCGGGTTGCGCCCCCGGCGAAAAAATAGGGATGTGTTCTCTCTCTCTCATCTCTCTGGTCTTCGTGGCGGCTCTGTCGTTACGAGACATGGCTTGAAATATTGCCACGCATGCGTCCACGAGGAATGGATCGAAAGCTCCGCCCGGGACAGCCTTTGTTTAATCCAGCCAGTACGCCCATCACATGTGCTCCGAAATCTATTTCTCTACAGGATTCTAATGTTTTATGCTTTTCAACGCTCTTCGTACACAGCACGGGAGACTTTTGAATGCATCGTGTTCGATCGTGGTAAACTGTAGAATTTTTGTGGGATTTACTTAGATTAGGGAAAACTGTGATGATTGAAGACGATAATTCTGTACGGTGATGAAAAATTCTTTGAATATTCAAATTCTGTATAAAAAATATTGTATTTGCATGTTTTTATTTACGTTTCGGGAATTTTAGTACAGTAGATACTAACATCTGTCAGGCGTAGTCACGTGTTTTGTCAGGATTATAAAAGAGTTTCATATTTTATTAAAAATAGAATATATTGGATTTAACAATAATTTTTAACCCTATAAAAACAATAGGTAGCGTGGCCGAGCGGTCTAAGGCGCTGGTTTAAGGCACCAGTCTCCTCGGAGGCGTGGGTTCGAATCCCACCGCTGCCAAATTTTTTTTATAGGTCTACTAATATATTTGTTAATAAATAATTATATATTGTTGATTATAACGTAAAATTACTGCGAAAACGTAAAATGTAATCCAACAATTTTTGCATCGATACGTTATTTAGAGACCTACCATATCGACGTAATATATATCTCCTGCTGCTGCATTTAGAAATAAATATTCTACATAACCAACGGAAGAACTAAAATTTATTTTAGAATAACATAGCTCACATTGACGCCACTGTAACATTTCTAATGCTTCTTATATCATAGATAACCGTACCTATTAGTTTTGACTAATTTTAAATAGACTAGACATGCCCTTGTATTCTATGCCTCGCGAATTGATGTGTAGAATATATATCTATATATAGTATTTCAATAGGTAAAGTCAATTTGTAGGTGTCCGAGACAGCGCAGCTCGCGTGACATCATATCCCATAAGATGTTCACGGCAACCCCATTACTTCAAAGTTGTTATAACATATATATACATTAAAAAAAAATTCAATCTACTCAAGATCGTTCGGAATAAAAATCTTAATACTACACAAATTTCCGAGACAACACATCTACGTCAATATATTAATTGAAAGTCCATTCTGATCGTTTGTCATAATAAAGTCGATCGAAAAATGAATAGAGTCCCGTAGAGAAAATACGATAAAAATAATATAAGAGAACCGATATTGCCCGCAGCATCGGATGCGGCAAACAAGCCAGCCGAGAAAATAAACGAGGATCCTTCCGAATGGAACAGACGAAATGAGATTGTAATTGAATCATTCGATATATGTCCCTACGAGCAGTCACGTATCCTTTCCCCTTTTTTCTTCGTGTTCATTTCCCATCCAGCGATATCCATGAATACTAGGGGATCGAACAAACACGCTGGATACAATTCGAAACTGAAAAACCAAATATAAGATACATCCTAACGTGACAGTAAAAATCTTGCAACTTTCCACTGAAAGTATAAAAAGCAGTTATGTACTTGCAAATATTTGAATTGGCTATTGAAACATCGTAGAGTAAGATAAAGTACGTCAAAGTTTATACGTATATTTTATTGAGATAAAACGATCATGTATCTATATTGAAATGATACGTAGTATCATGCCTCGTCTATTACTATATAGTGAAAACATGTTTTTTAATTCTTACATGATATCGAGCAATGATATTTTATGTTTCAAAAGTTATTGCCTGTCCTTTATATTTATGATAGTACCAGCCGTCTGGCGCAGTTTACAGTGAAATAAAAGCCCCTCAGCGTTAGGAAAACGTAGCAGACTACAGTTTGTTCTCAAAGAGAAACGTAAACGAGTTAAGCACGTCTGATGGATCGCAGTCTCGTGCAGGAGAACTACGAGTTAGACTAACATGATTAAAGGACACGGAATCACAAATGGGGATTTGTATTTCCATTCGTAGGATTAAAACTGGAACTGTGCTAGGAAATTAATACGTTGTCAAACGACACTGTCCGTGGCTTACAATCACAAATCGAAAGCTTATCAAGGGACGTATACGATACCTAGTAAAGTCATTTACAACAGAAATAGAATGAAAATTCAAGATATTTTATATCGCGGTATACGTTAAATACAAAAAAATGTTTATTATATTTCTATGTATAATCAATTTTTAATCATACAATAAAAATCTATATCACTAATCTCATATTTCAAGATCATCACGCAATTCCAAAGGATGACAGTCTTTTCTGTGCTCTGACGCCATCAATAAATTCTAGAGAACTTTGCTTACTCGAAAATTGATAAAATCGGATAAGTCATATCAGAACTGTATACGGTTAGTTAAATCCGTTAGATTTCTTACATTTCATCAGTGACTCATGTTCCGGCAAACGTCTAGGAAGTTCATTCTTACCAGTACAGCGATTAATATACAAAATTAGCATTTGAGAAAAGTTTATCCGTGGCTAATATCTTGTTAAACCAACACCGGAGTCTCTCACAATTGTTGACCAGTGCTGCCGTGACGTTACTGACCTTTGTACACGTTTTGAAAAAAGAAACTAGCCGTGACACACGTGTCCGCTCCGATGCTCGCAGTCGGTTGTGAACCGACGGATGAGAGGCTGGGTGTAAAATAAGTATCGATTCTTCAGAACTCTGTACGTACAAAAGCATATGGGTATTGAAAGATACACTGAAAAGATACCATTATAAGTGTGATATTCGTACAAGAAATACAGAACTTTGTGAAGAGTGAAAACCAGTGAAGAAATTCCACTTGTTTCTAGCAGTTTATTGTTTTAAACAAAAAAAATATGGAGGTGGACAAGATCGTGAGTGTGTCTGTGTGGGAAATGGTGAAGCTCCATTTTCTGTCATTTGTGTACGGTCTTTATCTTATAGTAAAGAGATTTATTAAATGGGCGTGGGATCCTAAACAATTTTTCGTCCTACAACAACGGGATAATCCACCATTGTGTCTGGTTGATAATAATCTGGGTAAACATTCCTATATGAAACTGAAAGTGAGTTTATGAATATTCATTTCAGTATATATAATGTAAGTTAGGTAATACTTAAAATATGGGACAGGCCAGTCAATTCTTTGGTATACGAAGTAAGCGAGGACTGATAAAAACGTTAAGTTTCTCTTGACCTTTGATAACGAGTCGACCAGGCTGCATTTTGTTGTCCCCTTTATCGAACATCGAATGATCGTGTTACTTTTAAAAGACGATGAGTTTTACTTGGTGTCTTCTGTCTGATTGTCATCGATAAGAGATTCGCATGGATACTTTGTAACGCGATTTGATTTTTTGAGAATTTCATTTGCTGACTTATTCTACTCGGTCGGTAATGTCGCATACATTTCATTTCGAACGTATATCAATTTGATAGGAGTAAATAAAAAATATTAGTATCGCATGGATAGTGGCTTCTATTTTCTCGTAATAATGAATACTTTTGCATTGTCGCGTTTGGATGAAAATTAATGTGATAAGAAGCCATTGTTTTGTCTATTCAAAGACATAAAGATCTGGAGTAGCATATGCATTTATGTTACTGATTGTTTAATTGAGCATTTTTATCGGAGTCACTGGTTTTCCTGTTACTAGGAAAACTTTGCAGAATTGTTGACTAAGTATCTACAATATAGTACATAAAGCGCAAACGATAATTAAGAAGTTATTCCACTGTTACAATTTTTTTTCCAGGGCATAAAGTTTCATTATGTGGAAGCTGGCGACAAAGAGAAGCCACTCTTGTTATTGCTGCATGGCTTTCCTGACTGCTGGTTGTCATGGAGGGAACAAATACCAGTAGTTGCTGATCATTACAGGTGCATAATATATTTTCTTACAGTGTACATTACACTATAATACATAGTGTATAATTAGATCAATTAAATGATACTTATTATTACAAACATAAATATACTTGATTTTGTTTATTAGGGTGGTGGCGTTGGACCTTAAAGGTTTTGGGGACAGTGACAAACCATTAACCAGAAGATCATACAGAATTGAAATATTAATTGACGAGCTAAAACAATTCATTCTTGCTCTTGGTGTAAAATCATGTACGATCATTGGTCACGACCTAGGTGGCCTTTTGGGATGGTACATGGTAGCTTTGCATGGAGAAATGGTTTCCAAATTCGTAGCCATATCAAGTCCACATCCAAATTTTTATTGGAATGGTTTATCAGGTGACGGCGCGTTTGATGGCAAGTAAGTCAAAATGACTGATAACTTTGGATACCAAGCTACAACGAAAATAAGATTAATAATCGCTACAGAGTTGTTTATCGAAATTAAAAAATATTCTTATGCAAACATGTACTCATTGTATGAATTAGGGTGAAGATTACTTCACTACACATGTACTCACTGTACTTTGTCACAAAGCGATATAACAGTGGCAAATCTTCCAGTGTCATTTTTCATGTTGTCTTATTCCACTTACCAGATGGATGCACTTTAGCAGATTACCATTTTTACCGGAAATAGATGCCCTGAAACAGGATCTTTCTGTGATCAATGACACGTATAAACATTTGTCCATTAATCAAACGAATGATGAGAAGAATTATGTGGAAGCATACAAATATACATTCAGTAGAAAAGGTATGGTCCCTCTTTTTTACATATATGTTATTTTCAATGTTAAGAATTATTTATATATTTTTTCCAGAGGATTGGACAGGTCCAATTAATTATTACCGTAACTTACCGTTCACGAGATTAAACACGAATAATAACGAACCGATATATACACGAATATTAGTCATAGTTGGTAATGCGGATCCGTCTGTTTCCTTAGAAAGTATAGTTCAAAGTTCAGAATATGTGGAGAAATTTAGTGCAAAAGTAATTACCGGTGGAGGGCATTTTCCGCATCAAGAGAAACCGGAACTGGTGAACAAAGCAATAATGAAGTTTTTAATAGGTGAGTTACAGATATTAACCGTTACTCTCTATGTCATTTAATTATTCAACGTTATATCAATTTCATTCTTTTTAGGTTTGCCTTCGTCTCTTGAAAAGACACCATCAAAGAGCATTATGTCATCTTGGCTTGGTTCTTTGAGTAACACTGTGAAATATGGCAATCAAATGTTTGATGCGGTTCACAAGAAAACCAATGGTGTTGTGAATGGACTGCCAAATAAAGTACTTTATTTAGGTCAAACACCTACGTAAAAAAGGAATATAAAATATAAGAGATGGAAACCTACAAAAGTCAATAGACACGCTATCAAACCAAAAAGGCCTCAATGTGTTCTAGATAACACTCCATTATCAAGAGTAGCGTGTTCATTCGTATGTAAATAGTCTGAAGGGAGATTTTGTAATAATTTTGTGATCTATAAAATTTTGTTAAAAGGTTGCTCAATCGATATCCATATTGTTAGTTGTACTTTTGGTAAAGGAATTGTATGATGCATATCTGTTATGAAATGGTCGTTAGAAAATCTAGAGCTGTTCGCAACTGCTCTATCTCTCAGCTATGAATAAATTGGATAATTGTATGGATCAAAAGTGCGAATAACGTAAATCGAGATCTTTGCCTAGATGCGACAGCATGAATATGGCTGATTGCTGTTATTGTATTTATACATTTTCATATCACATTTGACTTCTCGTCGCGAATATTCATCATTCATTTAATGTTTTTTTTGTAAATTTAGTAGAATAACGTGTGAATGATCTGTCTTCCTGATATATCGGGTAATCCTGATATCTTACTTTAAAAAGTGTCGTTTGCCTGAAATAGTCGCGCTCTGAAAGACTATGGGTATTTTGTATTTTTATACGGAACATTAATAATTAATGTACGTGTCGTATCTTGACATAAACAAATATTCACTGGTACAATAGTCGCTCTTCGTTGCGCATTTAATATGCTTCATATAATTATATACTATACGCTTATGAGCGATTACTCGATGTATAAGAAATTAAGAATTAAATGCGTACATATATTTATATACATACATATATATATATAAACAATATTAAAACTCGAACAATAATCAATTTATAAAAGAGTCATTTTTTTAAAATAAATATATGAAAGCTATGTGATTGTTTTGCTACCGCATTTTTCCTTATAAAAAAGTACATATAGGCTTACTCAGAAATACTACACCAAGTAAAGCCCTTTGACATCTTATAGTAAATCCACCTACGTGGTGCAATATTCCTTAATAATCATGTATGATTTATCTGCAACATTAATACCACATTCAGGGGACTTTTATGCAGTTAACAAAATTAGAAATTGGCCCCTCAAAGTGGAACATATTTATCAGCTATCCGAAAGTAGAATTGACTATTGCATAGGCATGTATTTAAAAAATTGTTAATAAGACCTGTTTATCTTTCTAAAATACCTATTTCTCTTGTTAACATATGTTAAAAAATATTAATTCGATGTATATATACGTGTCCAGCAATATAGAATGGATAGTACATATTAATTTTTGACGATATTACTCGTGTATTGCAGTGAGAAATAGTTCAATATAAACATTTGTCTTTACAGATGCCAATTTTTATAAAAATTTATTCCCAGAGCTGTCTCGTCAGAGTGGCCATTATACATTGCACAAATGTAATTATACTACATCATTTGCTAATTAAAGGTTATCAGCATGACGTCGATTACAGGTATCTATGTTATTAGAGTGATATGTAAGTGCATATCATCTATTATGCAATTGCTGCAGTAGCACATTACCCATGCGCAATGTAATGGTAAAGTGTCCAGTAAGGATTGTGACATTACCTTCGCAGGTTTCTTCCTAATAAAGAATCGCTATACAAAATTTACTTTCCAAAGTTCTCTCCGTCTTCAATAGTTTCCGGTAAATCAGAATTCATGGTTTCTGGTAATAATAAACAGAGACCAGCTCCCACTAATGGACCCACGCCAAACAGTACTGGTGGTAACCAAGGTTCAATGATGCCCTAAAATAAATGAATGATTAAATCATCAAAGATTGTTATCCAAGCATTAACGTTCTGTATAATAACAGATAAATGCATATATAATAACCATAGTTGCTACATAGGGTGCTATTATACTTCCAACTCTGGCACAAACACTGGCCAAACCAACACCAACATTTCTTACAACTGTTGGAAATGCTTCACTGCTATACAAGTATACCGTTGGGAAACTAACAGCCATTCCCGCCAGTCCCAAACTAGCCAAACACACTCGAGTGATCGGATCAGATACAACTGTTATTAGCAGAAGACTTATACCAGATAATATATTTCCACTCATCAGAATTTTTAAGCGGGATACTCGTGAAATCAACAAAAGAACCACAAGAGTTCCCGGTAATTCCATAGCAGCTAAAATCAAAGATTTAAGTGTATGACATATAGTAGACACTTATTATTATTATTTTTATATTGTACTATAGTACTGTAATGTTATGTTAGATAATGGAAGATTTACCTGAGCAAGCAACGTTCACGAATATGTCACCACCTAGATGTCCCATGTATTGAGCCAATCCAAAAAAACACGTACCGCAAACAAACCAATTGACACATATGTAGATAGTTTTGGCCCTAAGATTTGGTGTTCTGAATAAGTGGGTCATATTATACTTTTTAGTCGCTCTTTCAGCTGTGCTTTTAGCCTGATCTTCATGACTCTCTATGGCTGCTCTTACGTTTCCAAGTGGAATCTTATTTCGTTTTGCTGCTTTTGTTAATACATCTTCTGCTTCCTTTACTCTGCCAACGGCAAGCAACCACCTTGGTGATTCTGGAACGATCCTAAATTCAAAGTCGTTATTTCGAATGAATTATATTATTTATGATTAATAATTATAACAGTCATAGTTCAAATGGATATTTGTATGATTTATGGAAATCATACACCGTTTGAAAATATACTCTCTTAAGAAAGAATAAAGACTATATACTCCCGTCGATTTTATTTCGTTTCATGAACGAGTTAAGTGTTGTCATTAGAAGAAAGACAAAAGGTTAATTGCATTACCCTCATGAGTTAGAGTCGAGTTAAAATAACAAGCTACATTATGTTTCATTATAAAAAAAAACTTTAGTTCATTTAGTTGGATAGAGTATAAGAAATTTGAATTTAAAAAATGGATATACTCGGACATATCTTTATGGTTGTGTATTGATCAATGGTAAAATATGATCAATCATATTCTATATGTGCGCAGTTACTCTTATTTGATATATTTACCAGTAGTAAGACAACAATAGTATCGGTGGTATTGATACTGCTATCTGAAATCCATACCAGGTCCGTGTTAGATAAGAAATCAAGGGGTTCAGTAGATGTCCTAGTAAGAATGGCACGTGGAATAAAACTGAGAGCGTCGCACGCCATTGTGTGCCAATGATTTCCATAACTGAAAACATAAATTCCACCGTTATTGATATTCAAACATCAATGAACGGTAAACGAAAAGTCAACAAGCACAAATTCACTTACGCAAAACAAAACTAACGAGCATAGTACCACCGGTAGCTACTGCGGAAATAAATTTCAATAGCAAAAACAGTTCGTACCAAGGTACGAATGTACTAAGTATTCCAGTCAATACTTGTAAAACTATAGCAATTATTAAAGGGATTTTGCGTCCAATCCTAAACATAAAATCAACGAAATACATAATTCGATGTATTAATGCTAATGGTAATTGCATCATGTGTATGTATACAAACCTATCAGCCATCATACTAAATACCATGTTTCCAACAAGAATACCGAACATTATGCACGACTGCGCAAAATTCGCCAATTGCTCTCGGTCACAAACCAAATCCCACTATAAATAGAAAAACCAGTTACAATTTATCTTATTAAATTTCATGCAAGAATTAAAAAAAATATATTTTATTAAGTACCTGCGTAATTATGGTTTCACGAAATATACTACGATCGTAGTTGAATTTCGTGCATTTCTCCGTGATATTGTTTTCAACGTCGACATAGCATTTCATGGAAGTTGATTCGTTGTTGAAAGAAGGCGGTGCGACGCATGTGAAATTAACTGGCGGTGCAAGGAAAACTATGGAAAGTTGATGCCAGGCTACGGGAAACTTAACGAGGGATACTGCAACAGCAATTATGATATGCCAAGGGCCCAACACGCCCATGGCTTCCTGAATAACATCCAGTGGAGCATGATCTAAAATGTAGAAAATTTTAAAAATAACCTGATAATTAAATAGTCACGTTTAACCAACGATTTTCAATAAAATATTAAAACATCATTAAGAAATGTACGAGAGTTAACATGTTTCCATTACATTATATTGATTCATCTTATGAAACCAGTTCACAAAACCACTGATCAAGTATAATATAATCTCTAGATCATGTTAGAAGCCACAAACCACATATTTTTTAAACTTTTGTATAGTTATCTGTACGTGATTCACATACAGTATTAGTAAAAATTCCGAATGATGAAATTGATTTACTAACGAATTTTGTTCTGTCTGCATTTTATCTCCACTGAGAGGAAAATGTAAAAATTATAAAATCACATTCTGCAACAGACATGCAAATCTAGTTATATCTTCTTATACTATTAATTTGGATCTTTGAAATCCACTATCGTGATTATAGATCAAAAATATTTGTAAACGATAAGGTGCCTTTTAAAATACAGAAAGAGCAGTGCGAACACGCGGTCGGATCCGATTACAAATACAAAACGTAAATCCAGGTCAAGAGAAATAGAATAAATCTTCGCAAAAGTCTGAAAAATCTTCGCTTAAACTCCTATTATACTTTGCACGTTAAATTTATTTGAACAATAAGCGGCAGACATGAGTACAAAAGCAATTTTATTGAAATAATGCTTCCTGTATTTGATCAATGTGCTTCTTACTAGTAACTTAACGAAACATTTTAGCACGCCGGATAAGTCGGATCCGTTAGCACTTTTGCGATGATGCAACTGGAGGCATGCGAGGAATTTATAATTAGAAACAGTTCTGAATTTGAAGCTTAAATATTTTATGCGTATGTTACAGCTAGTCATTTACCTTTCTTCGTGCTCTCAGTCATTTTCAGACGTATTTATAGTTTTGCTTCAAATATACAGCATTCGTTCACTGCACACCACTGTGTACTTATGCTTCAAGATGCTAGCATGAACTAAAGGGAAGACTGAAATTGCCTCCATTCTGTCTTAACGATGCGGTGCTAGATGGAAAGATCCCTGTAGATGCTGCTGATGGTACGATAGTTTTCGCTTATATTGATCATGGACACGTGAAAGATATTTGTTCAAATACAGATCTACGTAGTAGGAGCTGTATTAATCCATTATTAAACAAGTCAGGGTTAGTCGGACGAATATAAGTATTAAAGAATTAAAGTAATAAAAAATTCTTTTCTTATTGTCATAAAAAAGGAATTATATTAATATCACATTCGCATAAGTATTGATTCTAATGTTTATCTGCATTCTTATTCACTGTCACTGTATTAAAATGCAAACAAGAACTTTTGCTTATCATTCGTGTTAAATTTAAATATTATATATTTTATTCACTGTACTAAGCTGGTACTGGGTTTTATTTTTCAAAAGCAAAACTGTTAAGCTTATTTGGTGTAGCGCGTTTCGATTGACTATCCAGATCAGATTCGGTGTCTGATAATTTTCGCTTTTTAGCATCGGAGACTGTTTCTGTGGAAGTTTGAGATGAAGCATCCTCTTCTTTATATCTTTTCAAGGCAAGCTTTGTCAATTCGACTGCATTTAATTCGGGAAACTCCTCATGCATATCCTTCTTGTGTTTCGAGTACCAACTAACAAATGTTTCTTTTTTAGCAGCAGCTTTTTGTTTCGGTTTTGATGTTGGCAATGGAGTAGGTTTTGGTTTCTGTGTTTTATCCGGTAAAGTATCTAATACACGTAGACCTATTACATTAAAACGGAATTAATAAATAAAATACAAAATAGTGACTTATACTATAGTAAATAACGATACCTTTTGCTGCTGGAGAATTTCCACTTTTCAAAAAAGGATTGCTTTTTCTATAACTAATAGCTAATGGCCTAATTTCAACATCAGCTGGTTTCTGTATAACTGGCGTTAATATTGAAGATTCCGAATCTTCTATTACAGCCTTGTGATGATTATCAAATCCATCTTCTTTAATCTCTCCTGCTTCGTCCTTCCCCTCCTGGTCCTTACTTTCGGCTATCGACTCAAACTTTTTAGCCAATGCCATTCGATTTATTCGCGCCGCGTATTTCATCGCCAGTTCTATAATTTTTGGTGAAGCGATTTGCTGACACAGATCTACTGCCCGATACTCCATATTGTTGCGACAAGCAAACTAATGGAATTTATAACGTATGGTAATTAATACATATATTTGATATGATATTGTATTAAAAAACAAATAATGACTTACTGCTATCAAAGAAAGTAGAATCTGATCCTGGTCCAAAGGATCACTTCCCAATTGCCAAAGTCTGGCTTCTTTCTCAGCCTGTTCAGATTGCGCATCGCAAAGAGGTAAAACTAAGGGTATTTCTGCGACTGTTGGTCGAGGTGCCGTTGGGGGATAATGACTACCTTTACACAGAACACATCGTACCTTTTGTTCCGCCTCACTGACGCCAATAATAAAAAAATTATCCAATTTACCCTTGCACTAGAATGTAATAGTGGTATGTATTAAGTAGGATAGATAGACTAGTGCTTATTTATTTCTTAGATATTATAGGGATTATTCACCTGTGTATCTGTATCGCAAACTACTCGCCACAAGCATGCCTTTTTGTCATATATTTTGATAACACCTTCAGCATCCATTATCGTAGGAGAACCCATATCGCTTATTCCTAACCACATTAATTTAGATGATGGTGACAATGGAACTGTCAGTGTTTGACTGCGTAAATTCGGTCCACGAATTCGTATCCACATCATAGCCATGGACTGATCTTCTTTCACACCTTAGTAAATAGAATATTTAAAAGAAGTGAGAATTATTATGATAGTCATTTCATCAAATCTATGAAATTTATACCTAATCCAGTATGATAAGCGATCACTAAATAATTTTGATAAGCATTCATAGCAACCGGTGGCCCTGGCAATGCTATAATTTCTCGCTGAGTTCCACCGATCATGTAGAATCTTACATGTCTTCTACTAGTTGCAACAGCAATGAAATTATCACCAGCAGCCAGACATAGTGCTTGTTCTCCCTCTGGGAGATCTAGAGACCATTCCTTGTTTCCAGATCCCCAACCTGATATTAAAGACAAGACAGTGATAATTGTTTAATTATTTTTCTAATAATTCTATCATATTTGTAAGAAATACCTTGTAAGGATACAACCACAATTTTACTTCGTGAACCATCTGTGGAACATGCCAATGCTAGAGCTTGAGTGGATAATGCAGCTAATGTGTGATGCAAATAATTATTAATGTGAATTGCGTGATGAACAGATACGTCATGAAATTCAACTTCTATCGTAGGTTCTTCGGCATCCTCTGAAGTGTAATGCCTTACCATTCCAATATCATTCCATACCTAAATTCGAAACAACACAGGATGATTATTTTTCCGCTACATTCAAATGAACTCATTGATTAATTGTGCAGAAGTACAATATCTTTTTTTCGTAAAATCGTTATCAGTGTCGAAGCTTTACCATATAACGTGACAACAAATGTTCTGGCGATGAACCAGGCTGGAATGGTTTTTGTACTTCAATTTCAGGTGCAATAATTCTTGTGACGCTTGGTGGTCTTTCAGAACCAGCATCTGTATCATTATCGTCTCCTTCTAGATTAACAGAAGCTTTAATTTTGTTTAATGATATGGCATTCTCATTATCGTCATCTTCATCATCATTGTTCAATAAAAGATCAGCAGTTTCATCATCATTGGTTACAGAAGTCGAAATTGATTCGGCTGAATATTTGTTGTCACCGATCTGTACGTAATAAATTACATAATTATAACTATACATATATTCTACATATGCTCATAGTTTTCATAATGGAATATCAATATATTGCTTACAACATCAATACAACTCAGTTGACCTAAACTATCGCAGAAGGCAATTTCACTTGCTTTATCAAGATTCCAACATAGTGCAGTGATTTTTGCATTCTGTTGATGCTCAACATAACCAATTAATTCTTTGTTTACAATATCCCATACTGCAATCTCTCCGTAAATGGAACTACCAGCCAGTCGCGTTCCACATTCAGAAAATTTGCATATGCTAAGTTCCTGCAATGTTTACACAATTAAAGGGATAATGCACACACACACACACACACACACATATATATTGTATAAAATGATATTTGTTATAGGTGATTGAGAACTCACAGTCTTGAGCTCAGAACACCTCAATTTGAATAATTCTTTCCATGTGCATCTTTCAATAATGATGATTTCTTTTCCATGTGGGTATGCAAGGACACGGCCATCTTCTGGATGGAAGGATGGAGTAGAATACGTTTTTGCTGTGAAGAAAGAATTGCACTTTGGAACAATGTTTTCCCAAATATGTACTATTCGTTTGTCTTTAATGTTCCATACTCTAATTGATCCATCTGCACTGGAAGAAGCCTGAAAAAATAGAAATGTCAATACACTGATTACTTTTTTTCTTATGGCATAATAATCACCAATACATACAACAAATTCTTCTTTTGGATCCAATGACAAACCCAGTATCGGAGCTTGATGCCCAGTTAATTCTATACTATCAGATGTTTCAATATTGGTCACTTGTATATGCATGTCACTAAAAAACAGTAAAAATTAACTTTATTTTCATGAATTAATTATTTATTTCATAACAGTGTCTAGAAGTATCTGCAAAAAAATAATTTTATTCAATTGAACACAATATACTCACCAAGCACCTGATACAATTAAATTACTATGCTTAGCAGTAGATATAGCAGAAATAGCAGCAGAAAATCTAGTTAATATTCCTTCCTTTTCAAGATCTGGATAAGTAAGTATTTGAACAGCATTGTTATCAGTACCAACATAAAGTTTACCATTCTGAAATTACAAAGTACTTGACTTATTACCTGTATATTAACAAAACATTAATAATGCATAATTGTCTACCTTAGAGACTACTGTCGTTGCTTGTTCAGAGATACAACTAGCAGCAGGATCATCATCGAGTAAATGTAACCATGTTCTAACATCCCCATCTGCACCACAAGTGATGAGACCTCCCCTACAACAAATGGTGTGATTAAAATCTCTAAGTATCTTTACAATGTAGCAATATATCAAAATGTAAAAACTTGGCTACTATTTGCATTGAACATATCTTATAGAACTCACTTTTCTCCGGTAAAATAGCACACATCCGTATGCCCTTCTCGATGAGCATAACGCATCGGTTTTACAATTAAAGGCATCTTAAAATGTTTACAATAATAACGTTAAAATAAATTCATCCGTCAAGCACTTTTATCCGATCACCCTTTTTGTCACACAACTTTTGGCGCTTATTCTTCAGATAGCTCGTGGTTCTCAAAAGGATTAAATCTAATATCTATCGATCTACATAACTTGAAATTCTATTATGTTATTGGTAGTTTAGTGATAGCTAACCAATAGCATGATATTAAGGTGATTTTAATATTTGCGATTATTAAATGAAAAAGATCAGTTAGTTCGTGCTTTGGCGCTTGCATAAAATTCTAAACGTACAGTTGTTCATCTATGTATCCACAAATGCTCATGGACTGCTAAGCAAACGCAGCCCTTTTCCGTGATGGTCGAAGTCGCAATGAAGGTTTTGTGAATTTCGAGGATTGTAAGATTTAAATTTGTTTATTAGCGTGACCATGATTTCGAAAGCAGCAGTCGGAATAGCTGTTGGCATTGCCGGATTTTTCGTTGGCTATTGCTTTTACTTTGACCAGAAGCGACGTAGTGATCCAGATTTTAAAGCCAAACTGCGTGAACGTGAGTTTTCTGAGCTTTACTTGTTATCCTGTTATATAGGTGCATGCCGTTGAGAAGGGAGGTTAATATGCTCTTTTTTCACGAAATATTATTTTTTCTATGAAACTTATATTTTTATGTCAAAAAAGAATTAGTATTTATTTCAATCTTTATAATTTAGTTTTATAATGTCGTTTTTAATTATGCTATATGTCGTGAGCAAACGAACTGTGGCCCATAATGATTTCTGTTTTTGAACTAATATGTTCATTGCATATACAATAAATGTTTCATAGAATTAAATTAATCTGGTTCTCAGATAAGTCTGATATAAACCTGCAACTTTGTAATTTCTTATGTAATTCTTTGATAGAATTACCATTAATGATTTAAGTATGCCAATAAACATTATTTTAATAATTATAACATGTTTCTGTTATAACAGGTAGAAGAGCTAAAAAACTAGCACAAAAGTCTGGATCACAAATACCAGATTTCAAAAATCATGATGTTGTACAAAGGTTCTTCTTGCAAGAGGTGGGTCATTAATATACATATAATTCGTTTGTACAAATACACATTTATTATATAATTTTCTTGTATCAGGTTCAACTTGGTGAAGAAATGCTTGCTGCTGGAGACTTTGATGGTGGAGTTGATCATCTAGCTAATGCAGTTGCAGTGTGTGGTCAGCCAAACCAACTCCTGCAAGTATTGCAAAAGACATTACCACCTCAAGTATTCCATCTTCTTCTGCAACGATTGCCTTCAGTTACTCAGGTAAACTTTACTTTTGACATTAGCTTTATTTTTTTACTTTATTCAAAATTGATAAGTTTACAATCAGAGTGTACTTTAATTCAAAGTTTCAAGTATCTTTGATTAATTCCAGTTGTATGTGTAATCTATTCTTACAGAAAATCTTGTCACAGACTGGAATGGCTGAGGAGGATGTTGAGTAAGATAAGAAAAAATCTCGTTGGTTATTCCTAAATAAAAAGCAACGTTAGTAGAAAAAAACATGCTCTTATTGCATATAATAGTTGTCCATATAGTTTGCATTACATGTAAAACCTTTAGTTGTAATATTTCTGGTCACTCTCCTTTAAACTTTCAACTGCCGTGAATATTTGCTCACTGAGCTTGTGCAGTTGATGGTGTGAGAATTTTTTGCGGAGTTGCAGCTGGTGAGAATCGACGGAGTTGACCTATGTAATGGTAAGCTTGTTTCTGCAACAGTTTTTAAAGTTAATGCAATGGTGATGTTAAGTAAGAAATCTTAAAAAGTAAAATGATAGTCAACAGTAGAAAGTATCATTTGATCTCTTGAATTTTCATGTATAGTATCCAATAGACAGCCAGTAGACCTGACCATTTAAAGAAATGTGAATTTACAGTATGCAGATAAGCCAAAGAATATGATGAATCTGATTGAACATTGTTTTGAAAAGGTCGTCGTTTGTAATTGCAATGCAGTTGTTAATATGATATTGTTGAATTTAATATACTGGCAATGGTCCATTCGTTCGTGTTCTCCTCTTGTTGTAACTTATGAAATTTCAATTATTCTTAACCAGTTCTAAGAAAATTATATAGGTAAGTTACTGGGATAATCATGATTTTCATCTTGTGTGAAACAATTTTCTATACGCATTTAATAAAGGTGAAACTGTCGTGAGCCATAATCGTTGCAATATAAAGGATTTGAATTTACAGTAAGCACAATTCTTTCAAAATCTAATTATTAATCGCAACGTATTTTATCCCACTTAAATAGATGAAAGAATTATAAAGCAAGTAATATTAACGTTATAAATGCATCCCACACAATGTATGAAAAGCTATACCTCTGCATCGCTACTTAAATTTTTGCACAAATGAACATATTGAGATACAATGTATCAGGGAATTTTATTGGCCATGATGAATATAACATTTGAAATTAAAAAATTGATCAAATTATATATAATTTTTTTATTCAACGATTACTTTTATATACATTTATATCCTGTACATCTTTTTTTTCTCTACACTTTCCTTCAACACGCGGCGTAAACTGTGCACTTGTATATAACGTATATTTTGTAAATGTAAAATTCGTAAAGTAATTACAATAACAAACAATTCTCCCATAACTATTGTACAGACACCAATAGAATAATATAACAGAACGATATCAACTGTGGACTCTTAAATGACACATTTCTTTGTCATGCACAATACTTTACAATAATTATTTACTAGTATGTAATATTATGCAGTGACGTTATATAATTTGATTTCATTCATGATAATCTGCAGAGTTAGGAGGTGTGATATCTGAAAAAAAGTGTTCGCCAATTTGCCAAACTTTAAGCTATTTTTAGATGTTCACAGATATCATTCTCCAACTGTACAGAGCTTATTCATTTATACAAAATATAGGCCTCATGTTATTTTTCATATGCCTATCTCATACATACACTATAAAATATTATGTGCATCTGTAAAAAATTCTAAAATGGCAGTGTTCAACGACAAACTGAAGTTTCATGAATAAATATTAACCACCTATTCTTGCAATAAACAAATATTTATCAACGTTTATTGAATTATTATGAATAAACGACCAAAAATTTTCCAGGTAGTGATTGCTTAATAATTTTTATAAATGATAAATAGACACTTAATACCGCGTAATCAAAATTAAACGTTAAACTGGATGACAGACGACATTTGGGAAGAACGAGAGACACAAAAGCTAGTTTTGCTCTTTAAATAAGTAGTGTAACATGAGATATGGATGAACACAGCTTACAGCAAAAGTTCATACTCAATTAGGCAATTTTATGGCGTATTTAGTATAATTGCAAATATAATTATAAATTATTTTGCAAATGAATTTCCACAAAATTTTTCTGTGTATGACTATGTTTCAGTATAAGTCAAGACAACCAAATGTAATTTATGCAGTTCGTGTTATGAATAACATGAGTCAATAATTCCGTTTGTACTTTCTATACATTGATGCGCTTAAGAAAACTAATCACTGCATAAGAGGTGCTGAAGGTATTGATTCGAGTATGCAGTGTACCAAAACCATACACATATATCTCCGGCGCATATTTCTTCAATTAAGCATAAATTATTTTTCACGTATCTATGCCAAAATAAACATTTACAAATTATACTATTTACGCGGTGCTAAGTATTTCGTTTCTTGCTTTGGACATGATTTCGAGAGCATCTTTATCAATTAAACTTTTGGCAATGTCTTTGCCAAGTTGTTCAGCACCCAAGAGACTGATACCACTTACTTTTCCGGGAGCCACGCTGCAGTACAGACGAGGTTCGCGATAAGGACACTTCCTACATTACAAAGATAAGAAGTATGTTATATATTTATGAAAAAGAAATGCATAATGCTTCGGTGATGCATTTATTTTAAGAATTAAAGAATAACTTACTTCGGTGGTTCCCCATCGTCATTAGGCAAGTATAATTTACTTTTAAGAGTATCCTTGATAAATGTTATACCATCGAGTGACCACACAGCACCTGTGATTGTTAGATCTTTGCCATTTAATGAAGAGGATACTGCCACTGGTGCTGAGCATCCACCACCAAGAGTTTTGAGAAAAGATCTTTCACACACGCATCTCAGTGTCGTTTCAATATCATGCAAAGGCTCCAATAAGGAAAGAGTGTTCCAATCAGTTTCACGACATTCCACACCCAAGGCACCTTGACCAATAGCATACAGATTTTCTTCTGGATCCAGTAACTACAAGTAGAATTTATAAAAAGTATTTTGTAGAAATTAAAAAGTAGGAATAACGTAAATCAGGAAACTAATATTTACTATAATCTTACCTGACTAATACGATCTTGCCAGCCCATTCTATTCAAGCCAGCTGCGGCTAAAATAATTGCAGCAAATGGACCGTCTTCATCATCCAACTTTTTCAATCTGGTGTTTAGATTTCCACGAATATTTTCCACCTTCAAATGAGGCATGTTTCGTGCTAACTGAGCAGATCTCCGCAAGGAGCTGGTACCAATTATGCTGCCCTCTGGTAAAGTTTCTAATGTTTTGCCTTGATATTTTTTGGACATAACTACTGCATCTCGTGGATCTTCACGTCTGTGAATAATAATGTAATGATATACATACAATAAGATAAAACAGAGGTATTCTTTGACATTCTTTCTAGAAAGAGCAGCATTATTCCATGTGCTGGACGCACTGTAAATGCAAAAACAGAGTAAACATGCTTACACAATGACAATGGTTTTTTCATGAGAATGATAATAAGACTATAGATTTGAATAATCGAGGTCAAGTTTAGAATTTTTTAGTTAACATTATGTTCAATGATAATCTAAATGATTTTTACAAATACAGACCTTGTAAGATGGTAGTAAAATAATATATATTATATATTTAAGAAAATTGTAAAAAACTTACTTTAATATGGCACCTAAAGCCATTCCTTCAGGTAATGTAGTTGGTAAGTCCTTTAGTGAATGGACAACAAAGTCAACATGTCCACTTTCCAAAGCAAGTTCTAACTCTTCTGTGAATAAGGATTTTTCACCAATTTTTGGCAATGATTTATCCAGAATTTTGTCACCCTTTGTATTCATTGTAACTGTATAAAACCAATAGAATCTATTTAATATGAACATATTAATAATAAAGAGATTATAGCGGAATATTGACCTTGTCACAAATATGAATTTAAAGGATATGATTATACATGGTTTAAAAATTTTGCAATGGCACGAGAGTAAAAGTTGTATAACTACTATGAAAATATACTTTATAATTATTAATGATATATTCAATATTATACATAATTATAGAAGTATATATCTATATAAGAATATAAATATATGACAATTAGTCATACTTTTTCTTAATTATCCATATCGCAGATAATTAATCACATATACAAAAAACAATGATTCATTATATTTTTGTGACATTAATGTATATTCTCTAAATGTTGTATTACTTACCAATTTCAAAATTTTTTTTGGGGTAAAGATCCTTAAGACATTTGATTACATATCTGGTCTGTATTAAAGCCAACTGAAATAAATTAATGTTTCATTAAATTGTACTAGGTATATATTCATTTAATATAAATCTTGTTTTTTTTTTGACTTCCTAATTTACACATTCTTATATAATTAATCAAAGTACATATGAAATTGATATTACATCAAAGAAATGTCTAATCAAATACTATATGTCTAATTCAACTACTGATAAATTAGTTGAACTGAATGACTGAAATGACGTAATTGCAATATTTTATTGAGATAACAAATATATAGCTAGTCATCCTTAAGAATTAAGATTATAATAATTACAAAACTGCTTCATCACGACTAGCTATTGATCTATATCAAGAAGGCAGTAGAATCTAAGTCTTCAACAAGTTTTAATATAAAGAAATAAAAGACAAAAAGGCATCCACTATTATTAAATGTTAAATTTTTTGTTAAATACTGAAAATGATCATGCTTCGAAGACGTAAATTCGAAGTAACTTTAATAAGCAATTTCATGCAAAAATTGAAATACAAGCCCTACCTCGCTTTTACGGGATCCGACACGAATTACATCACGTGTCTCAAGATTCATCTTTGATAACGATTAATTATGAAATTAAAATAACGTAGTTCACAGTACGCGTTGAAGGAATCTCGTAAAATTACGGCGGAATATGTCAAAACGATATCATGCCCAAGACAATAAGAAAACGAATTGGGTCAAAGACGCGAAAAGACTTTCACCAGTCATGGGATTCAGAAACATCTAACAGACAGAATATTGCACTGCACGTTTATTTTAGTTAAATTAATTGAATGTATTAACTATCCCGATGGTTCTGTTGTTTATTTCACAGTCACTGGCACTGCAGCAGAATGTGAAATTAATTATGTAAATGAAAAGGAAGTGAGTTGCCTTCTACGAGCTAACACGCGCCATTGCTGTTAGTATGTGACTGAGTGGAGTTAAATTCCGTGCGTCTGCTTCCATAATATCGCGTGACGTCCTCCAACTATATCTCCTGAACATTTGTGCTGCCATCTATTTTAAAGGAAATGACGTCAATCGCTGATAAAAAGTGAAAGATCCCATTGCGGTGATATCGGAAGTGATGTTCTTGTTTTTCTTTTTTGTTGGCTTCATGTCCTCTCGCCAAAAATTAAGCATGAAAGAGGTATAGCTATTGGGATCTACTTATACTGTTTGAAGCACATGTGCTCCAAAGTGTATGATTCTTGAGTAGCAGAAAGATTCGAGTCATGTGGAAAAAGTCATCTGAATTGTATTACTTCTTTTTAACTTTTATCTTAATTCTTCAAGAAGAAGACCACCTGTATGAAATTGTAGAGGAAAATTAATCTTGAATATTGAAATACCGACCGGAATGCTAATGTTACGAATGTACCGAAAGATGGTGATGATCATGTGATGCGTTAGCATGTCAAATTCCTGCGACACGAACCCCCGGGAATGCTTAGTCTATTTATCGTCTGTTGAGGATATTACCTGCATGGTCTTAAATCATAGTTGAGTATTACGTATTATCAAACAGATGGCAACGCATAAGTCTTTCTCTCTTCAAGTGCCAAGTTTTGAGACTTGTAATATATGTATGTGAAATAATTCGATTATAATACTCAGTGTTCCTTCAAAAAGAGTGAACTATCGGGTTGACGTATTACCACTTGTTACTTTAATGGTTTACTTTTCTTGTATTTATTCCTGATTTTTGTTAGAATTATTGTTCATAATTCTGTTTGCACTTCACATTCTCCTTCCTTCGGCATTGACTTTTGGAAATGCCAATCCTATTGGCATAAAACAAAATGAAGAATAATGGCTTCTCTTTATTAGTAAAAAGATGAACGCATATGTACATCTTTTGAGAAATCAAAAAATTTGAGAAGAAAGAAAATGGTGCCATGTTGCCGAGTCCATCAATACTCATATTCGGAAGGTAGTAGGTGAGTTCGTTTGTTGTCATTTTATTTATTTAAAATCATTAATGAAAACACGTATATAATATATAACAATTGGAAATTCTGTTTTCCTTAAATTAAAAACTGAACCGGGAGGCGAATTAAAGATAACCATAATATAAAACAATGTATCAGTATCGAATTTTTCGGATTACCAGTTAGAAGTATCAAGATCGCTCCTTGGATTAGTTCATATATGGATTAGGAACTGAAATCTTACTGTGAGCAAGACTATAAGATCGATGATCATGGTTGGACCCTACGTGATCTTCCTGTATTTCTCGATGTATCGACAAATTATGGATAAACGTATGAATTCGATTGTAAATACTTTTATTGCTAATTCACGGTCGGTTTTCCATATTTATTACGAATCGTCTCCACAATTGTTTTTATTGTTTTCGAGGTTTCATCTATCAGAGTTTATTGATAGTGCTAATTTTTATTTTCTGTACAGTGGTCGGTAAAAGTATTCAGTCTAACTTTCAAAATGTTGACCGTTAGGTGCGTTATTTAAAAATAGGGTATGTCTGAAATTTACTGATAGTACTGCAGAAGTAGTTTCGTTTCTCTCAGATACGTATAGATTAATAAGGAAAGAGCGCTGATCGCAGTACTGACAGTAAATTTTTGAACATACCCATAATTGTGTGCGCTAGTAATCGAGTGGAAAATTCGAGTGACCTGTTACTTCGATTTGGACTACCATTACAAAATACTGTATCAAATGAATTGCCATAGTCATATTTTTCTCTTAATATTTTAATATCATGATAGAATTACTCTTATTTTAATATGTGTTGCAAGTCAATATTAATTAGGCGGGACCTAATGAATTGTGCAACTCGATATTGTAATTTGCACGACTTCACGTTGTCATGTTTGGGATGAAAAATCAAACTCGTGATTTCCAGTAGAAAAACATTGAGGAATATGGTGAAAATGGTCTTATTCGAATGTCGCGAAATACTTTTTGAGCGATTCTTTCTATATCGTGCTTTGATTAATCTAATCTACGTATTTCAAGGGATGTTTCGACAATGGCGCTATACTTGATTATCGAGTAACGAATTATCACTTGATTCTCAGGAGAGTAAGACTACGTTAATATTTATTTTTAATTTATTTATAGTTTATATGAAACAATTGACTATTTATTGTGACTTAGATATACACGACTAGTACATGTAACATGTATTCTTTGCTGTAGGTAGAGTGTCGAAGTGGCAATGTATCCAATTGGTATATTGTTTTTTGAGTGTTTGACAGTAGTAGGCCATAGCCATTATACAATTAATTCTCACTCATTGTATTATACTTCTGCTTATTGTAATTGATGTGATACAGTGAAACGATGTGGTTAAGGCTGTCTGATGACATAGTATCAATTCTCATACTTTACCTGAGAAGTTACCAGTAGTGAAAATAATAGTTACTATCTAGCGAAGAGGTATAAAATCATAAATATTTCTAAAATGTATAATACGTGAGAATTATTTGTATACATAGATTTATTTGGTTCACGCAATGACTTGTCTTTTGATATTTCTATTTAACTTGTACAATTATCAGCCAAAAGTCGTCAGTATTTATGATTTGTTAGAATTTCAAGAGATGCTATAATCGATACAAAGCCTATAAAAAAAACATTGTATCAACTCGATACATTGACGCTATTCTGTTCGAACCAATTTCTTTTAATTTCTCATTTCGTAATGTGTCTTCACACAGTGAAAGCCACTTTCTTCATTTAGCTTCATTAATTAAGTTGAAGACTTTCATCTTTGTTCTGATGAGGTCAACAAGGAGGGCGTATGAATATCCTCACACTCTGTAAACATTGCTGCTTTGTCCATTATCAATTGGGTAATTTTTACGAATGCCATTTTTCTATGTCAAGGATCATACTCTCGACCTTTACCTCTCCAACATTGAGTACAGGTTTATTATGAAGAGAAAACAAAATTTTCATTATTATAAAGAACTCAGTATACCTGTAAAGCATATGCTGAATGCAAACTAGAAAATAAAAATTAAATGGACGTTGTTGTAAGCTCAGCTTAAGACAATTCCATAGATCAATAGTATTATCGCATTATTAATGACTAATTATTAAATACTAATTCGTTGGTATCGTTAAAAGTAAATAATACGAGCTGTATGAGATAATTAGATTTTAACAGGAGTTATTGTAACATTCATAAATTAAAGATATCAACGTAGTACGCGCAATGCAATTTATTGTTGTATGACTATTATTCCATGAACGATACGTGGTTGATATGTCATTATCTATTGATTCTCATTTATTGAACCACGTTACCGTTCATAACAACAAATTAAAATGAACATGCAGCACTTTATCGTAAGCCTATCAAGTAGCAAGGATAAATTAATTTTTTTTTGCGAAAATGCACCGGAAGTGCTGTTTGCTTTCTATATGGAATTTTAGCGCTGTTCTTTTTTTATCCCAAATGTGAATGAATGACGAGAGGAAAGCGTCGAAAATTTGATAGAGACCATTAATTAGACGTCGAGTGGTGTAGATTGCAAGAATTCTTAGCATAAACATTGTGTTATTTATTCCATATCAATGAAGCTTGTTGGATACAAAAGACTTCGTGAACTCGAGGTGTCATTTATTTGTCATGTTCTTTAACAAAGTCCATTCCTGTTTTGCCTATGACGATTCACAAGTTTCCAGTATGAAATGATTATTGGTTGTTCCTAAATTTCCAACCGGATAATTTTCCTATTATATATAAATATTGGTACGTGACATGTGTGAGACGTTAGTCTTTGTTTTTGTTAATTTTAACTGTTATTCGAAGGTATTATTAGTCTGCTTTACTTTGTAGTTAGTAATAGTAGGTACTTACATTAAATAGTTAGAGCCTAGTGGTAACGGTGTGGCAATTAACAATATAGTTAATTGTGCACAACGATTATTCATGAAAATATTCATTCCAGGTACACAAGAGCCAACATTCATCAGCTTCCTGTACTGTGAAAAATCGTAAAATCGACCTGGCCAGCATTACAGCTGTCACTTCAGGTGTTTGGGAATACTCCAAGACTGTAAAGAAAGTCTTGGGAATTGTCATAATATAATTATGTATAATCGTTGGACATTTAGCGCATAGTTCGAGAGGTGTCTTTTGGACACGCGAAGCTCGTTTTTTTAAAATACATCTTCCATTGTTAATCATGTATCTTTAATGTAGGTATATAGGTATTTTACAATAATTCCTTAATTGCTTTATTAGTTACTCATTGTATTCTGTACAAGTCCCTACTAGCCTACTGTGTTTATGTACACTGGCTAAATTCCTTTCGACTGCACCGACGGCGTTATGTTAGAACGATGCCAAATTTTTCTAAAGTTTGAAACATTTGTATTCCCGCCAAAGGGTTAAATTTCATTTTCTATATATAATATATACAGCATGGGAGGTTTGCGTGAAAAGTATTCCATCATTTAGAGAACAATTCATTTCCACCTGCATCGAGGATAGATGACGACTGATTTAAAAGTAGTGAAAGTTTCATCATGCTTTCGATAGTCATTGATAGATATAAATTGTCGGTATCAATTTATACATATATTATCAACGAAGAGAAGAACAGTACATTGCCATCATCGGTATTCTTATATATACGATGGAGGCTAATGATCCGTACATACTGTTCGATGAGATTCTTTCATAAATTCGATAATCCTCGAATGAGTTCCTGTTGCATAATTATTATATACACACGGGCGCGCAACGCATTTTTTTCCAGGAACGGAAAAGCAACTTAAAATCGTAGGAAGGTCATCACGATCCACCATGGGATTGTTAATGAGAATGCACAGTATTGATGACCATGACGATCATGAAGATTACTTGAAGATCCTGTGACGTGATTGGGAGCAGGTGATGGACCACTTTTCCTGGTGTTGGCTGTAACGAAATCACTTCTCCATTTCATTGTATATTGAGGTGGCGTTCTGCTCAGTGCTTGCAACCTATAAAACAGGTGGGAAAATATAATAAGATTAATTATGGATTTTGGAAATTATTTGTCATACTAGTCACTTCGTTTCATTCATCTCATCTTCCGTTGACAGTTTCTCTAAAGTATTAACCATCTAATATACCTTTCAGTGATATGATATGCGAGACGCATAGTGAGCAAACTTGTCTTTGGAAACTATTGTTCTTGTCATGTGATGGGACAGACGTACGGTATATGTAGGTACGATACAAGAAGCTTACCTGACTACAGCAGTGTTCATCTTCCAGTCGAGGGTAAAATTTTTGTGCTGATCTCGGGAACAGAAGGTGTACAGCTTCGGACCCGCCGGGTCACCGTTCTTGCTGTACTCGTGTATCGTCAGATTCCAGGCAGCACATGGTCCTGTGCGAAAAACATAATGGACGATATTGCAGTAAGCGTCGAGCAATTTATAACGAGAACGATAATGTATAAAGTTTCGTCTGTCATTTTTATGAAAGCCAATTGACCAAGCTTTCTTTGTTTACAGGTATGACTGGGAGTTTTCGAAGTCTAGAAAGGGATGTGGTTAGTATAATCGTTAAGAGGAATTATATAGCGTGTTATAATGGTTTCCTTTTTTATAATTCATCGAATGTGCAAAGGCGTGTGTTCAAAGAGGCGAATGGCTTTGTTCGTCGACTAAAAGGCAAACGCGGTTTCGCGTATGAGCTGTAAGGTACAATTTGAGATTAAAGAGACCACTGAGTTTAACTTCACTAACAAAAACTAAAGCTTTGCTTTTATTTGACTTGACCAACAATTGGCAGTCTGCTCTGTTCACTGTGGCTTTCTTGTTACTAAATTTCTACGTAAATCAAAATTTTGAGAAAACTTCGTGCATGACCGGAACAGGAAATGGCTTTAATATACTTGTCACGGCGACTTATGAGATTCTCCTTCAAGGACGTATTCTGGGTGTTTATCGACCGCACCGTAAAGAGACAATAGGCCTAGGATCCTACGCCAACCCGGTTGCTCATAATTAATTATAGTTGCTTCCGGTTCAACTGGTTTGTATTTCCGTACGAGGGGTGGGTATAGTTTACTAAGATTCGCGACTATAAAACAAAGTTGCCCTAAGAGTCCGGGCATTGTCGGCCGTCGAAATTTTAAGGCACCGCTTGGATCCTTTTTTTGATATAAGTTGAAGATGAAAAGATTTTAAAGAATGGAATTCAATATCCGTAAATCGTTTTTCCTCGGCGAAGCTTAATTCTCTTTGTTGAATTTTTCTTTTTTTCTGAACTTAATATCTGTTATTCCGCTTTTTCGTCTAGAAGAAATTTTATTTCACGAAACACGACGAAGTACTTGATTGACTGCGTTGTGCGAAAGGTTAAAAGAATCAAATCACCGCCACGGTCTTTTTTTGGTTTGGTAGCCGAATTTCCTGCCAATATCAATTAATTGTGTACGTGCTGTAATTGGTTGTTCGGTAGCGTGGGACAGCTTATATGGGCGATACGCGTCCGATGCTCTAGAATAATGAACGGTCTCTCAGTTTCACCAATCGCAGAAAAATGTTCATTAAATTTATTTGTGCACTGTTTTTTTACACACTGGGTGCAGTGCAGTGGCATTTATGAGGACGGGACTGTTATTAATATATACAGAGACATAGATACATATATGAACAGTTGTTATTAGCATATTCACATTGCATATAAAACGATCAATACGATACGGACACTACGTAATTAATAAACATAATTCAATATACTCGTAGAATTTACACAGAAAAGACTTACGACTCTGTGAGGACTTCACTTCAATAGTCAACTGTCGGTCCATCGACGAGTCCAATATCCACGTACATTTCTGTTGGTAGTACTGATTTAACTTGATTTCTCCACTAGCCAAATTACCCCCAGTTACTTCTCCTTCCGGTTTCTTGGTAGTATGATCACCACAGTATGGATCCTCGGAAAATTTATATGCAGCCTTGAAGTTGAGACCGGCATTTGAGGATCTGGACCATTCTATGTAAACTGGCGTCCAACTTCTAACACCAACTGGTAGCCATTCCTGCCAAACGCAATGAAATACTCAGACCATGTGATATTTTTTAATAGATTAACAAATAATTTCTCACTTGATAGTTTCCACAGAAACAGCTGACAACGTAACCAGTTTCTGATACCAGAAGAAGATGGTCTAATTCATCAAGACGATTTTTCGTAACGCATTGACAGCCGCTGTCGCCACATTTTGTATAACAGGAATTGCTGGATGCTTGCTTCGTGCTGCTCTCCACCTGTCGGCAACACGAAGAAACGTACAAATTAACGCGATGCAATTTTTAACGACGTCTACGGGGATCGTCGCTACTATTCTGCCCCTGGCTCTATCGTTATTAAAACTTTCTAATTATTGCAACGCACAGTTTTTTAACTATGAATTTCCCCGCAAGGATATCCTGCATATATTATATGCATGCAATGGTATTATTTCTACGCTATGTGGACTTTGATCGAAACACAATTATTTTTATAGAGTAAAAGAAATGACATTGGAACTTTTAATGAGAATGGCTTAGAGTCAGAAGGGAATAGGAATACTTTACCGTAATGTTAATCGACTGATTAGCAGCTGGTATAAAGTGTTGTCGACATTTTACAGGTCCCTGTGATGTGAGCAGTTTATGCGGTTCCGGATGTACCACTGTGCCTTCCGGTGGAGAACTCAAACCGTAGTATTCAACATCGCAGACACTGGCTGGTTGCTGAGTACCTTCTTCTCTTTCTGCAAGTTTATTATACAATAATATCGATATATAACTCGAATCTGAGCAAAGAAAGATTTTCATGACCAGTAGAATTCAGACAGTTGATCCACCGTGTAATGTGAAAATTGCATTTTTATATATCTGCATACGTGGAATCGCTGCAAGTTGCATTTGCTTGTTGCATATCTCGCGCTATAGACATGAAAATGTCTGGTAAAAAAATTCCTGGCTATTGATACGTTTAAATGTATTCTATTCGAATATTTGTTCTCGACTGATTTTCTATACTATCCTGCAAGATCCGAGATCCGTCGAGGGTTGCTGAATTCGCACCATTTTCTTCCAAGTAGAGTTATTTTTATTTTCTGCGTCACTTCCCCTTTTCCCATGGAATACATTGAATTTATATTTATTTCACTGCCTTCGCCGTACCTAGCAATAAGAAGAAGTAAAGTTTTGTGCACAACAAATAGCGTGATGTGATTATACCTATTACATCATCTATAGTATAGTACGTGATACGTATTTAAACCTTGTTAACTACTGTCTAAAAAAGTCGATACATAAAGTTAAAAAAAATCAAACGAATTGTTATCGAGTGCACGGCTCTGTATTTAATTGGTAAAACCAAAAAATTCTTTCTTTTCAATCCACGAGTTACGTATTGATATCGGCTCTGCCACATGGTTGCATATCTATCATTGGTATTCTGTTTGAGGAATAGAAAGAAAAAAAGCGGGTCATCCGTATCGATCTTAGGAAGACTACTCGCGCACTGAATTGTAATTTCAAGACTTTTATCAGACTGGAAATTAAAAAAAAATTATCTGTAAGTAAAATTATCAGTACCAGCACATAACGAAACTGTTATCAAACCGAAGACCTTTGGTATAGAAGAATCTGATTATTCATATCTCATGGAGCGTGCTTTCACGCTAGTTTTCATTTACTCCACTATTCATACATCATTCCAACTTCTTTAAATATAATCAGTAAATCTTAACCACCATCTTAATCGGCATTTTCTATGGTTGAGGATCAAGTGAGAAAAGTTGGCATTGAAACAGTATTATTATCCTCATATGTTTTAGCGTCTCTCCACTTCCCTCCGCGAGGCAACTATGAGAAAATGGAATCGTTCATCGATTATGGTTTCTTCCTGTGATAAAATTGATAAGATCTTTCCAACATGGAGTACCAGGATTATATTGTCTCTGCACTCAGGATAGATAACCGATAACCACATACGGCTGGAATCCCTGAATATTGGAATTACGAAGGACCAGAGTAGAACTACCAATTCGAGCAGTTACCACAAGCTTTCTCATAGACAGTCTAAGCTTTCGAAGTAATCAGTTAATAGCAATTAGTAATTGTGCACAGTGATTAATGGCTTTACACGGTATAAAGCATAGCTTGACTTTGGGTATATAGTAGTAAACTATTCTACAATGTCTGGCGTGTTTGATATATACATAGTTGGCCATTCAATAAGAAGTGTAGTGTAGTTGTGTCAATGTAATTAAATTAATGAATCATATTTATTCCTTTGCTCCTACAGATAACTCACCGTCGTGAAAATAATAGGAGACGTCCATGTATTCCTCATCTGCTGGACTGTCAGAGGATCGTTGAAGAATAACCGTCATATCTCGTCCAGTCGAGGAATAACGTTCAGGTTCGATATACCTGGAAACGTGAAGGTAGAAAACGTCATTTATAGGAGAAACAGGGAAGCCATGTTACATATTGCACTTTATAGTGTATATGGCTCGTTTCGAGGAAAACACGTAGTTTCTGTAAACGTCTACATAAATCGAAGACTCTATCCTGCACCGTAAAATGGTAGCTTCAATCGTACATGCGTATTACTTTCTTGTATAGGGTATTGCACTTCTTTATATGTATTTTATATCTTGACGTCTAACTATGTATACAGCTAGATACTATGTTAATCGATTGAACGATTAATTTTCAAAAGACAAGCACCGATATAGGGTGGTACCTATAGTTAACCAATGCTTTGAATATCTAGAGTAAGGAATATCCCGAGGGTTTCTGTATTTTAAACATCAGTCACGCTAGACTCATTGAAAGCTCACGAACGTCATTACCAATGCTGTTATATTATCGACAAGGAAATCTATATATGGGAATCGAAAGCGGTACCACGCGACAAAGCATGATATAAATCTTATATGGCGTTCGGTTCCATTTTGGTTGCCGATGTTCTAAATGATCGCTATATAGAAGTGCGGTAGGAGTTTGCTGTTCATGGAGGAAAATCTAACACGGGCGAACATCGATGTCGAATCGCTGAGCGAGCTAAACGGTAATGGGCTATATCTGTGCTTTCCTCTTCTCCTCTCTATCGCCATTTTACCCTTTGCCAGTGAGCATATATGTTCGAATACGATCCATATGAATCCGTAGTACCTATTACGGAAATACTCCTAAGGATACTACGAGCTTCGGAAGGTCAACAATTCCTACGTTATGGAGAGAAGGAGTTGGTGGGATACGTTTCCAATAAGCGACTACAAATTGAGCGTCACCAGTTATCCCGATTACCAGAGCGACTGGTTTCACCTATGTTCCTGGAGGACGGTGTGTCAGAGTAGGATGTAGCTGGAGCTTTATCGAAAAGTTGTTTCGCGATAAGACAACAGTAGCAATAGTATCAAGTGTAGTTCTTCCCTGTTACAATCATTTTTCTTCTTTTGTTTCGAGCTTTCTTGGCTAAAAAGCTTTAGACGATGTGCGATTCTGCGAGCTTCCCTTGGAGCTTTAGAAATGTTTAGCTCTGGCATGTACCTGCCGTGAATAGAAACGGCCCATTCGTCATCCAAGGAAAGTTCGTTCTGACTTTCTGGAGGTGGAGTTTCTGTCTTCTTCTTTTTTGCAAAAAGATTCCTTTTGTGCCATATATATCCCAAGGTATTTAGCTAGTTGGTTGGCAGCTGTTACTTCGTACCATTTTATCATGATTATCATGCGCTTTATCTTTAGCACATTTCCATTTGGCACGCTTGGTGTTTGTATAGCGTGAATTATGAAATTTCGATAATACACATATGCACTCTCTTTGGATGCATGCATGGAAACCAAAAGCAAATCAAACAGGCGTTTTATAAATAGAGGTATAGTGTCTGGAGGCAGCTGGGAATCGAAGGTGGAATAGGAAGTTGTGTTTTGAGAATAGACTCTTCAGAGCGAAAGACCAAGCGACCCAGTTGGCCTACTGCCATTTCCTTCATCTGCGATTCCGGTTTTACGTGCGCCACTATGCAGAGATCCTTACCTATAGTATACTCAGTTTACTCGTACGGTGTGTATTCTTTCCAACTACAGCAGCAGCTTTGATTTCAGCTACATATCAGCAGTTTATCAAGAACCAATTTCGAGATTTTCATATGAGTTATCATTTTTCTTCAACCGCAGATAAGAGATTGGTTAGGTTCTATGGATATACATATACATATATATAATAAAATAAAGGAATATTTTGTAGATAACTGATCTATCACTGCACTCCGCGTTTTGAAGTATCCAATATCCATTCCTATGGTACGTCATATTACTGTAAAGCCAAAGTAACTTTGTCGCGTAATAGCCACACCCTTGCGACTTGTTGTCTCGGTTTTCAATCGAAACTCACCCCTATGTAACATGATCCCTACCAGTAGCCCGGACACTGTCGACCTATAACAAGTTACTTTCGCATACCCTGTCAGTTTCATCAACGCTTCAGTCTGTATTTGTGTAGTTAGACCACAGCATTAGTAGTTCGCTTAGAGGAGGAGACTCTTTTAGGAACCATAAGCCATAAGAAGATGGCACCTCAAAGTGAAACTGATCAGACTGTTCATATTATATAGGTATACCTTATACCTGTAGCACCCTCAGTACCTGCGGAGTTTAGTCAGAATATTCGATTAAAGAGGGATGAAAATTTGGTCCTGAAGGATAAGACGAATTATCCTTAAGGCATTCAGCTGCTGTAGGTACAGTACTGAGAGGTAAAAAGATTTTTTAATTGGATTGTAGAGGAATCTGTTTCAGGGTGAATGGGAGTTTCGTGTATCACCTTGGCGACGAATATATTCGATTTGAATTTTGATTTGGTCCCTGGCACTCCTGATAATGGAATCCTGGCCCCATTATCAAGGGAGATTACTCAGCCTACTGCGACAGAAGGGCGCATTGTAAAATTTAGCTTAGAATGAGGACGAGGCTCTGTCTGAAAAGGCGCATGGGGTTTTCTAGGGGTAGAATGAAACATGATCTTTATTTTCCATGAAGTTTTACGAGATTAGCAGACATAAAACACACCAGTCTCATAGGCACGTACGTTTGCCGCATCCAGTAGTACCCCACACGGGGGAATAAATTATCTACCCGGTACGCCGTCACGTTAGAAATTAAAATAGATTAAAAACACCGGCGCACGCGGAGTCATCGTTGACCATTTGGTTCCACGAAGTGGAGGACACAATTTTCACGCTTTATTACCGACAGAGCAGTTTTCTCTGGGGAAACTTGACGTCTGGCTTTATAGTAAAAAGTTAGGGATACCTTTTGCACACGGTTTATGGGGTATGGACTGTCCGAGTTTTTTTTGGAGTAACATCAGTAATCAAAGCAATGACGAACTTTCATCCAGCATTCTTATCCGTTCAACCCAACTTTGGACTATGAAATTTCATAGTCGAGCAGCCACGTGACATTTTTTTATCATTCTGCAAAAGCTGTTTCAGACAAAAAAATGTTCCTTAATCCTTCGTTTTATTTATTTATTATTTCACAATTGGTACCCTGTGTCTTCTTTGTTGGGTTATACCCATAGTATCATGGATGCACGAGTGTTTCTCCAGGTCGTCGAGTATTGACTAAAATTCGACGTAAACTCCTAGAAGAAAAATCGCTTAATCCTTCAGAAAATCTCTTTTGGGATTCGAATCTTACTTCAAGACGTTCTTCTTCAGGTTCTCTCAAGTAACGCCGGCACGCACAACAAACATCTCGCATCTTCGTTCAAGTATTTCCAACAGCTTGCATAATGCATACGTGTTTCAGACTCGACCCCTTCGCCTCACCCCGCGTCACTGCTTTCGACAGGAACTTCTCGTTTTCACGTAACCAGACCTCTCGAAGTCTCTACATATATGTATTTTACGAGAGTTTATTCACTTTGCCAATAGGCAGGATCCATTGTCCATTTATATCTGCCAGTATACATTATTTTATAACCCATAGAACAAAAATATCTTCAATTCTCATACAACATTATTTTCCAGCAATCATTTTTGTTTATCCTTTGTACTTGTATAATTATCTCACCAGATGTCATGTAACTCTTGTAATCTTGACGTTTCGTTACCTACCATACGTCACTCGCATGAAGAGACAGTCGTTAGTATTAAACTGTTTCACTGTGATAATACGAGGAAGTCTGCTCCACCGAACTTTAGCTTCTCTCTTGGGAATTTCGCAACGGGAAACACGTTCCTACCAGGTATATACAAATATATGAATAAATACATAGGTATGGGCTTCGTATACATATCTGATATCTGAATTTTGCATACGTCAGGATATAGCGCCATTCTCTGATACTTTTTTGTATGGATACATACGTACTAAATTTTCAGTGATGAAGTTTATGTGTGTGTGTGTGTGTGTGTATATACTAGATACGTATACCTATGTAATACAGACTAATTATTCGCTCGTTAATTTCAGACTGGATAATTTAGTCAATATAGATTCGAGATATTAATCGGCTAACGAAGATAATGTACTTTGTGTTACCTTTGCGAATATTTGTGTACATATTTAAGAAAGGTATAATTAATACTTACTTAGAGACTGGCACCAGTGCTCGTGGAAGTCTTTCAGCAGGACTGCAAATTCTTTTGAGAGACTTGGCTGTTCCGATCATCCTGGCCTCGAGGTTTCCGTCGAAAATCTCTACCATTGATTTACAGGCGATGGGACTGTAATGAAAATATTGATATAAGTTAACATTAAGTACACTAGAAATCCAAGTGTGTAGTTTTCCGTGTTATTCCCTATCTTTTCTATGGTAGTTACTTTTTACACGCTTCCGAGTACATTGTTATTCCCACCCATTTCAATGTAAAAACAATACATTTGTAAGTACGTAAAAGTGACTACCATAACAAAAATAGGGAATAACATAACTCGCTAAACACTTGGATTTGCAATGTATATTTAAGTAACGAGACTCGGTTAAATTTATTGTTTCTATTGTTACGTAATTTTCACTGAATTTTTTAACTACAGAAATTCTATTCCTTTCCAAGTAAAATAGGCTTGTATCTTGAATGTATTATCGAACCCTGGAGTATTTCATTTCTACGGCCTTCGGAACGGCTGGTAAATAACAGGGTGAAATTTAACGGTGCTCCGCGTGCTTCGTGTTGTAAAAAGGGTTGCAGATCTCGAGGGTGTATACGTATTATACGGTATTCCTTACGGTGGGAGTTACTTTCTCGGTTCACTGGCGCTCGGATTTACAATATTCTCTTCAAAATTTATGCCGCCTTCAATAAAGTCTTCTCTGTCTTATACCTCTCGAGCCTCCGTTCGTTTATTCCTGGTTATATCCCTGGCAGAGGCACTCGGCTTCTCCCTGTGTGCCTCGGGACAACCAACCGCTATTCTTGTTACGTGAGCATATCTCTCAAGGTAATACACGGTCTGCATGTTGCCGCCATTGTGTATGATAATTGAAAATCCTGGAGATACGAACTCGTATTACGTCCAGTGTATTCCGTATGATTTAATACAGTAGCTTTCCATTTTGCATCTCGTCCACGAAGTAGGAAAATTAACTGGATAGCTGGCTTAGTGAGTTAATGAGATTTTCAAAATTAATAATATATACATTATTACGTCTGTCCATTATACGAAGGACATTGCCAAGTGTAGATTTTCAGTAGAACAATTGCAATTAGTGAAACTTTAATTGACTGATCAATATACTCATGATTCTATTACAGTCATTTTCATTCTGAACAGGTAGAAAAGGTTTGTCTTGTATCCCAGGATGGATTATTGTTTATGATAATTGAAAATATAAGAAATTCCAGTGGCGTAGCCATAGCGAATAAAAATAGTTTTTAGTTAAAAAAAGAAGGGGCTCGTCTACAGTGAGCCTGAAATGTATAGATATTCGATATCTCTTACTTTTCTTGTATCGACTGAAATCGAATCGCTATCGCGTAGAGCTAACGTAGAAGTGAGCTTGGGATATATTTTATTTATAAGACCGCGATACTCGTATTGATTGGCTATAACACCCGCGGGGCTGATACCCCGCGATTTCCTTTTAGGTAATATCGGCGTGTTCCATCTCCCCACCTTCATTGTATGTCGTACTTCGTGCAAGAGGAAACACCCTTTACCACGATTGGACCTAAAGAATTTTGCAGCTCTTTTTGAAAGAATTCAAGAAATGTTTCAGAATCTCCTAGGCACCTCTTGGTGCAGTTGGGATAAAAGTACTTTTACGCTGGACCGAAAAAAGTTTGACAAATTGGAAAATGGCGACTACAATTCATACTGCTACATCCCGTAACATGTTCTGGCGATGCGATCAGGACTCTTGATAAACGTCGGAGCAGACCCAGAGTCGGTCTGGCATGCTCTACACGTAGCTCCACGCATTTTGGGCCAATCGCATAAAAAGGACGAACATCCTGAATTACGATATAATCCTTGAGAGGCCACGTGTATATCTTCGATATCGCCAACTGCCACTAGGGGGATCGTCTTTTTGTGAGAGGGCTCCTACGTGGTTATCGAAGGGCCTGCTGGAGAAAGGAACTGCCGGACTGCGTGGCAGAACTGATGTGGCATCAAGAATGAGAGGAACGACGACAGGAGGACTTTAAGTGGAAACCACAGACGCGCGAAACGAGATACTACGTCGGGAACGATCTTATTCCAAAGTTGGGCAAAATTGAAGACCCGTCATTCTCAGCTCTACTAATCCTTCCCGAGGTAGAACCGACGTAATTGGTATGACGCGCCTGCACACGAGTTTCTCAGCTTCGTGTACATCGAGTCCTACCGAATAATTAAATAACGGGACTTGCGGATGATAGAGAAACATTTATTTTAAGGAGAAGCATTTATTTTGGCAGAAACGACTTTGTCGATACTTAGACGAAGACTGCACGTTTCGAAAGATACTCTAACAGTAGTGATTGCCGATGCCTTTTGTTATATATATATATAGTATTACTTGAAAAGTTTCTGATGTATCCGAGACAATTAACCTACAATTATCTTACACGGTACACTGATTTTAAGACGACACTTAAACCAAGGAAACCATACACTAGTATGGTTCTTCATTCGGACGCTGATTCGGTCATACTTTGTAGCTGCTTAACTACCCTTCTTCCTTTTTAGCTACCCCTGCTATTACATTTGTCAGGCTGGTAGCTCTTTACATTTTATACACCGTGCCACGAAAGGGGAACGAGGTACTATAAAGCTTATTGCCGAATTAAACGGTACTAAGAGACGATAACTTCACCCGCGTAGATTGGAGATTGCGTCACTTTCGAAACGATGCCCATCACCCACCGCCTCCAAGTGACTGTATAAAATTTCAGTAACGATTTTGACTTACACTTCATAAAGACTGCAAACGATAACGAACTCTTGCTGCAATCTTTTATCCGTTCGATTGGACTTCTAAAAATATCCGGACAAGTAGCGATGCTTTATATGAACAATGGTAATTCAATAACCATTTCAGTATCTTCAAATCGATGTCATATTGTATCGCCCATTTCACGTGGCAATGACATAAAGTAATAAAATTAGAAGTCAGTATATATAATATATACATACACGACTAATGGAGAAATTTCGCAGACGAATCATCCTCGTTCCACGTGACTACATTTCTACAGGGAATTGGCTTATAACTCAGAAAGAAAAAAAATTCCCTAGATAATAAAACGACAGCGGCACAAGCTGTATGCTTACCTTAGATTGTAACTAGTGATGGAGACATGTACTGTGTCGTAAGCACGACCACGTAGATTGAGACGACAAACCGTGGACTTCAGTTTACCCCTTGTATCGTGATGACCAGACCTGATCTCATTTCCACTAACGACAAGATCACAGCTAGCCGATCCTTGATTCTTGCGATGATCATGAAGATCACGGTGATTGTAACGCCCGTTATGACTGCTACTACTACTCGGCGATCTTATCATCTCGACTGTAAAACATGATAAGGTTTTGAAGAAGCTATCAACTTGGATTATGGATCAATTCAGAGTGACAAAGTGCCACTTGAAAAATGTAAAGGGTCTCACGTGTTTTACTGGTGCTCTCCATGGTGACTGTCGTTGGCGCTTCGGTCGTAATTTCAACGAAACTGAGAGTAGCTACGAAACCATTATAGTTGAAGGGTGGTACTTCCGGTCCGGATCTGAAATATTACAAAATTTATTTAAATTCTACACGGGATAAATTCGTATCTTGGGAGATTTTACCAAGGACTGAGAACATGCCGATATACTTCCGAACAGCAAGAACCGCTACGTGCAGTCTGTATAGGCATTGTATTTCATGTATATTTTTTCTTTTCTTTTCACTTTCCGTCTCTTTCACTCTCTCGCTTTTCTTCGAGAAAGGGAAAAGAAAATGAGGCCCATCGATATTCTACGATGAAAAACACATTTCCTCAGGACTTGGAAAATTGGTGGAGCTTCGTTCTCGTCCATTTACATCGAGAAAGCTTCTTAGGGCATTCTAGTCGTTCAATGGGGAAAATGGAGTCGCCCCCCTCCCCCCTTTACTTTTCCTTGTTTCCCTAACCCTTGCTGGAATTTTTACAGGAAAATAAAAGCTTACCTAAATTCCACCAAAAGCTGAGAACCTACGTGGACGACATTCGTTTTGTCGTTTCCGCAGAGCATCTTTAAGAGCGAACTTGTCGTTTCTCGACCCTCGTACACGGCAATATAATCACTGGTACAGTGGCTGTAAAAGAGAAGCGCAGAATGTTGATGAGAAAAAATGAAAATAAAATTTTCCTAATACGAAGTAAAAGAATTGTCAGAATGGGATAAGCTACTAGTATGTTGTTGTGGGGATGAATTTTTGTATAAAAATAAATTGCAGTCGAGATACGTGAAACTTTTGTCGTTAGGAAACTGCCTACTGTTAACGGTTAAGGATATATAAGATTCTTTACCAAATTTCAAATTGCTAAAGCACTTTGCGAGTGGGTTCATGATTTATTTTATGATGAAACTTTATCGCCACTTGTGCACCCTTAATTCATGTGCGCATGGCCACGCGTTGGCCACATTATAAAAATAAGAATTTGTAATCTACAGAATGAACTAGGGTTATGCGAAAGTACTATAGATAATTATAAAATATACTATCAGCACTCATTCCTTCTTATACCAAATATTAACAAAACGTAACGACAGCAACTCCCTTACTTAATCAATAAACTGGAAAAGATGTTCAATTTATGGTGTTGTACCAATTCCGTTTCGCCTTCATCCCTTTTTTCCCACCCACATCCCCCTTGACTAGCACCATCACGCGGTGGGCTAAATAAATTACTATTTTTTAACCCAATAAAGTAAGTGCCTAGTGAGTGCAAAGTTCACGGTATTTTACCACTTACTTACTTAATACTAGTTTTTATATGTATCCTACCAGAAATATCACGGTCTTCGACCGCAAAAAGGTGTCTTACAGTTTTTCACAAAAATTCGAAAAATTTTTCTACTGACTTTATATATTAGTTACGCAATGATTAATATTTAAGCCTAAATAATAAAATTGTCTAATTTCACCGAGCTTACTTAAATTTATACCAATACCCTATCACTCGATTCTCAAGAAATTAATCTCTAATCTTATCAGTTATCAAAGCTTCCGATAATGACAGGATCGTTTTCTGACTTTGGTAGACCTTATCTTTTTTTACAACAATCTATTAGATCGGTAATACCCGTCACTTAGCCAACAGAGACCACGAGCTCGATATCCTTCTTCGCTTTAGGGTTACTTATCGGCAATCCACCCTCGAGGACATCATCTACGTCTTCCAGACACCCCTGACATTTACTTAGAGGACTTAGACCTCTGTGCTTTATCGTATGAGTTATCCGAGGCGCTGGTGGCTTCGACGACCGTTAACGAGTTTCGAATTTTAAAGGCAACGTCTTGAGCCAATTCTCATCCTATTTAAATTGCTTGGTCGACGTTATCGTGAAATTTGCAAACGTCTCGTTAAGAATATTTTTGTTGATGAACGAGGACAGATACGAGTGTAAATATTAAATGACTTATTCGTGACGTCACTATGAAGAAATACAAACAAGTCGTAGGACGTATGAAGTAACTGTTTAATAATTACATTACGTCACGTTGCTTTGCCTTTTTGGTGTTGATTGTTATATATTTTATTTTTGCTTTCTCAAATTCTCCAGTCTTCCTTCCTTTACACGTATTTCGCGCTACCCACTTTAGTGCGCTTCAAATTTTACCCGAAATCGTGCAAAGCTATATTTACGCCAGGGAGACTGTAATTTCCTTAAAATTATATTGTGCTTAAAATGTCATTCGCTTTCAAGCCGAAAGCAGTGACGCATGTCTATACTTTGCAACAACCAAATTCAAAATGAGAGACCGAAAGCTGATGAAATTTTATAAATCTTCTTTCAAACTCCCATATATATAAAATTGGCTGGTAAACGTTACTAAGTAAGGAAAAACTTCAATTAATTTGTATTATATGACTTTTCAGTGCTTTGCGTATATGTGCTAAAGCGAATATACAATATCAGAATATATTCATATAATTTCTCATGTATACGAGCATCGTAAGTTTTAGGATGACATTTGAAATATTATATGACTGATGAATTTTTCGTTTAAAATCAAACTTATTTTATTATATAATGACGGTTCCTTACAACGTGGTTACACAATTAGTGTCTAACGTAATTACTATTAAGACTGGTTGTGGCGTACGTAGATAATTACAGGAAAGTTGATAAAAGAGGTTTATCGCACGATGTGGAATTGATGAGAGTCAGGCTACTGGTCGATGCAGAGTTAACAAAGGGATGAATGTGAAAGGGTGATATGCGTCTTGAGTGAGACTGCGCATTAATTATCGGTGATTAGCCGGGGCTATTAATCTCTCCAAAGTAATTAGCCGAAGGCTTCCTTATCGTTATCCTGAAGCCTTTACTCTTCATCGAGCACGAACTTACCCTTAGCTTCGGAAGCTTTGAACTTTTCGATTTTTTTCAAACAACCCCCTGCCACCTACAGAGCAGCACCGTGATATAATTAAACCTTGATTTATATTAATCATTAACGAACGACACTTTTTGATTATGTGTCAATTTATAGCAAATACGATAAAATTATTTGCAGGTTATCCGAGTCATCAGATGGCCAAGCGTACCTCGAGCGTGACTTAGCGAAGCATAAATATTCTCCATAACTCTAATTACGATTCGGTATTTAATTGGAAAAACGATATTGGTCACGGGACAAAAATTAGTCGACCATTTTCCACGGAATACGTAGTAAAGCGTGAACTTTTGTCGAGTATAGAATTCTGCGAGCAAATATCGACGAATCAGCTTCTGCCTCGTATAAAACTGTTTCGCTTGGTATCAATTTTATTTTACATTTTATTTCACCTATCCGTTATTATTATATTGTTCGGCAGTGCAAGCCATTCGACCATTAATAATTTCACACAGAGTGACGCATTTCTATTGCGTAATGAATGAGCAAGACGATACGATTCTCTCGTCCCGCTAGCCTTGGCGACGCACTTCATTTTCAGGCATCGTAGCCATCGATTCGTTATTGTGATTAATCTTGAGAAAACCTCAGTCCAATGAAATTAGTTATTCCGTAATAATTTCGTTCCCGGCTTTGGGGTTCGATGGATGCGTAAGAGGGTGAGAAGGTAGAAAAGATGAGAATGAAGGAGAGCGAAGGGGTGAGCAATAGATGGACGGTGCCTGCCGACCTATTACTCAGATTAGCATTATTCGTGTTTTTATCCCTCATTTCTTCCCGTAGAACTACTCCCTCTCCCCCTGAGTATTAAACTCCTTTTTGTAACTCCCTACGAGCAGCGCTGCAAGCTTTGGAAGAAACTTTCTTGATGACGTGCTTTTAAAAAATAACGGATGGTTATAAGCCACCGAAGGAAATGGAATACTACGGGGGTCGTAGTAGTTTCACGCGAACGCGTGAGCATCACAGCGAGCGCCATCTCGGATTTCCTTCTTGTACTAAACTCGTGCTCATCGGATTTTGAGGCATTGTTATTGGGGCGAGCTGTCACTTTGACAGCGAGATTTTACTTTATCGGTCGCCACGTCATAAAACTATGGACTCCTCACTGATATGGGTTAAATCACCCAAACCAAGATTGTGGCTTCTTGGTCCAGAGATAATAAAAGATTAAAAATTAATGAGTCTGAAGGTCTGTATTACAGTCTCGTGTCTCTTTAATGTCTTTAGATTTCGAGATACCGTTCCTCGCTGATCTTATTTATTGTTTCCAGTTTGGATTGCACGGTGGGAAAAGTTAAGCTACATCTTCGCGATTGATTAATCGTGATTGGATCGAACGTTGTGCTTTTCAAAATTAAGTTACCTTGTTGAGCTCGGCCCTTTAGGTTATACTGTTCGGCTGATTATCAGCATCCAAAGTTCAAATGTGTTAGGTCGTCTTCAGAGATTCTCTTGTCCTGAGATATATGTATCGTGGAACGGAGTGTAATTGACAGTAGGAAAATCTGCTTGATTTTCGTTTAATCTTCGTATTCTACATTCATGAATTTCTATCTTCCCGAATGAGAGACATTATGTATTTATGAACTCGCTTATGTCATTCTTTCAATTAACTACGTATCCTAGTACATAGTACATAGTACTGTTTATCGACTTACCAGATTGCATTGTTATTACATACGTTTTATCGAGATAACAATTTTTCAATCTTGCATTTCAAAAATTGTCAGACAATCCGCCTCGTATGTTTGTATGTATAGTAATAACAGTGGAAGTAGCCGTATCAGAACAGCAGGGACGTGATATCGATTTGAAATGTAAAATTATTCGCAGAGTTTATTAAAATCGTACGGCCGATATCGCGTATAATTAACGCATCTGTTCAATTTTCTATGCAACGCTCGCCTGTAATAACCGATAACGAGTGAACGGCCGTGCAATTCCATTGGAGAATCTGTCCCGGCGAGTTATCTTAAATTAGCATTACCATAATGTGCCATAATTATCGGTAAAACCTTCTCCTGTCCAAGCCTCCATATTATATTCCAGCCTAATTCTCACTAGACTATAACACTGGAACACACATGCGAATACGAAAGGTTCGATAATTGGGTCTTCGCGTATTTCTGGCTCAGTGATGAGACTTGACAAAGATTTAAGTGAGTAAGTAGGGTTCTACCTTGTCGGTAATCTACAACCATAAATTTCTTACGTAAGAACGCGGGCGTTTTCTCGTTTGGCAAACAAGGAGTGACGTTTGGAAATCAAGCGGAAATTTTGCTGAAACGAGTAGTCGACGTTACTAGGTATGAGCCTTTTCTTAAGGGATACGTCACGTAGGTTGCGGATAGAACGGTGAGGTAAATTCGATGCTGAAGGGTCCCGTATTTCCGGTGCGGTTTGGGTTGATGGTATTTGAGGGGGGGCTGGTTGAAACGCATCCGGGAATTGGGGGTTGGAAGGTGTACCACCAAGTAGGAATGGCACGGATTTGGGTACTATGAAGAAAGGGTTGGCCGTTGTTTAGGATGGTTACATGATTTATTTAGGGGTTGGAATGAAACCGGAAGATTTGAAACATGTCTTATATCTGTGCTTTATACTCTGTGATATTTAACAAAAACATCCCTTATGTGAGACATTTTAATATGCAGACCCAGGCTAACATTAATTGATCCTGGATTCATTAATGTAGATCAAAATTTCTCGTAGTGTATCGACGAGGAATTTTTGATAAATCACGTATGAAATCTTTTTATCTGTATTTCAATTTTACTTGACAACATTCGCGTGCAATCTGTTGATTAAATAAATAAATTGTCATTGTTTTCAGGTATTTACCAAATTATTGGTTTTTTTTTTAGCGAATTAAATTGCTGTTTGGTGTTATTTGAGTAATTGTCATTACATCTTGTTAATTAATAGCTGACAACGTTGATGATGCAGAGGCGCGTTCGGATCAACCTCAGGTAGCCAATTAAATTGAACATAAAGCCAGATCCAATAATACCTGGGGTATTGTAATTTATAATGTCGTTTTGCGTATCTGCCTAATTAAATTCGACAAACGAATCTGTAAAAAGTTCAAGGGATGTCGAGGCACTGTCAAAAAGTTCCCGGTGGCCATTAACAGCAAAGTATCGCGTTCATGTAATGGAACCGCCATTATGTACTTGTCACAACATTTCATTAAAAAGTTTTAGCGACTTCGAATAAAGTCGCGCGTGTGCAAGTTCGTTATATTCAGAAAAGTGGTAGAAATTAATCGTAAGAATGAGATCGAGAAAGTCGGGTAGAAGTCATCTGGAAGAGAACCAAAGTCTCATCTAGATCTGGGCTAAGATTTTGGCTTTGGCTCAAAGATACCTTTAAGAAGCCGCCTAACTGTGAGCTTGGGGTTAAGAGGTTCTTCTCCTCTTATAAAATGCATTTCAAACTTGAGAACCAAAATAATCACCAAGATAGAGAAGACCTCGAGTCGGCTAATCCGCATTAAGGGTAGTTACCACCAGACCCAAACTCTTTTCCAAGTCTCGATTCAATTCGATTCGATCTGCTATGAGGATCGTTTCATTTGACTCGCGGATTTCGTCTTTTAGACCATCAGATGAGATGATGAAAAAAAAAAAAAGGATATAAAGCTGGATCCTTGGCTCTATTTGAGCACTAAAAGGATCCTTTGGATTCGATAAGTGGTCAAGCATGGAGTTTCGAACGTAGCATATCAGTTTTTACTCCCTGAGACTTTTCTTTTACTCTCTGAAGATCAGCTTATCTCGTGAAACATCTACGCACTGGGGAAAGTTAATTTCACAGTGACTGCCTTGTTCCACGTGGAGAAGGCACGCATTCTATATTATAGAATTTTGCCCTTTTGTACGAGTTTTCGCAGATTCTTGGATAAATTTTGAAAATCTTCATTGAAACTCACAGCAAACCACTTCGCTTTGGTTTATGGGAGAAGATTGTCTGCTGACAAGTCTTTGTGAAATTATATAGAAAATAAATGTATAATTGTCCACGTTAATTTGCTCAGAGCTCTCAGTCGTTATCCTCGTTTTATCCAAGATGACGTATTTCTCGTTAAGTTTGTCCTTTTGATATTAGGGTCAACCTATTTCCATTGCCTCTAGAAATGTCTTTTGCCATCAGTCGATACTCAACTTCCCATCTAATGTTTTCTTCCATTGACACTGTCACTGCGAGGCGATCGAGAATCGGAACGAGGGTCATACCATTTATAGGTTAGGTTACGCCAACCTTGGCTACTACCAAGACCAGAGTGAAAAAGAGGACGTCCAATATCATTACGAAGAATAAGATTCGGAGATGAGGAATAAATATAAAAACTCGATGATCCATCCAAAACGATCAAATCTCCAAAATCAATTACATTCACGTTTCAAAACGAACATTGATGCGAAGCAAGAAAATTGGTAAGAAAAAAAAGATCGAAGTTACGTATTGAAAAGATATTCACAGATGATCTATAACAACTATTCGTACCTGTATGTATGTTGGTAAGTTATATAATACGTGAGGTATCTCACTTTTTATCCACCCCCAATCATTAGTGAGATACCGTAATATGACGAAGGTTGAATAAAAATTCTACGATCGATACTCGAGTATCTTGAGAGCAGAAAAAGCTCCATGGAAATACCGAAATCATACGAGGTTTTTCCAAGAGATTCAAAACGAAAGCATGGTTTGTGTCCGTGCTAGATATAAATACACATTCACGAAGATACACAAGGCAAACGTTGTCATCCTAATAGCTAGCTCAATATCGTCTCAAAACCTCCAAAGAATCTTCATCCCCTCGCTGCTATTCAACTACCTCTTTATTTAATGAAATACTCCTTGTGCAGTGTATTCTCGACTCTACACGTGTCTTTCTGCGTACCACCTCTAAATGCGAGTGTATTATGTTTCCTTGTCTACCTACTACCCCAGTACTATAGCTATCACGTCGGAGGGTTGTAATTTAACGAGGAACAGAATCATGAGGGTATCGCACAGAATGTAGGGACATACGTCATACCATCTTTGTACGTAGATGACATAAAGAAGTGAAGGGTGACTACGTTGTGTGGTTCCTTAGTAGATTTTTTTCCTACCCTTAGACAACTTTCTATACACAGTCTAATGGTACCAGGGACTTTGAAATCTGTAGGGTTTTTGTCCGGGGTGAAGAAAAGTTAAAGGGTTTAAGGGCATCCTCGAAGAAATGAGTTTTTCTTCTACGGTACGATGGGTTTTATTTTTGGAAACGACTTTCAGGCACAAAAGAGTCGAGTAGAAAGTTCGAATTTTCTACCCTCGTGGATATCGACTCGGTCCTGTTTATGGTACCTGGTTAGTACCTACCCTTTTCTAACTATATAGTCTATATCCAAGTATATACCGGGTGGTCGTTCGCAAAACGTGTTATCGCCATGGAGAAATTACACGGCCGATAATAAATTGGATATTAACGACGGTCGCTCTTATTTTATGGACCGTTCATCAATTCTCTTTTCCAACCCCTCACAACCGAACTTCAACATTCTCAACCTACGCCTATCTCCCCCCTTCCCCGTTCCCCTACAGCTTCTGCCACCCTCGTTACATGAAATTCCGTGATGCCCGAACAGCGCGTAACTATAACGTCTGCGAATTTTCGCAGAGAAGCAAATCCAGGAGTTTGAAATTACAAAGTTTTTTTTTCTTTTTTTTTTTTTCCTTCGGCATACATACTTTTCTTTAGAGCGAAACGACGTATACACCTAGGAAAGAAAGACACTTTCTGATTTCTTTGTTGCTGACTTCACTGTTACACTTCTCGCTTCTCTTTGAGTTATCGAGATCAAACATACCGAATGCTGTATTTCTTAGATTAGTGGCTGCATCAGGCTTTTTCATGCCCTCGTTTTGTAAGCGTTCAGAGTACTTTATTAGAAAACAAGTTTTTTTTTTATCAGTTTCCAAGATTCGTTGTTACAGAAGTTGATTGATTTCCACAAGCCCCCTTCGATGGTTTCAGAGCGAATAGATGTTCTCTGTTCCCTCGTTGTGCTACCCTCTAATAGACGTATCCTACTTCAGAATCGCATTATAGTCTCAGCAACGTGTAGAATGATTGCCGATCGTCTTTCTGGCATTTCCTGCTACAACTGTTCTCTTCTTTCTATACCCATCCCGTTATACCTAAGTATATACATATGTGTATACCTCTGGTCCAATTTCTAGCTTTATACTCATTGCTCTCTCAGAGCCGTAATTTGCGTTTCATCGGTCTCTCGATATTTTCCCATTAGTGGTATCGAATTCCATTTCCATTTAACAGTTTCCTGCACGATTTAAACGATCCGAAAAAAGAAATTCGATTTAGTTACGATTCCTCGAAACGAGTAAAGCACTTCAGTCGTTTAGCGAGGATCGTACGTTTCTCGGACACCTGTTCAAAGACCTCTGAGACGAGATTGCAGCATCCAACCGAATCCTGAATGAGATCCCTCCAATTTCGCGGTATGTCGATTTTCCATGGGGGGGCGATCCCTGTAAGTTGCGTGTCGAATGGATCAGGTTTGGATCGATCACAGACTACTCTACCTATTCCTGGACCCGACATTCATTAATCACGCTCTCTAAGATCGCTCGGTTCCACCCCTAACAGCCATTCCCTTTTGGATCTTCGAGTGCACCCACCGTGAATCCTCGGTTTCTGGCGCAGTTATTAGTTGATTACCACCCTGAACAATCTCTCCATTAATACGTTAGCTATATTACCCACGTCAAGGATGCAGTTTGGATATTACGCTTTGGGTATTGAGTATATAATAACTAGTGCTTTAGATTGTATGCTGGTCATTGAAATTATCAGGAATTACGTCAAACCCACTGTTAATTCGCATACCAGACTTTCGACTCTGCTGATAACTGTTATCGATGATTTATACATTTATTATTTACCTATCGCCAGTGTCTGTACTATTTTGTTACTGGGTTGATTTATAGTGGCTTCCTCATATCAGCATGGAACAAGGGGCTTCCATGCTGAAGCCACTCCTTTCAGGAGTAAAAATAAAAATTTAATTAAGAAACCTTTTAACTTGCCCCATGCCTATGTTACGTACGTGGCTAGATAAGGCATGAAGCTATCCGGGGACATTTACATTTCTCACGCTACGCAAAGCTAAAGTTGTACCTACTGGGTTACATTTTCTCCGGGGTTGGTAAATTCCTGAAATTTTATTTTACACACCCCAGGATATTTAACTATTCCTAACTGTTACGGTAACTTTGCAGTACACGGTAATGGCTGCACGGTGTAACAGTGCGTGTTCTGTATTTGACATTCGACGTAATTCAAATATACACACCCTGGGCAATACTACTAACGCTATATCAAACCTTCCTACGATACTTTTATTTTCGTTAACATAACGAACGAACTTCAATCTGTATTGATTTCCTTGAGAAGGATTTGTAAGTAAAACCGTCATAGGATTCTTTGATCATCGTAACAAGAATTTAATCAAAGCAGGAAAGAGCTTTAATTAAAATTTCGATTTTTTTTATTAAACATATAACATACAAGACTATCGATTAGATTCTAAAAATCTATATAAAAATTAAAAAGATTTTTCTCCAATCCCAGCATATAATCAATCGTAGAAGCTACGACGATTTGGTAATTTCGAAATTTCTACAGTATTCATCATACATAGAGTTTTAATGATGTTTATTAAAATTTATCGCTATTTACGATCCTGACTTCCATGTACTAACATAAACAACATTCATTCTGGATAATTAATGAAAATATGCTGCAGCTACAGGACGTGTACGACTCTCGAATTACAGGTATAAGGGTATGTTCGAATGCTCTTCGCGTATGGCGTAGGGGATGAAATTTATTAACCTAGTCGGCGTAAGGTCTGCTTTTAACGAGTAAGTCCCATCTTCCCCTAAATCGAGATATATATCTTCCGTTGGGTGCACTTATCCGTTCTTGGCCGACACCTACACGTACGAATTAATGGCTCTGCTCTAACTCCCTTGCTCTGGCCAAATATAGTGACGGCTAGGAACTAAAGGTTAGATCGTACAAATATTATTCGATAAAATATATTTATATTCATAGTATGGTATGTATCAAATTTTCTATAGTTATTTATATCTAGTATCTGCCCGGTAGTAAGAGCCATCTTGAAGTGCACCAAGTATAGGGTGATTTTAGAAAATATTTTAGACTTGCCATTTCATTGGGATTTTCCCCAATTGAACGAGACTACCAGCTGCCTGTTAGAAAATTCACCGAAACGTCTACCAATACCAGGCTGAGTTGTTTCCTCGAGAAAAGAATTCCCGTGAGAAATCAAGTGCCAATTTGAATACTTTGCTAGGCACTGCTGCTGCTGGCATAGGTGTATGAGGAGAATATACCTATATATGCATATACTTTATATACTCCTAGGTGGCTATATATATATATCTACATGGTGATCGTTGAACCCTCAAAAGCATTTTGAAATGCTCCATTTCGTCTTCGCAAAGCTGTCTTTCGAGGACTCTTGAGACCTTCGTTAGTTACAGTCGAAAAACCTATCCAGCACTTGGTTATTAAATTAGTAGCCAGATGGATAAGAAGTATAATCAGGCTGTCTGAATCTGATAGATATCGCCTTTACGTCATTAGATACGATTTGGTATCATTACATCCACAGGATGAAGTAGAGTCTGTTTCACAAATAGTAGTTTTCATAATGAAATCTCGTATACAAGAACTGTTATGCCGATTAGAAATGAATGACGGTGTAAATTTTGTAATATGTTTGTTGTGTTACGTTCGTATATTATTTTTGCCTTTTTGTCGTGATTTCTATTTCTCTCAAAGGTAATAACGATAATTAGTCCCCGTTAAGACTTTAATAAAATCTCGCAAGACTTCACGGATGATTAAAAAGTTTGGCTGTACTACCCCTCAAATGATCTTAGACCTTTATTAAGGTGCTGGTTGATCTTCATATTATTTTCAGAAGACCTCAAGAGGCAGTCACTGTTAGGTATATTAAAGCTCCTTCAGACTCCGTTAATTAATTCTACGAAGAAGAACAGAGCGGGAGGATGAGCGAGCAACGAATGGGCGGATGAGCAAAGGGGCTTGACGCAGTTGTTTCAGAAATGCGAATAGATCAAAATGCGAACGGGATGATGACATTGGCTGGTAGAAAATCGATGATCTTATAGGGATGTTTTTTCACAGTGACAAAGACCTTTAAGATACAAGAAAGTTTTGTCTTTGAATTTTTTCTTATTCTCGTTACCCTCTGGGCATAACCTCCCTTAGATATTATATTACCTTTTCTCCCTCGAGCTGCCTCATTGATCCTGTCTAATTTCTCTAACTATTACTGCGTCTATCGTACTAACTACCCCTAGTGGAATCGATGTGTCCTTGTGCGCTATTGTTAGCATATAATAGTATTCGATTGGAATTGACATTAGGAAGACTGTCAATATATCTGAATCGATAATGAGGGTTGCTAAACGAGAGTAAAGTAAGAAACACATTAACATCCCTTTGAGCAATCAGACAGCGTGTAATTTAAATAACCACAGTTTACATCCAGTACTTCATTCGAACCATAAAATCATCCCTTTCGCGTGTTAACACGCAGACACCCCATACGCGGAGATCTCCCTACAAGATCAAAAGGAAAGAGGAAAACTACCCCTATCTCTAAAGTCTATATTAGACATATATATATATATATATACTTTGAACATCGTGATATATATATATCAGTAGCAGGATTCAGCAGTACAAGACGAACAGCTGTCGTTATCAGGACTAGAAAAATCCTCTCATTTCTAAGGGTAGCCCAGAGCCCACTACCACCCTCACTATCCCCTAGCTGTTAACCTTAGGCAAGAATCAGGGTTCCAAAACATTCCCATCAGAGTGCTCCACTTGGATACGTGGAATGTACGAAGTGTCAAGATAAAAGTAAGAAATGGAAGAAAAAAAAATGAACCACCCTTAAACATCCCTTAGAATTCTTACGAGCAAACAAAATTTGATTCGTACCGCCTTGAGTTGACGATGTACACGACACGTTGGCTTGGTAAAGAGTTTATCGAACGTTCTAGTCGTGTCGTCAGGTCGCGGTTCAAAAAAGAATCGATGGTGGCAGCACTAGTACGAGACTTGCGGACATCCTCACGTTTCCGTCCGAGGCTCGCGTTTACGATTGCGCTTAAGTTAACGTATAATACGTGAGCAACGTACAAACGGCACGTACAATATCGTACGGTCGACAGGATAGAAGGCAAGTCAACCTATAGCTAACAAAACTGGCGTCATATAACACGAGGTTACGTAATGCAAAGTTCAAATATCGCTCCTTTTCCTTTTTGAGTACCACGTATAAACGCATCGCTTTTACAACGTGCTCGGGCGCGGACACGTAATAGGTACGCGTTATATTCCTTAAGGTAGTTAAATGCTTAACGACTTGAATTCTGATACGAAAGATCGGAAACGTATAATTTAAATTATATAAATTCAATCTTATCCAAATGATAATTATAATTCATTACCCATTAATGCTCCTGTAAAATATTATTAACAACAAATCGCCAAATAATATCATACTTACGTAACCAAGGTGTTCTGATTGTAAGATATAATTTGGGCGTGCACTTAGTCGTGAACGACGTAAGTAGATCTCGTTTCGACGGAAGCAATAAAACGGACAGTCGAGTAGGACAAAATTTCACGGCAAGTATAAATAATGCGTTTATATCGTAAAAGTGCCTGGACACGTATGCGCTATATGACATATTTCGCAAGTGTGTGTAGCATTTAACCCGCCAGTGGGAATATGTGGATCGTTTTATACACATGTATATATGTATATATTGCTGGGATACGTGCACGTATAACCAACACGTGGCTCTCGCGTAACGCAAGGGATGAGCCCGTTGCAAAAGAAGCATACGTAATTAGATATATGCTGGAAAAATAAAGTGAATAGGCAGTGCAGTAAAACTTGGTTGCGCTACGATATTAAGAAAAAGCATAGCTTAGAAGGTTAAAGAATTTATCTCGTTTTCTCAGTACGCTTTATAAAACAATATCCAGACACCCTTCGCGTCCTAGATACCTCGACGCGGGCTTAATAAAATAATAAAATCTGTTAGTCGCGTCATAGACGACTATATAGCTTTTTCTTTCTTTTTCTTTTTAGAATGGAAAATAATCATCTGAAAAATAGTTGCGCAGCAAGTATTGTCGAGTAATGGCTACTTTCGGTATAGGACTAGATGCAGGAAAATATCAAGGGGCTCTTTCTGATTTACAGACGTAATAACGGGAAACGCTTAGTGCCAGACTCACCCCTTGCGCCGTTACCAGAGTTAATTTTATTTTCGGCGAAATTACGCGTGACGGCGCCACTGTTGAGAATCGTGAAATTACGCGTGAGTCTGATTTTGTGTGTCCGCTTGGCTTGATCTATCTAGGCGAGGGCAATGGTTTCCCTTTGAAATTCTCCAACCCTTATTTTCGACACTTTCGAGAAATTCTTTGAATACCATTTCTTACATGGTTCTACCCTAGTGTCTAACCTTGTGTAATGGGGATGAGATTGAGAGAGAAATTGATGAGAGATTTGTTCTATTTGAATAATATTAGGGATTAACTTTACATTTGTATTATTCAAACTTTTTCTAAGGGTTGCGACACTTTGAAGGGTTCAATTTACAAGACAAGCACGAAAACTATTGCTCGGACGTATATGCTAGTCAGGATACACGTAACAGCCAGTAGCATGTAAGCTTTAAGGGGATGAAAGATAAAGAGTTGGGTACACAAAAGGACACCCTATATTCTGCATTCTACACCCTTGTATCTACGTATATGGGATACCGGGGAATAAACGAGAATTCATCATCCCCTTATAACTTTATATGGCTCTTATTAAATTCCTGTCATAGTGTCATTAAAGGTGACGATGGTATTATTTAACCCTGTCCTGTCCGTTCGCATGGAACTTTTTTTCATCCTGGTACTCGGACCTTCTCATCATGCAGGGAATGCAGACATCACCATTGTGCTGGACCGCTAATAATTTCGGATGACTCTTCATGTTTTTGCAATTAACGCCTATAACCTTTTTTTCACCTGTAAACTCATCCCTTGGATGTTTCCCCCGTATGGAGGTAGATATAAAATTTGTCATTCACCCCTTGCTAGTAGATCAGCGCTTACGTATACGTAACGGTAATACTTGGCCCGTACGATTCGTTTTTATCATTTTACACGACCCGACAATTTACTTTGGTCGTCGCTCAATGTAAACGCTGAAGTTTAAGATGCCGCGAAACTTCCCAACCACCAGCGTAGCTTCCAGTATAACTTGGTCGTATATTCAAAGGTTCCGGTTTGGGTGAAGTTCGCATACAGAAAGTAGCGCATACCAAATTTTTCAGTCGATTTTACGTTTTTCATCAGAAAATCTCGCTTAATCAAATTTTCATACTGGTATGGAATATAAAAGAAAGAAATTCTTTATCTATTTTTTTCTTTTACGAGACTCAAGCTTCTTATTAGAAAAAAACGTCATTTTTCTCGGTCCCATACATATTTCTGGGTCACACGATAGCGAACCGCCCTAACGATGAAACTGTGTAACGTGGGAAAAACCTGGGCGAACCATTTACGTACGAGTGGTAAAAAGTGAAAAAATCACTGCCTGAAATTTCCGCAATGTAGTTGGAATAATTTGGACGTTTGCATGAATGAGGGTGCTCCTTCTGCGAAGCGGATTTAACGTGGCAGCGACCGTCGTCTTTTTACATGGTGAAGACTGAATAACGAATGTCAAATTTTCATCGAGCACGTCTCTCGTAATGTGAACAAACGAGGGATATCGTTACCGAACAAACTTTCATACAACATGGATGACAAGCATGTAAAATAACATTACGTGCCTATCACGGGTAAATAAGTTTGCAAAATATAAATCTATTAGTAATTTACGTCACTATGAACATTTCATTAATTAAATACGTACAATTTAAACGTGAACAATAGTAAGCAAACTTGACGTCTTGTTTCAACACAATCGCGCACGTGGATCTGCGTACGTTTTTTTTTTACAGAAAAAAAAATTGGAAAAATTAATTGAAAATCGATATTGACCCAACAAGCATCTATCACGTATCACGAACAATCGTAATCTTGTTTTACACTCGTAATCGGATATCGTGACGATAACTCGTGGTTTCATTGAACAAATGGATTATAATGTTTACAAAGCTTTACACATACCTGGTTATCGCAACGACACGTGACTGGATTATTTAATAATATATAAAAATGAGAAACGTGTCAGGACATTCCATATAAGGGATTTTCGTCGCCGGACGATAGAAGTATTAAATTTACGGATAAAAAGAAAATACAGAGGGCGAAGAGAGTCGAGCACGTTAAGTCTAATCCCTTTCAAAATTCCCTCTTGAAATTATGCCGAAAGGAAATAAAATAAAAAGTACATTAATATCGCGTAGCTCCTCGTCCGTCCTTTATATTTTCGAGTGAAATTTTACATCTCCTCCTGCGCAGTCGCATTAACGTTCCACGGGCTATGCATGCGATCGTACGCAATTCTATTTTCGGCTAATCTTCTTTCGCGACCGACGATCTCGTAATTCCGCTTACTTTTCGTCAAATTCAGTAAAATTCTCCAGTCCTTTTAAACCCTCACGGTATTAGCAGTAATTAAGTCTCCGCTCTATTTACGTAACCTTCACACGCTCCATCCGTGACAAATAACCAGCCAAGTCTTTCCGTGTCGCAGCCTCAAAATTGAAAAGTCGTAAGTGGCAACTGAACCCACGCCGATTAAAGTGTGCAAAAAATATAATTTTTTGCCACATTCCATCCACACTAGGAGTAATAAAAAAAAATTTTCTTTTCAAATATTATTCACTCTTACGTCACGTTGCTCCTCGATAAATGATTCGCATTTCGGTGACGACCATACGTCATCTGCTTGCGCAGTTTTCTCTGTAAACTTTTCCTAGCCCAAGAATACTTCTTGTTGATTCATTCCACGTAAAATTCATTGTTTTACTTAGGAAACTCTTGAGAGAAATAATCCCGTTCGTGGTCGCGGCGGAGCGCCTTGTCTGCCCTTTTTACGAGGTAACCTAGGTTAGGTACCTCGTAAAATATTACCCTCACGGTTCCGACATCTTTATTCCAGTCCGCTGTTTATATTCTGCGAGTGGTCGGATTGTCGCTCATACGTAAAAGGAGGACACACACATATATATATATATATATATATATATATATATATAGAAAGACAGTCGCAGACGTTCCAGATATCTCGGTTTAGCAACTACGCTCATGTCATTAATAATTAATTAAATTAAATTTATTACAAAGGGTTGAAAGGCCCCGATGATTTGCCGTTACGCAAGGCATTCGATGGGCCCAATTAATCTCGTTAATTGAGTCATTTATTTACGAGCTTGAAATCAATTACGTTTTAATTGCATTAGGTTGGCTGTTATGTTTTGGCGCCAAAGCTAATGTCCATTGATTCACGGGCTCGATTAATTATGTACTTGTTAAAGCTGCGTTACGCCTTTGGTATTAACATCAACTGACAAACCTGTTTAAAGTAGCAGATCCCCTTATTACTTTTTCACTACCTTCGTTTTAAGGGTAGGAAATAATTCAGGTTGCACCGCGATGACCTAAGGGTCCCTCAAGTCTCCCCTTATATCGATGTCGTTAATGGAAACGTCCCCAACTTTAAGAGCTACCCTTATCAAAGGGGTAGGGGTTAATTCGTATAACACCAAGTACACCTTTAAAACTGATCGGGAATGTATCGCGGTAGTCACGGTTATGATAAAAACAATTGAATCGCGTAAAACTGCTTCAGGTCGGAATAGCCTTAGCAAAATAGTCGTAAAATTTGCAGCCCTTTGTTGCAAAACTTGTACTGAATTTTTTTTCCTTTTTTATTACATCAGTATGAAATTCACCGGTGCTCTAATTCACTAAGGGTGGTTTGCTCTCTCGTTAGTGCACGACGCGATATTAATATGGATTCGTCCACGTGGACTGTGCAGTGTAATAATTAAGTTCAATCAGAAACCCCCATAGGGTCGTGATATATCTATTACCTTGTAAAGCCATAATTTTTCGATGCTTTACAGTTCATTCACGGAAACGACTGAGTTTCGTTAATTTACCTTTATCGTGAATATCAATAAGTGAGACAAGTGGAATTTCAGATTGATTTCAGTTGGTTCTGTTGCTCGGAGTTTTAAACATTTATTTTGCACCTTTCGTGAATTTCACTTCTAACAAGTAATTAGTACTGTTCTCTGTGCTACTAAAACGTAGATCTTATAGCGTCATGACTTAAGACGTTTCACGTGGGTCTTCGCAGTGTCAAAGGAACGTGGGACACTTAAACGCGTATGCAGTGTGAGCTCAGTCGAGCTCAACGAGAACTATGATGAGCTTGGAAAAGCAAGCTCATTCCTCGAGGCAGGTGTACTGATGTGACTTGAGGTGGGTTCGCTGCGAAAGACGCGAGAAAGCTAATAAAACAGCGTCGGGTATTATGTGTAACTTTTTTCGAGCTTTTATTCCTAGTCTTATAACAGCCTTCGCGTAAAGCACTTTAACAACGTAAAGATTAATATAGAGGTTAAATTTTATCCGCGAGTATAGAAGAGAGTGGGAGTAATGTATTTCGCAGTAAATAATTCGGCTTGGAGTTTTCGCTATGTCGATAGATGCCAAACTAGTCGAGTTATGCTGACGTAGAAAATGTATATGAATAAATACTTAGTGCATCGCGCGTATTTACTTAATTGAGTGATTTCTTTTGTACTTACTTGTGTGACAAGAGAACGGAAGTGAAGTTGAGGTTGACGGTGACTCGTGGACTGGATGTGATGCGATATCGACATCTTGTGTTTGGAGGATACAGTCCAGGATATCCGGGACTTGCCAGGATGCAGCCCTTTCTGCAATTCTCCTCGTTGTATTCCCAATCGCAAACTGCAAAATATAAATGCATTAATACGTTTGAAAATGGATTGGAAAAATGTTGGTGTCAAAGTTCAAGAATAACAACATACATAATAATGTATATACGATTTTCTTCGTTATGGCTATACGAATGGTATATTACGTAATGGAAGAATATCTTTATATAAAAATATCCCTAAGGTGGAATTGCAATTAATGGCGAAGAAAGTCACAATGCACAGGAGCAACGACTAAAATTGAGGAAACGAACCGAATCGGGCTAATTCGACTGTAATAACGAGACTGCATGGATCAATGGATTTGGCTTCAATTCATTTCGCGCGCTATGTCATTATCGAGAATTAATCCCCTATATATTAAGTGATACGTCGCTATCAGAGTAGGGTAGGAACTAGGAATGCCAAATTAAATCGATGGATCATATTGAATGGACCTAAAGAACAAAAACCCTCATATTCATAAAGACAATTAATCAATTCGACAACCTCGTCGTTATACCGTTCAGGTATAGTCGGATTCAATGACGTATAAAAATTTAAGGATTTTATACATACATATTTTGTATTCGGTATAAAATCTATTTACGTAAGTGAAATCTATTTACGTTACAATCACCTACGTCAATCTCGTCCACGTTGACAGTAATGCATTCCCTCCCCTGAGCTAGCCGGGTGGATTTCATTTGGCAAAGGAGATGTAAACGCATTGGGGTTGTTGGTTTTTCCTTTTTGCCCTTCTTCCATGCTTTGTTTAGTTTTATATTTCCGGCGTGCAATTGTCATAATGGGCGGAGCCATTAGCGGCGGGGAGCTTTTCCAGCCCCGACACACGTTTCCCCAATTTATATAATGCTTTTTGAATTCTGCAACTGCCAACCCCCTTTACTCCTTTAGCTTTATTTTTACCTATATTTTTTAGGGTTTTTTCTCCACCCTCGCTAACCCCCTCCATTCGGTTTTCTCTTTTTATTCGCGATTGACAATGGTACCTAAAATCCACCCTGTCTGTGGAAACAGATGATAAATAAGGCCTAGCACGTACGATTCAATGTTGTGAAAAAATCGTGCTAAAGTCGTGAAATATTTCGTTTTTTTTTTTTCTTCTTCTCCATCCATTGTTTTCCCTTCGACAAAGATTTTCCTACTATAGAACTAACCTTATGTGTATATTGAAACTCTCGTAAGGTTTACGAGGCGTTTGCGGCTCGCTTCAGACAAAACTCTTTGGAAGACTTTTTCTAGTTTTCTACTAGTTTTCAAAAAAGGACGAAACTTGGATTGTAAAGTGACAATTCGTAATTCATTCATAAAATGATTGATACGGAATTCAATTTGTCACTTGTTTCCAATATCAACGCGAAGACCATGTGAATTCATTTGATAGCAATTTTGTATTCACGTATTTTTCATTTTTAAGTCACATAGTTATTATTTATTTTTTTATTGTATCGCATTTCAATTATAAAAGACTCGATGCAGGTTCCCCTGGCTGCAATTATTAATTGACTATTCGAATTCGAGTATTTTTATGAAAAGGGTCTATGAACATTTTTAAAGCAGCACACCTTTATTTACAAAATTTCCATCCCTTATCTTTACGCGTTACCCCGGGGGCGTTTTATTATGTCGGAATAACACGCAAAGAAAAATTCAATCCCCTAAATCCCACGGGTCACGAACTCGTCCTTTCAGGAACAGCGTCAATGCAGTTATAATTTCGAGGGAGTCGGCTATGGAATTCAACAAAAATTGTCTGTTCGAATTCCGAGGGATAACGTGAGTGAAATGCGCGACGTCATATCCGTTGCTCATTTCAGATCGTTGCCATATCGTCGCTCAGAGCCCCTCGGGGTTCTTTCGATTTCAACAGTCTCGCATATCTGAACAATTAAAATGATATTCCGCGAACCATCGAAGTTATCGAAAGAAAAGCCAAAAAAAACAATATGTCCCCATTATTTCGTGCCTTATACATATATATATATTGTTTTATTTTTTCTATATACATTTTATATATCGCTCTACTAAATATTTTTTCAATTTTAACCCCACTCACGATTTCACACTAGAGCGCAGAGCCTCCAGTGTTAAACTGTGTCAGGGTAATCTGCCCCTAGCTAAGGGTCGAAAAGCAGTGAGCAAACTACATTAAAAATGAATTCATTACTTCAGTTACTTCAAACGTTGAAGACACACTTTTCGAGTCCCACTTTAGAAGCGTCCGTGACAGTATGCCGAAAGCTTGGAAGACACTGGAAGCTCAAGAGAGCGAGAGAAAATGCCAAAGAGAGATGCAAGTGATTATACGTTGAGAATTTGAAGGATCACAGTGGATGAAGGGGGATGAGTTCAGCGACGTGTAAAAAGTGCGGGCATTTATGCAGCCTGAGAAGTGAGGGCGTCGGAGCGCTGAGCGTCGCATTTCTTGAGGCGTCTTGGTGGTCTGAGGTTTAGCGGCAAAGAGGAGCTGCAGATCTGGAAGTTTTGGATGGGGGAGTTTTGGTGGTGGTGCCGGTGGTAATGCCGCAGTAGTACTTGTGGCAGTGGTAAACGCCAGTAGTGGTAGATTGAGAACGTGAAGGAAATCGCAAGGGTGGCTTGCCGAGAGACTATAGCGTGGACTGTCGAGATGTCGTAAGGGGGTTGAGTCGCGGCGAAGGGGTAATAGAGGGATGGCTGTTGGGGGACGATCGTTCGTAACCATTCGATTGATCTGTTTGTCAGCCCTACGACGCCTCCATTCTTTCTTTCACGGTCTTTACTTCATCCCCTTTTCATCCCCTATGAGGACTCGGCCTTCGGCATACGAAAAAAGATCATCGTCTCCCGGACCGCGCGTTGCCAGGATACGCGACTCGGTTCTCTTGGCATACCTCAAGGAGGCAGGATACTCAGGACGACAGATTCAATTTCAAATTACGCATTCTGCCCAATTTTCTTACATCTCGCGTACCCTTGACCTATGACCTTTTTTTCTTAATAACGTGCCTAAGTCTACCTTTTTTTCTTCTTCCCTTACTAATTTTATTAACGCTTCATCTCGTGCTGGTGCAACTTCCTTCCTACCGTTTGACTAAATTCCTCGCCAGATTCCTGCACCATGTTACGTCATTAATACTCAGGTCAGGAGAGTTAAATTGTCCCAGGTCAAACCTCTCCCCACGCCCTTATCCGGTTAAGTCCCCGAACTGTCTCGAATTAAGCTCGTATAATTTTACTTGTAATTACAATAAAATAGTACCGAGTGTTCACGTTGTTAAATTAACGGTTGGTCTGATCATTCTGCCCGCGAGGCTAAATCTGCAAGGTTGAACCTAAAGGGTCATGAACTCTCGCCAATGTTAATGATCGATACTAAATAAACAATGCCAGATAATTTCTACGTAATCAGTAACCACACACCGCATCGGTGCATAACGATACAACCGGGAGGTTAATCATCCCAATAAAGGTCGTGGGTCAACAACCAAATGTTGAACCTCGAAGAAATATACGATATCCCAATAGGCAATACTGTACCGTTTAATTGTTAATAACGTAACTTCATTGAATCCCAACGAGTTTACTTGCGTCAGCATTATCAGTCACAGTCACATCGGTTAAGCACACCAGAAATCATTAGAACGGGGTCGTCGTCTCGTAATTTAACTGCTGGCCAATTAGTGTACTTGGTTATTTACACTCGTATCGCTTGTCGTCACTTACCTTCATTGCTAACGGGCTTCCCGCCTCTCACCGGCAAACCAACGGAGGAACTGGCATTCGATGCGAAGCTGAAGTACGCGAGAAACTGGGACCTCGTTGTGTTCTCGTTTATCCTGAAAGACAAATAATCTCGTGAATAAAACATGCGCCGTGTGCTTTTAAAAAAAGAATAATAATTACTGAAGAAATGGCAGTAGGTCTTATTGGATTTAAAATCGTATTGACAAGGGGTATATATATTATGAAAAAAAATATATACGAGAATACCAGGGTTCGCCTTTAGACTTGATAAAAATAAGGAATCAATATTGAGAATACGAGGGGGTGTAAATGGAATCGTGAAAAACATCCCTTATGAATGTAAGGAATGTGACACGTGACGTTTGGAATTTAAGTATAAGAAAGAGTGTGGGTGGGGAGGATGTCGGTGGCGATGCTTTCCACGAAGGTGGAAGGTTGCTCTAATTCAATTATTTAGTTAGGTTAGGTTAGCTTTAGTTAAGTTAACGTCAGCGGAGGTCAGAGGTTACTCGAGGCACTCGTAACTCCTAATTGTATTTACTATAATAAATCTCCTTCCTTCTACCCTTCATCAACCTTGTATTTGATTAGCTTTCTACTTTCTCAACCTTCCGCGTATCTTCGTATGTACCAATACCAATTATTGTTCTTCCCTTCCGTGTTAGCAAACCACCCTGCATTCTCACCCTATGTTCCCTAAATCATCCCCTAATGTTTATGCTCGATCTTTTCGTACGTGCTTCATTTAACATCCCTAGGCACATATACGTATCGCGGAATCATAATCAAAAGTTACGAAGTCTCGGTTAACCTACTAACGAAGAAGGGGTTGATACGATGGGATTGAGTAAAAGGAATGCCAGTTAAGGGCTGACGAAGGCACGAGCTTCTGATTATGCTCTAACGACCTACGTAGGAAAAAGGGGACCCAAGGATCCTACGTTGGTAATGTAACAAAAGAAATCACCTGGGTCGGCTTTTATCATCCACGTAGGTCCAGACTCTATTTTCAAATAAACCCGTTGAAAATTACTATTTGATACTCGTAGACTGAAATAAATTCGAAGAAAAGTACCCAAAGGTGTAAAACCTGAATGAAAACCTTCGCGTGTACCAATCCCTATGTACGTCGTGAAAATGAAGAAGGAATCTTCTTTCCTTAGGATCATCGAGATCGAATGACCTTCTATATTACCCTCGTAAAATTCTCCAAGGTTAAACATAACCTCTATACAACGAATCCGTCTGAGCTCCGTTCAATATTGAAAGGACGTCGGTGTCTGATCGACGGTCGAAAAAAAAACAAAAGACCGAAGAAACATCAACGAGTCCTGCGGTAACTAAGACGTTGAAAGATCGTAATGTGCGTTAAAAAAAAACGCCGGATACGTTCGTTAACGAAGAGAAACAGCTGACAAAGAACTTCGTGACTAGAAGGACTCGTCTATGGGTAAGTGGAGTCAAATGGCCTTTGTTCATAGGACGACGTGAAACGTCTGTCTATTCCGACGTCCTAGAAAACATCACGCGTACAGGGAGTCAACGTGTTTTTTCCTTTTATCTAAATAAACTTACTATAGTCTGGATTTTTGATGGTTCAACAGATCATATTGAAAACTATATATCGTTGAGAAGCGATATCATGATTCGCAGCAGCGTTCACGTCGGTGAGTGATTGTCGTTGGTATTGTTTATTTTTTTCACTTTATTTTTCGATGGAGATAAAAAACACGGTGCACCAAAAAGCTCAGGTATACTTTGCCACGACCAATTTACCGTGCCCGGATATCGCTCGCAGCTTGCAGAGCTTTGAAAAGCTTCGCCCTAGCTGGCCGGTATGTAAACGTACCGGCAGTACTTTAATGCTTCGTTTAATCGACCAATTGACTCGAAGCTTTTAACAGAAACTCGTAAAAGGGACTAAATCCGGAATAGTAATTACCCGTAGAACTACCCTATGGTGTACATCGTACTGAGGGAGATGACTGGTGTTATTACAGGTATAATACTTTTAAAGTCAGTTAAGGTTAGCTCACCTGTATAACCTAGATATCATCGCATGGATATTCAGGCGGGGTTAGCACGTAACTAATGATTCTTCCCAAGCCTTAAGAAACTTTACTCAGCCTGTATCGGAAGGGTGTATTTAACCTTGGACATTTTTCAAGGCAGCAAGTTTAGGGTCAGACCTCGATCATTTACCTTTCCCCGTCGCATAAATCCAAGGAGAGTGAATAACAACGCGATGTAAATCCCTGAGGTGGGAGTGCGTCAATCACTATCAAGAGAACTTGCAGCTACTTTGATATAGGAACTTAATTAAACTGCTTTGGAAAGATGCTTAATTAAAATTCCAAAACGACTCGGGATATACGCCACGGCGAGTATATACTACCTATGTATCTATATATAGGTACCAAAGGCTAAGGGTTTCTCTAGTAAGCGCCCAGTAAATCGATAGATAACTTTGCCAACGTAAATTCCAGGCGTCTCGAGATTTTCATACGAACGTCTACGACGTCGTCCCTGTGAGCGTCGTGTTGAGGTATTATATACGTACGTAACGTGAAATCGTGGAAGGAAGAAAGGAGACATGGACGTAGATCGATGTCGGATTTAATAAATTAGGGCGTAGGGTGGCTCCCTCTACTCCGATGGTAAAGACGACGAGGAGTAGCAGACGACAAATTCAAAATTGATGCCGTCGCGAGTCTACCTCGATTACCGTAAAACCGCGAGATACGAGAGCTGCTGAAGCGACTGTATGCGGATATAAGATGGCCGCCTATCTACGTCTTCTTTACGGTGCCAGTAAGAAACGTTATACGTACTATAGCTATGTCCGAGGAAATAAAATGCGGCAAGGACCTCTCTCTTTGGTCACGAACGTGCCCTGGTTCGTTACTTTAATGAACTCTTTTCCACGATGCACACTAAACTCTTAAGTACATACGCGTATATACCTATATTGTATTTGCACGCGCGCCAAAATATATGTATATAAGCATGCTGGTCGGTCGGGAAAGACGAATTGAATTTTCGAAATCGTGCCGGAGAATATTTGAGCGAGATTTTTCAAGTATATCTACTTTTTTTTTTCAATTTCTTTATGAATTATATTTTTTTTTTTTGCAAAACTTTTAACGCATCTTTGTTATTATTTTTTACGACGATTTTCATGCGCAGAAATGCATTATGAAAGTCTATAAGTAATTATCGGTCGGAAATCAGTGAAATTACGAAATAACAGGCTTAATGTACAGTGATTAAATTTGCAAGAATTTTTCAGGGTTCCTGGCATTACTTACCAAAAAGGGTTAATGGGGATTGAAGGATATAAATAGCAGGTACGTTTTATACGGATGAAAACTCTGTGATTTACCACGGTGATTGGCTTTCCCTCTCCTGAACTTTTCTTTCTCCGTATTTCGTTTTCCGTTTCTCATTTTTACTCTTTTACTTGTTTCATCTCACTCTTTTTCTCTACGTCCCCCATATCGCTATGTCTCTCACTCTTCGGTCTTGGTCGCTTCTCTTTTTCGCTCGCAAATATCCGGGATGCGATTTCAGTGCACGAAGTATATTTGCGGAGCGCTCGTCCTTTCACCCTGTGGAAATGAGGGTAAGGAGGAGATGGCCAAGAAAAAAAAAAAAAAGATTAAAGTGTTTCTAAGCCAGTGGTGGTTTCACGCTAAATTCCACCGAAAACCGTTTGGATTGCGAGGCGTGAGTGCTGTGCTAGCAAGAAGGTATCCCAGTGTGACGTAGATAGGTTGGGTTTATATATCTATAGCGATAAAAAATTCGAATATCTTAATTGCATTATTTGCATCGAATTCAAAAGGGCGAGGAACACCTTCGACTGTGGAATATCAATGAGAGTAAGGATCGTGTTAGTTCGTACAGCTTCGTGAAAAGTGCTCCAGGTTTTCCCAGGGAAGGGCGACGAGCGAGGAGAGGAAAAATAAATTAAAGAAATCTTTATTACTGCACTACCTACCAGGTGCACGTGGCGTGTTCTTTATGCAAGTGGAAATGTCGACATTGTTTCCAGAACCATATAGATATATATGGATTACGGATTATATATACGTACGTACTTGAAATTGTCGTTAGAAAGAGACACGAATAAGGTTAAGAGAAGATCGAAGACTTTTAGTAGAGTCGACTGTATAGTCACGATGTAGGAATTTAGCCGTTTGAACCATTCGCTTTTCGCGATAGATCCAAGCGCCATGTGCAGGGGTTGGTAATCTTGAATTGAGGGTGCAAAACGTCTTGGCGGGGTTCGGAATAGCGGCGAAGCCCTTGGAAATAAAGAAAGTCACTGGTGGCATAAGCGAGAAATATTTGAAATATTCGTGAGAGTGTCAGGTCTTCGTCCTTCCATCAACCGCATATAAATCCATATCTTCGACCCGCCGCATAACATGCATAACATATCACGACGCAACCGAGAGGAGCCTTATGTTGGAAGCGCGAGAATTCTATATTTCAACTATCGGTGGGTAGGAGTGGGGAGTGAATAGAATTTCAGGGGAATTCGAAATGTCTACCAGCTGAGTACGTGTACTGTATTTACATGCGCTACGAATTTCGTATATCTACTGATCAGAGATCTTTGAAAAGAACAAAAATATTAATGGCATCCATTTGCTATAGACGGTTCGTAAAAATAGCAATGAATTTGATAGAAAGAAAATTTTTAATTATCTTATAATAATTTACAAACATGAACAGCATGTACCAATATATGTCTTTCGCATATATGAAATAGGTATGCTTACACAGTAAAATGGTTCTCATGAGTACTTTTTATACAAGAAAAAAAAAAGAAAAAAAAAACAATTTTAATGCTTTAAAAAAAATACCTCAATATTGACTTAATGATAAAAACCTGAAATACTTCCCCTATGACGTACTAGGGTACGAACAAATATGGATATATTTATATTACACATGTTTTGCGAAAAATTGAGGTACGCTATACGTAGCTACAAGGAAAACCTGTCAAGGTCACGAAGCTTTTAGTATCTCTTAGAATCTCACCAGCCGCGCATGTATTCAGACGTAGAAAAAAGCCGCCAAGTTTTTCGGCGACGTATCAGTTTAAAAGTACAAAGTAAAGCACGAAATTCTCTTTAGTATCCCAGTGACACACGTACGAGAAAAAGGAATCTTTTTTCAAATACATTTTATTGTCGTCCACGAGTGAATTGGCCTTGCGAGTGAAAAGCTCTTGCAAAGGTCGGGCGTGAAGTGGATGACAAGGTGTCAATAACTACCTTCGAGCAATAGAGATAGAAAGAGGGTCGTTGGTCGAACTTATAGAAATTCCTGATGGATATTATCTCCGGTATAGAAAGTTCCACGACTATACGCCACAGGTAGACAAGCCCTCGTAATATAACAAACACACAGCATACTTGTCGTTAAAAAAGATTTCGACCGCCATCTTGATGTCAAACCAAACATTTAAAAGGATATTTCAAACGAATCGTAAGCCATTTCCCTCAGCACGTATACAATGCATCAAGTCACAGAGCTCTTATCATTAGCGTAGGTAAAATCCCAATTAGTAAAAGCTTATCAGGATTCATTAACGGTTCGTTGCAATTAAAATTTTCCAGCGAATCTCACCATAATGAGGATACTAATATAATCGACCTGTGAGGTCGACTATGCTTATCTTGTATGACGATAAGCATTATTAACCCAGCCGCCTATGAGTATCGCTACTAATAGACACAGCTGTCTGTACCATCGTAAGACACGGGTATAAGAGCATCAAAATAATTATAACCATAAAGTATCGTTTGATCTTCCATCCCGATTATAACTGAAATACACCCTTGTACTGTTAATGATTATATATAATTATTGGAATACTGTAAACTTTTAACGAGCCACCTTATACAGGGAGCAAATACCAAACACGGTATATTGTATATACATATAAAACTTAGTTCTGATCATGGTCAATATAAAAAACCTATACTACCTGTAATTGGTCTATCGACAATATGTCATAAGGTGGGCTCTTGTAGCAAGGAGGAAAAGCAAGGGATGAAAATGATACCGGAGATAAAAAGAATTACGTCTGTTCCAGGGCGACTGAGATGGTCTAGTGCGGTTGGATACCCTCGCCTTAAGTGGATGCTTATATCCAGTCCCTCTTGTATAGCCCAGGGTTCATCCTCAGTAGCCTCTTCGCCGTGCACACATGATGCTCCCACTCGTGTTATGGTATCTGCTTCGTGTTTTGCTCCGCTCGAGTGAAGTAAGATAAGACGCTCACTGGAAGAAGCTGGGGCGACTTACGTCTAGTGCTTTTGTAGGATCCGTCTACCTTCGTAGTACTTCTACGTACTATAGGTATATGTTACTACGGTCTTGATGTTAAATTCCCTAGTTTTACTCTATACTAGGAAAATGCCTGTGAACACTAGTATGTACGTTCGCACCTTTCATCCCTATTTCGTGGTAGAGTCCGTACCCTCGTTATAGGGGAAGCTTCCTATTATTATTACACGTTAGAGATCAGAATTGAAGAATTAATGAGGTCAGGTGCTTTTATACCAGTATCTGTAGGTATATATAGTTATATATGACGATATAAATATATAGACCTCAATAGATATGTTATCGATAACGATGACATGGATAACTTGGGGATAATCCTCATTTGCCTTTTTACTCCAAATCCATCCGTTGCCATTCGATCAATGACAGCCTAGGTGCTTGCTCGTAGAAGTACTACGCTCATCATTTATTCTGGGTCGTCATACGGATTTAGATGGATGAAAGCATTATTCTTGCATGTAAGGTGTGTCGACGTAAGACTGGTGTCTCTGATAGCCGAAAATAGATATGGAGAAATTGACGTGATGCTTACGGATTTTGTAAAGATGTCGAAACTTACGAATAGAGATTGGCAGTTGTGACCCGATACATTATGTATGTACATAGTATGTAAGACACAGGTAAGTACTATATCGTATTGTCGTGCAATATAAATTTTCAGAACCAACGTCGGCTTTGCTGTGCGTATAAAAGAATCGTTATCACACGGCAGACGTGATATGGTTTAACGATGAAACAGTGAAAATTGTCAATTTACGACAGGGTTCGATTTTATTAGTAATAAAAAGTCGTTGGATGTTAATAATCAGCGGGTCAACGATCCTCCGCCATGGTCATAACATCCTAGAGTCGCTGACATCGTCAACCTAGTAAATTCAGAAAACTTTTTCTTCCAAAATTATTACCCGTTCGCGGTTCATGATAAGGTGCGATGACTCGTTGATTATTTTCTTAGATATTTTATACATCGATATCACACGTTGTTATATGTCTATACTATACGGGCTAGTCGAGGACGAAGGAATCGTCTCAATCCCCATTCAGATGCCATTCGCCATGGTGAGCCTCATGACCCGTGTCTAAGGATCTAAATATTTAGACGCTCCTGGGCTTGGGAAAGCAAGAGCTTGTGATTACCAGACCGGAACGTTACCCGGACATCGTACCTAGTTCATCAGGAAGCACTGCGGTTTCCTTGCAAATGCAAACGGATTTCCGTCGACCACGTAAGGTTGCAAGCTACGGGCTTTAACATACTCATTTGCGTTAAAACTTCGCAACGATTTGCGTAACAATACCATATGCGTGCATTACTTAAGATAAACCTATGTCATGTAATTGCGCAACTACTCGAACGATTAGGAAATAACAAAAAATTTTCTGACAAATCTTTAATACAACTGCGATTTCGAGAATGCTTATGGATTTAATCGTTATGCGCTAATTATCTCTCATTATTATTGAGATTGAAACTCCCATCCCTTAAACTTTACCGAGGACATGCTCCTTTGAGAATAAATGAGACAGCTCCGTTCCCGCCTATTTCCAACCAGGGTAGCTACCCCTCTTCCTGACAACCACTCGAGGACTACCCTCGACGACAATCCACCGAAAATTACGACAATCTTACACATTACGGGCATTACTATATATGTATATATGGTATGGCTATGCTGTATGTTATATATATAGTAGGTACCTTTATACTTCACTCCACTTCGCTTCACTTCGCAACGATGCACTTTGGGTCTATCTCTCGAGTCTCGGGGACCCGCCGGCTGCAGTTAAAGTTACTTCCGAGCTACGAATTTCGAAATTGCCGGGATTCCGTCTATCTCGTCTCGAATCGCTCGATTTTCTGCACTCCGTTGGAAACGTGGTACACAGTTCACGAAACGTAAATTATATAGCGGCTATATGTAAAGTACTGTATACAATATTTGACGCTTGGTCGACAATTATTTTGGAAATAATTTATTTTGAAAATTCGTATTTTCAAACACATCAATACTTCTCGTTTATTTTCTTTAATTCAATGCATCCGAAAATGGCATCGTTATATAAATATCGACACTTTTCTACTTGGCTTCCAGTTATGCTCTGATCTACACTTCCGCAAACATCAATTTGATTTCCAACTTTTGGGAAGCAATGACGAAGGGTACACAAGCGAAATTCGCCTTTATGTTTGTCTGCTCTACGTCACAAACAATTCGTCCTCGAAGATGATTTCAGTGGGTTTATCTACGACCTTGCTGACTACGTAGTCACGCGATTTGCATATGGTCGGTTCACTTCCGTCAGGCAAATTTGATTCGGCTTTGATTAAGGGATGAAGAATTTTGACAAGGAAATTATTACGTAACGCAGTCGAAATTGATCGGTAATTTTTTTTTTACATGTTAACTACGTACCAACGTATGTAGACATATGTTAAAAAAATGTTATTTAAAAAATTGCACGATTACGTAATACATACTATATACGTAAATCTCGAAGATTCGCAATATTCAAATTACATTAAGGTCTGGAGAGTCTTGAGAGAAGAGGGTAACTTCGTGGGAATGATTTTCAAGATTCTCCCCAGGGATAGATCAGTGCCCTAACTATTCTCTTGGAATTCCGGTTTCCTTGCCAGACGTGAAATCCAATTAGTGCGAAGCGTGAGGTAATTTTTCGTGCGACTAGGTAAAAACGATAAATGGCCTCTACGTAGGGAATCCGCAGGTTCGAGGACCTTCGTGACGGTGTTAATGTCTGTCGTTAACATCAGCACTATATACTATATAATGGCTGTGTAATTTGCAGACCTTATGGGTACATTCACTTGTAGGTCTTCCGCCTTGATATAAGGCTAGAAATGAGGATGGCTGCCATTACGGAATAGTTGAGTAATTTTCGCAATGAAGTGTAGAGCTACATAGTTCCTAGCTTTCGTAATGTAGGCAATTTGAATCGTCCTTGGGACATCGAGCTTTCACGCTGCTGGAGAATCCTGCACCTAGGAGTTACCCAAAGGATCTATATAGACGTAAGTAAACGTGAAGAAGAAGCAAGGAACGTATATACATATATTTCTCATCCCGAAAGAAAACTTCTTTACCGATCGGTAAAGCAGAGATAAGAAGTGAGCAACCGGAATATTCTCTACAGTCCTTTATGACAAGTCCCACCGTACAAGGAAAATCCTCTTCAAGGAACAGCCGGCTGATCGCGGTAATTCGAATAACGAATTCCCTGGGTTCGTATAATCTGTTCAAGTTCCACGATTCCATCCCAGGGTTTCCGTTTTCCTGTCCTCGTACATTGGTCTAAGCTTCGAATCGATATCACTTAGGAAATTTTAGCTCGTCCTAAACCCTCTGGATATCGAGGAAACGACGGCGCTCGATTTTACGGAAGTTATGCATGGAAATTATAACATAAAAATGTATTCTCGTTTTCGTATTTCAAAATTACATAGCATCTAGATGGGAATTGAATTATTAAAAAATTTAGTATTTACACATTATTTCATATTCCCTTGAGCTATTCGTATTTTTCTATCGATAACAAACCCTTATCAATATTACCGCTTCGGTTATCATCCCTTGCCTGTGCAATGTGTTTTATTAAAATAGTGTAATTGAACAGGGGAAGTATTCTAAGAATAACTCGCAACACGCGACTTTGACATTTTGCTTTTTTTCTCGTCGAAATAAAAGCAAATTCGTCCTAAGACCTTTGGCACTCAACACCCTAGCGAGCAGTTTCCCTTGGCTGCTTGTTACAATTCTCGGTCGAGAAGGTCCAAGAATCCGCAAGGGTTTGGTCGAGAAAGCTAAAAGCTGTAGGAGTTGCGAGTGAGAAGCCGTGAGCATCTTTTTCGTTGAAAGAAAAATAGATGGTGGCAAACACCTTGACAAGGGATAAAGGGAATAGTGAAGTAAGGGGTTGGCTATAAGGACTAGTAGAAAAGTGGCAGAAAAATATAAGAGCTTGAATATCTGAGAGTGACGGGTTTTGCACTCTGGCGGATCAACGTCGATTCCTTTTTGTTTGCCATATTTCAAAATTCAATCAGATTTTATAACAGAGAGAATTTCAACATTTTGTTTCCTCCCCGTCTCCGCTCTAACCCCTCGCTCTTTTCTCCCCTTTGCTCTTTTAACATTAAGCATTGTAAGTCGCGATATGCAGACGCAGCACGGACCCGCATCCATGCAATCATCGTTGCGCAAACTTATTTCCGATGAAACCAAACTCCGCGGTTCGACCAATTTTTCACCCTCCTTTCTCATTCCTTTTTACAACCCCCCAAGCGCGCCTTGACATTTCTCACGCTTCCAAATATTTTCCCACGCGATTCCAGCATTGCTTTTTACTTTACCAAAAAATACCTTCCGTCTCTTTTAAAGTCACACAAGGGTGCCTTGTGTACGAACACATACCTTTGCCTTCTATACGTGTAAGGGGGTTGTATCCACCCTGGATAAATTTCGCCGAATGACTTGCACCTGGTAAATACGATCACTTGACTCGACAGTCAGCATAGTAGTTGACTGTTTTAAGTAAAACAGGCGAAAACCTTATTCAGCATCTTGATGGTGGTGAACAATGGCGTCCACTGAACTTTGACTAAGGGTCGTTCGCTCCCCGCAAAACTTCTTGTACGCGATGGGATCAACTCACGACATAAACTTATCTCTTACCCAAGAATCATAAAAAATTCAATAGTCACTCGTGAGGTTGGTTCATTTATTTTCTTTGTCTCGTTCCTTTCTCTCTCTCTATTTCACTCACTCACTCACTTTATACCCATCTATCTACTTCTCTCTCTTGCTCTGCAGTCTCGACATTAACTTCCAGAAGAACGAAGAACGCGGTCTTATTTAGCCTTATGAAATTTCATGCTCGCTATCAAGCAGAACATTAATTATAGGGAATCGCATGACGTCGCAAAAAAGAAATTTTTCTCTCGTACTATGGGTGCAGCGTTATATGGACTTTTTTTTTTTTTTTTCTTCCATGATATATTTTTACGAATAAAAGTATAGATACTGCGGTACAGTGGATACTGCATATACTATATATCGTTATGGATACGTTATTGTTTGCACACTTTTATTCCGAGTTCGTTCAATAAACCCGTATTTCGAGTTATCTCCCAGTGCTGCCGTTGCATTCTGGAATTAAGGGGCTTGAAATTTATACTCTCTTCGTTTGTAAATTTAGTAGTAGATATGTATATACGGGGGTTGATTCTCATTGTCCTGCTTTTGTTATGGTTCATCCTTATTTCTAGTGCCTACCCCGAGGGTTACCCACTCTTGAGAGTAGAGCTCGCCTTAAAACTTCTACAAAGACTCTCGAGAAATTGCCTAATTATTTTCGCTGGTATATATATATATATATATCTTGCCTACACACCCTCTCACTTCGACCCCATAGTACTTCATATCGCGACCCCTTTCACTTTTTTTACGAATGAACTTTCGTCATAGGCAAATGAAAACTTCACGAATCTCTGGTCCTGTCTTACTTCAAATGTTCCCTCGAAATGAAGAAGTGTGCAAATTAAGAAAAAAAGATGCAAATTGACCCGACGTAAAAAGATAAAAACGAGTAAAGTGTGACTGTTAAAAAAATTTTTTTCATCTTTGCATTTTTTTTTGCAAAGCTTTAATCACGAATTCATTCATTTTTCTGTTCTTTCGGACGTTAAATGTAACGGGACTGTGTCAACGTGTATCTGCATTTTCTAATGTAACAGTGTGCAAGCATATATGAATTCTGAAATTTGTCTGATTGAAATCTGCGAATTGAATTGAAGTAAACGCGTTACGGTTCGTCAGCCAGGGACGTAAGCCATAGTGGTATATGGCAATTTTCTCCCTCTGTAACATGATGGAAATAGAGTGGATGTTTGGTAAAACGTGAATGAACGGACGAGGGTTGGCATCAATGCATCAATCACAATCGCTAGTCTATTTTTCGTGGGACAATAAAAACTTTTCAGTAATTTATGGTAAACGCGCTGCATGTTTCCGCGAGTTCATCGACCCCCACTTTTGTTCTCTATACATTTTACGCGACGACAATTGCACTTTTTTGCATCCATTTGCGAAACGAAATGCTGATGAGAATAAAAAGAATTTTGCAACAAAATTGATATACATCAATGATCGATTTCCGGCCTTTTTTTTTGCAATACATTAGTATTAATCAATAAAAAAAATATATATATATATATATATAAAGTCGACCGAATGTAACATTTCTATGAATCAAGTCGAACGAAGATATTTGGAAAATTTTAATCACGTAAAGTGCTGAAATCAATGTTCCAGCAATGGCGCCTATAATATGAATTACCCAGAAATAAAGCTCAATTCATCCCGATAGAAACGAGCCTTTAAGTTCAGCACGTTCTATGGAATTGCTCAAATATTTCCTCAGCTCTGACTCCGATAACAATCGACGACGCTTTGTTTCGGGAGGGCAGAGCGCCAAGTAGGAGGAAAAATGTCCTTGGAGAAGTTCGCAAGAGAGAAGCGCGCGTTGCAGACAATTTATCAAGAACATTTGCGAACTTATTCGAATAGTTTCTAGTCTACGCGCAGTCAAAAGCTCTTCTTCATTTAGAACTACAACACGAAATACCATAAATAATGTAAATTTTACTAATTCTCTTATCGCTCGTATCATTTTAATACATAGAGGATCCAAGCCGTGAGATATAGTTGGACAATTTTTAAACACTTACGGTAACTCCGATTTTCCGTGTTAAAGTTTCCACGTAATGCTTTTCCTCAGTAGGAAAACTCATACCGGATTCTATGGTTATAACGGAGATCAATTCTGACACGAGTTCCTATCGATTCTATACCATTGACTGTACCAAATACAAAATAGATGAATCTGGCAGCATTTAGTGAAACAAAAAATCTGCTAGTCATACTCTGAGCATAGAAAATATTAACAGCTATTATCAGTCTACATATAGAGCAGTTTCGTCCAAGTAACAACAGGGTGGTTATGGCTGTCGGACTTTTCACTGTTTTTGTGAAAAACCCGGGTTACCATGGACAAGCCAAGGGTCATAGGTCGTGCATCACCCCTCGACACATTTATGCTAGTCGCGCGCTGCCGCTTTGCCACATTACACTCAACTTCTCAACTTATATAAATTTTATCGTCCCACAGCCGCCACTACCCTACTAAACCACCCCCTAATCGTAAATTGTTGAAGCACAGCGTGTAACACGCACGGGTGACCAATAACGATGCAATATGAAATTTTTCATAATCTCAATCAACCCCTATATACGTTTCCACGTATGTTCGCGGGATCATTTATTCATCAGTACGATATAAAATTGTATGATATTTGTCGAAATTCGATATTCCTCACAAAGACTCAAATTTGAATTTATTCCAAAAAACATTTTTCCGGCCGATTCGGAATCTCTCGCAAGCAGGGGTAGCAAATGGACGTAAAAAGGTGACATTATTACAGATCCTTCTGGACTTTAGTCGACCAATGGAATCCTATCGTGGCTTTTGAACCGCTCTCGGGCTTTTCTTTTTCCTATTCATTTCACCACCCTTAGTTCGGATTCGAATGGACTTAAAATTTCGTATTCCAACGACGTCTTTCAGGGTCTAAGAGGTTAGGCTATCGGTCTGCGGGTTTTGGCAAGGGTTACCGGAGTCGCAGGCTCCCCGTAACTCTTTCAAGGGAAAAGTTGATCGATGCGTTCTTCCTTTACAAGATATCAATGGAATCCATTACCGGCAGGAAAACACTCCCTTGAGCGCAACCTTTAAAGATTTTTCCAGCCATTCTCAAACCACTAACCATTCCTACCGCTCTGCTCCCAGTCATGGCTACAATGTCGAGTACTGACAACGTGCCAAAGTCGCAATGATTATTCGCATCGACAGCGTTCAAACGAAGCGCTAAATAAACGCAATCAAGCTAATTATACTTCGTTCCCAGTTCTCCCTATTTACACTACCGCAGAGTAATTTTAATCGTATACGAATTTCGTCATTCTCATTAGCCAAATAATTCATAATAAACCTATGAGTATTTCATACCGCAATTACATTTATGTTACACGTGGATAAGCTTTATCGTATTTCAAAGGCAATTTTGTGTGTAAAACACAAACTTTGATTGCATTCAAGTTTTACATAGACAAAAGTTCGAATTCATGATAATCGCGTCATCTAATTTCGTAACTCGAGTATTTCAGGCAAGGGCGGTAAGTATTATTGACCAAGTAAAAATTTGTCGTTCGGATTAACGTATTTTCCGTTTTCTTTTTTCTCCCTCTCAAGATGAGTGACAAGTTGACTTGGCGAGGTCATATATAGCCTCGGAGATAAGGTAGTGCATGAATATTTGATATAAGCCTCGTAACTTAAGCAATTTTGGCTGGACGAGATTTCGGCCGCGTCTCCTTTCTGCCACCCAATTAAGAAACATAAATAATGAACGCGACTGAGGTCGCCGCGACGCTGTACCAAGAGCCCATTTCACCCGGCACTTTTCCTCGACTCACAGTTGACGGTTTTCTAACTCTGAGAAAATATACCAATCAATTATTCAGGTTTTTACCTACGCACAGACCTTTGACATTTCTCGTTTGTCACTTTGCCTCCGGGGGATGTTTTCTCGTTATGAGTTCATAAGACTTTAGGCGAAAGTGAAAAGAAAAGAAGAAAAAGGAAATGCGAAAGAAAATCACTAGGATCGTAAAGAAAGTGAATTTGAGACGAACAACGGTGATAACAGAACAGATCTAAGAGTCTGTATTTAATCGTAAATAAAATATCGGACCGATTTGTTGTACTGAGTTGTCGCGTGAAAAATTTCGTTACTAAGTGACTTCAGCAGTTCACTTAATACGTGTATACACTAACTAAGCTTTCTAGAAATCGCTACGAAGTTTAGAGTAAGCGAGCACTTAGCTCGGGACATTTTCTTACTTCATAATGGATGAATGCGAAATACATATTATTGTGGCGTCAACCTCGGACCACACCTACGCCTCTTCGTTTCAACTGTACGTAATTAGCAATTATAATGCGAATTCAGTTTTCGCAAAGAATAACTTTTGACGCGGACCAAATGAAAGAAAGCGAAAAAATATTATATGTACAAATAAATCCAAACGTCCACCAGAGTATTCCAAAGCCATAAAATATATATTGGACGGGTACTCACTGCATGTGCAAGATGGCGACCGCTTTGTCCGAGAAAAGCACCACAGGTCGATCGAATCGTTCGTTCCGCCCGCAAACTCGTGCTCCACCCTCGAGTTCGAGCCAGCCACCCTCGCACCTGCAACAAAAAGACAGCTCAGGTCTGGATAGCCAGGAGGGGCATTATTAACAGTGGCTCACAAAAGCCAGAAGAGCCTACCCTCCTTGCTCGCTCTGGGGACTAATAAGTTTATCCCGATCCCTTTGGGTATAGCAATTTTCCCATGTATTTCGCCTGCCCGGAAATCCAGAATCTGGTGATGCCGAGTAAAGGCAGGTGGGGTGGAAAGCAGTGGAACGTGGAATTAAGGCAGGCTAGTCGATCTTAATTCGTTCGAGAAGCCATTTAGGATACGTTGGGATAAGGCCGGATGGATTCGACACGAGGCTTTACCTAGTGTGTAACTACGAACTCTGGGCGAAGGGTTGTAGTAAGCCAGGCCTACCTAACCATTCGTAAGGGCGAATCAGCTTTCTGCCTTCCATCTTTCGCCTTCTCTAATATATTCCCTGCCTATATACCCTAGCGGCAATATATAAGGGGTGAACATATAAAATTCTATCTCATTCTTTGGAAGTGCGCATTATACTTGTACATTTTTTTTCTTTCTTCGTTTCCACAGCATCCCTCACCTCAGCATTGCCATTTGGACCCTTTATCTTCACCTTCTCTTATCTCGCATGGACCGAGTCGCACCGAGAACACGAATATGTCACTTTTAGTTGGTAAGATTTTATGCTGTCGTTTATACAATTTTTTCTTTCTTAAAGGGGAACCTTAAAATATCCTCGTGTGGTAGAAAGGGCGTGCACACTCAATTTCTCCGAACGGAAAATTTATCAGGAAGATCTTCAAGGATTGCTTCATCGATTGCGGAGAACTTCAAAGGACTCATTTTCTGGTTTCGATGCTTCGCGTTTGGGTTTCATTTCCCCGTATTGCGAGAGCGTAAGCATACAAGGGCGTGTTGTGAGTATGTTGTAAGGGTGAATAGAATCTGGGGGATGCTTGCGTAATATACGTGAATTACGTAATGAACGAATCATCTCAATTCGATTAGACCAGAATGCTGAGTAAATGACGTCACGTAGGTAATACGGTAGGTATATCACTTTTTTTTTTAATTTTGATTTTTTCTTTAATTCAATAATAAATCCACTAGATGTGCTACGTCACGTCCGATGATGTTTTCAACCTGAAATTTTCACTTTAAGCCCCTAAACTACGTTTCACATTTTTCTACCTTTTCGCTTTGCAAACTCTTTCGCTGTTTTCCACTAGCCGCTGTCCGTTCTCGAAGGAAAAACAACGAGAAAAATGGCCGCTCGATCGCACCCACGAGATTTTCGCGGTTATCACTGAGAATGGAACGTGGTAAAACCTTTGTCCATACACCAGCGCCTTGCCAAGTGACGGACGGGACAGAATTATTTCGACCTAAGCATATATAGATATTCGTCGATTAGCACAATTCTACCTGAATGTATTTATCAAAGAATAAGACTAACTTTGATTCTCCTATATGTTCACCAAATCCAAATACAACCATCGTAACTTAATAAACATCATGATAATTCCCGATTACGTTCTCTGTCATCATACAATAAAACAATAATCCACAAACGAGAAGGGATGTCCCTTGTAAAATTAATTAACTGAAAAAAAAATGCGAAACGCCATACGAGCTCTTATATTTCTTTTCAGTACGAAATTTTTATGGATTAGCGGGAAAAAAAAGAAAAAACTAACTCATAACCATACCCGTACCACCTTATATGCAATATGACTCTACATGAAGAGAGGTACAAAGTATTACCTCGCAAACCCTCAGGCTACAGTCGCCACATCCAACAGTTTTCAATTATACATTTTTTACGCTCATTTTTCCAAATGGCATCGTCAGTTCACACTGGAAAATTTTAACATTCCACATTTTACAGTAGTATCGATTTATTTTTTATTTTACGCTTTTTCCTTTGCACGTCTAAGCTTATTCGCTTTCGTTTTCTTTCTTTTTTTTTTTCTCAACCTTTCCCCGAGGCAATTCGGAAAGCTGGGGAATTGATAGGAATCGCGTAGCTGCGATTCGTATTATAGAGAAGAGAAATTTCTTCGGTTACGAACGGACGTAGTGGCGAACGCGAACCAGTACGTGACCTGTTTCGAACATGGCGCATTCCTCGAGTAAAAAGGTGGTTGTCAGAAGGGACGAGGAGCGTCCATAGAACCTGGAAGAAAAGCGTCTGACTGGATAGGCGGGAAGGCGGTGAAAATTCAAATTAGTTTATACGAGTTTGGTGTTAACTAATTGACGCTTTCAGTCGGTTGATTATTATTATCGTGGGCATTGTCGTTGTTGTTATTATTATTTCATAAAGCAAAGATGATGCGCAGCGACCCCATGGAGAATAGACGTCAATTAGAACGACCAACTCTCACCTCTTCTGTAATGCCATTCAATTTATGCTTATTGCTTTTCCGTTTTATTGTTATAAAGCATCCAACTTCGAAATTAGTAGGTTGGTACCTATACCTATATAGTGCCCAGCTGTTCGGCCAGCCCTTAATACGAATCATTACGAGTCTACCGTGGAAGGTTTATAGGGGTTGGGATTTCTCCATATAACCAAGTTTCACCATCGCGTTTTCTTCTCTTACTTTATTCCATCCCCTTCGCATCCCTGCAACCCTTCCTATATACTCGTTCCTATGGCTCTAGGATTACATATACCTTGAATCTTCTTTACCATCCCTCAAAAATCCAACTTCGTCCCGCGCAGTCATTCTCCGTGGCGAAGACTCGCGGAAAAATATTCAACCATCCCCTCTTGCATTTTTTCGTATAAATTAACTTTACCCTTACGTAAATCAGTCGTCCATTCGCGAAATGACTGTGTTACAGAATCAAGCTGTAGCCGTTCGCACATAAACTCTACGAAGATTAAAGGCAGGGCTTCGTTATTCGAAATTTGAATTCTTTATTCGTACCCACTGCGATAAGGGTAGCTAGTTCTTACGTCGCTATGCTATAAAGTTAAGTCGAGATGAAAATTGAAAATTCTACTCGTTACACGGATTGAGAATCTTAATGTTCCACGTGGGGTACAGCGTTCGCGTCAATAATGTTAATTAACATATCAATGAGACGCTCCCGGAAGTTAGAGGGGGACTGTACTCGAAGTAATCCCTTTACCGTAACAGACCATCCCTTTATCTATACAGGCTCATCCAAATCTTGATTCACTCCCAACGTTCCCAAGCGACTCATTGTTGTCAAGACTTAGATATCTCCTAGGTATATTACGCCATTGTGGTGTCGCACAATTTTGAATTAATTGTACGAGTGTTGATAGTGACTGTACTATCTTGAACTTCGTCACCCCGACGGATCTAGCCTCCAGCCTCGTATATCTGTATCTTTCACTTTTTTTGTGATTTCTCGCAAAATTTTCAAACTCTCCCTATTCTTCGCAAACGTCCGATAAGACACATGGGGCTGTACGTGACGATTAGACGACGTTAACAAAATTCTATGTTCTAACGATATATATAGGTAACTTGAAAAAATATCCGTACACGAAAACTTTCGTTACTTCAATTTTCGAAAATGTTCGATATGCTAATGACATTTTGGTTATACCAGAAATTCGTTCAATGTGTTTCCGGATTTGGATTCCAAACATTCCCCAACAATGTATGCCGGATATGTACCTGCAGCGTGTACCTACGAACGTTAATGATTTATGCCCGCACGAGGCACGCAGTATTGTCCAAATACACCAGCCACGTACAAACTATTAATTAGACACCAGAGAGGAAGACTGAAATATATTTTATAACCTGTGAGTACATAATACCCAGAATGATTAATAATTTCAGTATTAAAAAAGAAAAATAATCGCGCAACCAAATAATACCCAAATTACATCAATAGCGATCGAGATTATACATAGACGAAAGTATATAAAATTGATTCAACAATTCACTCTGGATTATCTGTCAAAGAATTTTTATTGCACTCGACGTTTCGTATAGCAGCGTGTAGGTATAAAGTGTCTCGTTTTATCAGGAAGCAATTCTTCGAAAATTCCTTCTACTCCCCGCCTGCCCAGCAGTTGTGTACTAGAAACCTGTCCGATGAAGGTATTTCAGGAAATTGGATACCAAACAACCTACCTGAGCTTTATACAATTTCTCAAAGACTTTTTCTTTCGTACTTGTATCAGTACCACAACGCTCTTCTCATTTCGTCAGAGTCTCCCCGCGTGTCCTACCTGCTTTCTTGCCTCGTATAGCGTCGGATAAAGAGATTCGACGGGGCAATTTTCATTTGTCGGATAAACTCGTGATATTTTCTTATAGATATCCATTTCGGTCTTTCTCGTTTGACTGTAAATTTTAACAAGGTTTGTATAAGCGTATATTATACCTCAGATGAGACTGGACAATATGACTTTATTCAATCTATTTCTGTACTATCAAACATCAAAAGAACAAGGAGTCTACATTTCTGTATTACAGGCTGTCTGTCGAAAATATTGCTATTTAATATATGTATATATGTTATATCTCAAATATACATGGTAATATTACCGACCTACGTATCTCCGAGGATTAATAACTATGGAAATTGGATCAAATTCAATAAACTACACACTTTCAAATTTCAATCTATTTCGCGTTTTCGAGATTGCCTCGTTCTGTTTAGAGAGAAACAAGATCAAATGTCTCGTGGGTCGATTAGAAGGTTTGCCAGTAGGATTGGCAGGGTTATTTCGACTGCCTCGTTGACGAGTTCCTATAGTATCTACATAGCGACGTATGTATAACTATATTGCTATACACATACGAGGACGTATGTGGGGTTGAAAAGGTGGTAACTTTGACAGGTAGAGAACGTATTTCTGTTTGTACACCTACTTCATAGGGAAGCTGGGTAAAGCGCGAAGGGAACACAAACGGGGAAAACTACCCCTACTAAAACGGAAATCATTTACCGGACTGAACCGACTCGTATTTTACATTTCCTCCCTCTTCGTTTCAGTCACACCTTTCCAGGGTCAGTGAACCGTCGATTCATGTTACAACTGTATAGGGCGGTCAAGAATTAGAGAACCTGGTAGGTATATTTTCGATCTGGGCAAAAGTTGGATATACTAAAAATGTGTTTTTTTTTTACCTTTAGTCATATTATTATTAATGCGTCTTGTATCACGTAATTTTTCACGTACAGAAAAATGTGACGTATGACGATACCGTAGGATAAGGGAAAAAAAAAAAAAAAAATGAACGGCGATAGTTCATAGCAAAAGTTTTCCTTTTGTACGATTATCTGATTCAAGTTTCATCCAATTCGTATGGGTCCCATATGGCGATAATCTGACAAGGTCTGAACAAGGGTTGTCATAGAGGCAGTGGTGAAATTCCACGTGATGGGGATATTACGTGTATGCCTGTTTCCATATCTGACACGTGGATTTCGTAATAACGTTTTGAGCATACAAGTTGGTCGAGACATCGACGTTCTGGAGATGACTTGACGAAAGTACGACGACGCTTGGGTAACTTTTTCAAGGGGGACACTGTATATACTTTCTCATACTTATTTCTGTCGGAGCACGTGACACGTTCACGTGGCACACGGTGTCATATATGTTGAAGAAAAAGTTATAGTAAAATTGACGAGAAGAATCAATCGATAATAATATTCGTTGATCATTTATGATAGTGAAAGAAAAAAAAAACAAAAAAAAAAAAATGACTGTCACAAATGCATCCGATAAATCACCGTCGAGAACTACTTGGACGTATTAAAAGATATCTGTTGATAACGAAATGAAAATTCACAGTGACGTTTCAGCCCGGACTTAAATATACTTATATGGATAGAGGATGCGCTAGAGGGACAGGCGAATGGCGTTGAGTTGAATAATTGGGCTTCGTTGCGTTTTATTAAAACATTGCCGTTCCGCATAGAATTGTACCGCGTTCAGATGATTTATGTCTGTTATTTAGAACTGGAAATGGCTGCGCGCAACGTTGGTTTCGTAGGCAGGTAGCTGCTATGGCACGGCCCATTTTACATGTCGTACGTTATGCTGCCGTGTGTGCCAGACGATGTTATAGATGCCAGCGAGCATGAAATCAAATTTCTAACGATCACAATAATTCCGGTTACCCGTAATTCGGCATTGAATGTCTGTCGGGTTTAATCTTGCTTACGTGATATTCATACGTGCGAACGATATCACAATTTGGTCTGTATATCATTTCAAGGAATTATAATATTTAATCCTCTGGTCGATTTTTAAGAGGACGAAAATTTTTCATTTATAACATGAAATAATCAACGTCGAGACGTTCAGTATGTTTGTGGTCATGGAAAAGAGAAATGCAGAATAGAGCGAAATCAGCATCACGCATGAAATTGATATCGATTCCATCTTTGAAGATTATGGGTTATCATTGAGTCGATGCAAATTTTCATACTTTTTGTTTCGGCATTTATTTTCGTGCAGCTTTTCTATGCTATTTTTCTATTACACGGTAACGGTAACGAGAAAGGTTGTATTTGTAAAATTATTCGTTTTTAATAAAACCACTAGAGAAATGAAGGCAGCTACGAGGCAGGTATTTTTTAAATCTTTCAACGTCAACCAACGGCGCGTAAATAGATACAAGGAAAACTCGTATTGAAAAGATTATTCATGAGTATTAAAAAAAGACTATTTCTTTGATTCCGCATAACGTTCGACGAATCGTATAAAGGGTGGGTATCGTAAAACTTTTCGATCTTTTGAGTAAAATACCGGATACGCGAGTAAAGTTCGTATATCTATGAGTTTGGATGAAATTCATTTTTTTCATCCCCCCCCTTTTTTTTCTTCTTCTTTTAGATGAACATAAACGCCTAAGATAAAGAACGCGAAAGGCATCTTTTATCGCTATACTGCCGTTTTTACGATTCATGCATACAGAATTTCCACGATTGCGTATATTTGACCAAACAGCGTTTTGTTTCGTTTTCTTCTTTTATGACGTCATATTTCCTGCACGTCGTATGAATCTCGCGATCCAACGAATTAAGATCGTTCGACTGAGCAGTCGAGGATCTCTCTTTCAGGATGATTTCGTGTATCTGCCAGTTAGAATCGCGAGAATTTTACTAGAGCATCGCAAATCGGGTCATGTCGGTGGTTTAGGGATATACGAGTCTAACAATTCATGGAGTTTGGTTCGTACGCTAGTTTGCATGGTAGAGTCGTGTTATGGCGCTCGTGGGAACCAACGCCGTTGCGCTTCGAGGTTGACTGTACATTCAAATAACCGAGACACCGGGAAGTGGAAACCCGGCATAAAGTAAAGTCCTGCAGGTCCTGCAAATCCCATAGCGTTTCGCAAAAGCTCTATGTTTCACGAGAGATATCTGCGTGGTCTTTCTTACATATGATATAACGTTACAACACAACTTTGTACGTTATATATAAATTATGATTAAAGCCGCATTACGCACGATACTCAATTGCAATATTTTAATAATACAGAATTAAACGCAGCAGCTAAATAACAAATGAATAATAAAATTATTAACTACGTTCGATGCATATATAAAGGACATGTTATTCCTATACGATTAAGCCATGTCTTCCACGGAGCAGAAAGGTAGCCTCGATGGCATCACCGTCGTACATTTTATCTTCAATAAAACCGCCCTCGGCACTGTGCTTCATCCCTTTACCATGTCCTTTTTTTACTCGTACATATATAATAATTCCCAAGACGCGGTTCATATCAGAAAAATATATTGAAAGGTCCTTAAAAAAGAACTCCGTAGCTGATTGACATTTTCCATCTAGGCTCAATGTTTTTATTCATAAGTGAAAAACCAGAAAAACGCTCGGTTACTTAAAATCTGCAAAATCATCACGTATACATGACGCAAGCAAGATCAATTATTTAAGTATGCATTATCGTGCATGCAGGAAATGAAGGACCCTGAAGACTTGGATTTCCTAACGATCTAACGATTTTGATTGTTCTACAACGTGTGGCTGCTGCTAAGAACCGTTGCTTTTTTTTTCACCCTAGAAATGTTCCTCGCTAATCCTCGAAACGGCATTCTGGGATTTTCACCCTCTTCCGACCGGGGATCGATTATTATGTAAACTGCGTCACTACTAAGGTCGACACGTCGCGTGTCGATGGATTGAATGAGATTCTTGTCGACCGTGGTCGGAGCTACAGTAGCAAGGCATTACGTGAAAGGAGGGTGGAAAGCTTTGTGGCGAAAGAACCCTCTCTGAAAGGGTGGCGAATGGCATGATTCTCATTCACACGAGATATAGACGCACGGGGGACGATTAAACTTTTCGTAAAATCACACTCTATAAATCTCAATGGGAAGGTTTAAAGACATTTAACTGTAAAGTGACGTAAGTAGGGGATGTTGAATTTTCCTTAGAAATAATAACCAAACCATCCCTTAAAGTAGATCAAGTAATATTAACGTATAGAAGTGGCACAATTTATGAGAACCACCCTGCTCAAACTCCTACACCCCTATTCTTAATCCGGACTACGATTACCGTTTAATCCAATGCTCAGAGGGTTGGTAAAGACGAGGTCTTCAAATCAAAATTATTTTACTACTCAAAAACGTAATTCGACTACTCGCCCGCCTCGTGACTTATACAATCACGGGGACTCGACCGTAAGGGAGGAATCGGGCTTATCAACAATCCCAGAGCGACCCCTCTGTTTTACCTTCGAATTAAGTTGCTCGAGTGCGGCGAGAAAAAAATGAAAAATTACCGAGTCCAACGAGGCACGTAGTAATTCAAATGTTTTCAGCGATCCTCCCACCCGCACTGAAATAACAAAACAGCGCCACGTCATTGCTTACCGTAGTCTACGATTAATATTATTCGTAACACTATTGGCACTCGTTAAGGTAACTTTAAGTAGCCAGATAAATATACCGTATAGAATATGATTTACGAGCTTTCGTTATTTTACATTTCCATGTGCTATCGTGCACCCATAGCACGTACTGTGCATCTACGTAAGGATCCATAAGCGAGTGCCTTCTGACTATCGCAGCAGAAAGCTTGCGCCATTGAAGGAATCGACTTTCTTACAGAGAGAACCACCGGTGGCATCGACTGACTTTTCCTAACCGTCAGCCACTTCGAATATCAACGCAGCTAGAGAAATAGCCTCGGGCACGGAAAAAGGTGAGTCAACTTATACAGTCCTTGGCGTCCTTTCTCGTCCGTCTGGCTTGAATCTTCTGGAAGACACGACCATTGACCGAGTCCTTTCGAAATATAGTACCACCAACATATATATATGTATATATATGCTGATCAATGCATAGTTCACATCTTGAAATTATTGCACGTAAAAAAATCGTTAGCCGAATGAATAAGGAATTTGTCTGAACGACGATATGGTATATGACGCGATCCATTGTTATCGGCATTCGAACAAGAAGACACTGGTATCACAGAGCGACGTCACGCCAAGCAAAATTTATACTCGAACGTCTCGCTCGTATAACCATAGTCACGTGGCTTGACGAATATACCGCGCGAGATTTCGGCGTCACGAAGAAGAAGCAGCCTACAGCGATTTTCATAGAAATTCCATGGCTGATGGTAATCATAGTGAAATTAAGGTCATCCATCACCCCCAGGGCCATTCTATTCTGACTACCACTTAATAGTATTCTGCTGAGCGACGTAATTTTCATACCCAACCGTACCTATCCGCGGCACATATACGACCTTCTCCTCGGAACGGATGAGAGTGCGAATCGAACGGACAGCCATTTTACATAGAGTCGGCACGACCCGGATATTTCGCATTTGGCGAACTTTATGCATTCGTACGCTGTCCAAGCGGGATCGATACTAATTTCGTGGAAATGCTCAAAAGAGTTCCAAGGGGATGAACACTTTTTTTTTACCTTTCAGTGATATGATTGCGTATAATAAAAGAAGAGACAAATATATCATCTAATAGCTGATCTGCTATTAAGAACAAAGTGATACGGCTCTAGGTGCGTGTCTAATTACAATTTACAAAGGTATCCGATCTCCGTGAATTGACAATTGCTACCCGGCGCTTGCGACTGCCTCAGCCTCCCGGCGATTCGGCGAGTGAAATGATTAAAGCCAGGAAATGATTTGACGGAGAAAAATTATTATTTTCGTCGGTCAATTACCAGACAAATGGAAAAGAAGTACGATCGATGCTTCGAAGTTATTACCGTAAAAAAAAAGGGTAGGGAATAAACAAATCTTATTAAAAAAAAAAAATGAATATGTACATACAAATGAATTCAATACACCCGTGACTTTTTTTATAATTACCAGAGCGCAAGCTACGAGCGCCGAATCTCGGATCCACGGGCGATTTAAATATTATATTTATAATAAATAAAGTTCAGAATCTTCAGTAAATCGCCAGAAAACTAGAGACACAGCTAGGGACTTTCGAAACTGTCCTTGGTTTCGGCAGGACTGTCGAATTCTCATCCCTTATCTGAACCGACTCTAAAGGTAGGCCGTAACCTTAACTGTAGCACAGAAGCCCAGGAAGGTCTGTGGCATTGGGATTAGAATAGCCGAGGTTCGAGAGAACAAAGCTGCATTTAATAATGCGTTAAAGTTACATAGCAAGACCGCTCATCTACCGAGTAAGCCACAGCCAGTTAGTTATAACTTATAAACTTAAATTATACTCAAACTTGTGGCAACAACTGTACCGAGCTGCGATGCCATCCCCTCCGTATTTCCACATCAGTTATGGTTTCCGTTTATCTACTTGCGGCTTGCTCGCGTTGTGCGTATAAAGCGTTTACATTGGGAAAATTAAAATCTTTGACTTTACTATACGTTTACACTCTATACAGGGGACATGTGAAATTGTTTCGTGCAGAAAGATTTTCGATTTTCTTCTTTCGCTACCACGGGTACATCCATCTTGTGAACGAGGAAGTCGAGGTAGAGAAGAAAATGGGTATTGGTACAGGAAGCACTGGTGGAAATGGTTCAGTATACGGGACTGCGTAAGCATAACAATAACTTTAACATTGCGAGGTACCTTTTCTCCCTTCGCTCTCTCTCTCTCTCTCTCTCTCTCTCTTACTCGACTAACATGAAAACTTGAAGTGGTGCTTTACATTTTTCCAACGGCACCCCGTTGTGCTTTTAGGGCGAGGAACGAAGACGAAATATCCACCACGCGTAACGCTCTAGGAACTTTTTCTCTTGCATGGGCTGCTCGGGAAATTAAACCTATGTCTTTATTTTACGTACTTGAACGTTTTTACTAGGGTTTTTATTTTATCGATTTTATAATATTATTAATATATCCTGCGAATGTGTTTGATGTTTGGACACGTGAGAGAGAGAGAGAGAGATTGACGATTACATATTACGTATTTGTGATATTTAGATGTAAAAAAATTTCAATTTATTTTCTAACAAGAATAAAAATTGACCAAAGTGGCAAGGCTTGCTTTTTTTAAATTAAATATGTATCATCCAAAAATCCCTGGTAATCTCAAAAGTGCGAGAAGGTGTCGCCGTTATCCTACTACCGCACGGAAAAGTTTGCTTAGGGTGCAAAACACTGTCTACTAAGGGTACGAAAAAGTATATTAATGAAAAGTGGAGTTATGTCCTCGTTGAGGCTTTACGAAACGACGATTACCCCAGAGGGTACTCTTTGCCTGATACAATATACAGAGTAATAGGCTAGAGGAAATGGGCCTGGATAAACTCAAAGCATAATAATTGCGCCGCAAAAAAAAGTATAGGGTTATTCCTCGTTGGTTGCTCGATTTTACGTAAGAATAATTCAAAAATATTATTAAAAAAAAGGTTGAGTGATATTTGTAATTAGTAAATGTTAATCGGATACCGTAACAGGACCAACGAGTGATATTTCCAGAAATTGAATTATAAAACTTCAAAATTTCTCGAATATCCTTACCACCCTTCCAGCCCCAACCAACGTTCTCCACCCCATACATAATTTTCGCCCCTAAAGAAAAACCACGTTTTTTTCTGTTCAAAAAAAAAAAATCAATAACGCGATAAGAGCGCGTCAGCCTGTAAGCAACGCATCTCGACACTTATTCGCTTTAGAGAAGAGGATGCTGTGGAAAAATCATGAAAACTTTCTTACAACTCCTCAAAGACTCCCCAGCCGCGACGAGATTCCCCAATGGCGAACGAAAGCTCGTCTTTCGAGACCTTTTCACCGAGAAACAGCAATTTTTCTTACTTTTCAACGTGTTCGAGGGGCCTCACCGACTTGTCTTAGGTTTGTCCAGCGAGTATGACAAATTGAAAGGACCATTGAGACGAACGACCTCTAATCAAATCCAAGCAAACGAGAGGGTAAAGTTCAAAGTTACTAAAGGCTAGGCTTATAGATATAATCTCTTAAGGAATTGCCAATTCCACATATATATATATATATATATATATATATATATATATATATATATATTGACTCTGGTCTTTATCGCAATTGCAATTGAATATCATACGCAATGCTTTACAACTGCACGTCTACGTATAAAAGTAAGTACTGTGAAATTCCATAATACTCACGCAGTCCCATTATGCCGTCCTATGGACAGCAGCCGATAAATCTGCAGCTCGACTCGTTGTCCGACATCCGGTATGAATCTGTAGGTACACTTAGTAGGACCCTCCAAGTACGGCGATTTTATTTGTCCAAATCCACGGCCGGATTTGCTGAAGAGCTGCTTGCCGTCCAAGGTAATATTGCACACTGCAAAAAAAAATAATAAAATAATACGATTAAAGTAACGTAGTATGAGCAGCTGCAAAGCCAATCAGTGAGAAAGTAAGTTTTCAAAGTTCCATGAAAGCGTCGATAGAGAATGTAAAGGACGAAAAGTCGAATTGGATGAAACTTGGGAAGTTTGGTAGCTCTGTAATTATTTTTCTCGAAAGCGTCAACAGGCTTGCTGCTACACAAGTTTTACGGCGATTAGAAGACCGCGAGTGACAGACGGTAGGCTAAGAAGCGAAGAGTCAAAGAGATAGGACGGTATTATGCAGTTAGAAGTTGAATTCGTGATACGAAATTGGTTATCTTTAGCCGGGCTTTCTCACCGATCAGCCTCAGGCCATTGTTTAAAAAGTACAGACGGTACTTGGTACCAGCGTTGCCCTCGGTGTAATCAAACCGCGATTACCTTTGATTCACTGGACTTTTCTTGTCGCTTTTGGCAACCGACTTACTGGATATAATGACAAACATTCGCCATTATTTCTTCCTCTTTGTCGCTAAATTATATCACTGCTAATTTTTTGTTTTCTATCTTTTACCAACTTTTTAAAACGTTTTATCCGCCTCATCCTACGACTCGCGCTACTAATTGCTGTTGCAGTTACAATTACAAATTGCAACGTGTTATGCGAATATCTCTATCCTGGGATATTGACATATAATATTAATTAATTTACATGGAAATAGTCGAAATATCGTCAAACGTTATTCTCGTTTCTTTTGAAAATTTTCAATTATAATACCGAGTGCCGTACGATATTGTTTATTTAGTTTTATTATATCGCAAAATTTTCCACTAATCATGGTTTCTATATGGCAGATTAATTATTAAAATACATAACGCTCGTGGTAAACTTCAAAAAATTAATCATCAATTTTTCAACATCGTAATAACTGCTCGCTAATAGCTAACGATTCAATTAACAAAAAGAGTATACAAATTATAATTCATATTTCCATAAGTCTGCCAGTGTGCGATAATAGCCTATGTCAATCTACGAATAGTCCATATATCTGTTCAGTTATTATTTATACATCGACCCAATACTTTTACGTGTGTTTGAACAGATTATTGCCTTAGTAATAATGTCCACAAGTGCTACAGCTACAGCTCGTTATATGCTTGATACTTGCCAACGCACTCGAATTTGCCTCGTCGATTGAACAAGTAATAATAAAAATCATAGGACACGAGGGCCTTTAGAAGTCATAATTGTTCTCCACGATTAAATACCTCATCGGTTACATCGTTCCAATCGACACGTTTCGTTAAGGAAAAATATAATTAATTACGGCATCGAAAGACTCGTGTATCATCAAAGGGCAGCTTTCTCGGGCAGCATTATTGTATAATTTTCTTAAACTTTACAAGAAACACAAAATCATCTAAATTGTCATTACGTCATTAGGCTTCTTAATCAAATGAATAATTGGTTAATTGTCATTCGCCATTAGAATGCTTATCCGTATTGATATACTTAGTACCGTCGAGACAATTCCCCATATGCGTCCCACGCTAATAGCCAAACCGCACTGTATCGCCACCCCTAAGTAATCCTCTGATCGAACTATCGAGCTAACTTACTGTTGGTGCAATGTTGCTCCAAGCCACATTGGGCGCATCTGCTTGGCAAGGCTTCTCCGCAGCTGCAGCCTCCCGACGGAACGCAGCAAGCGCAGTCGTTGCTGGACGTGTTGAAATTACAGGGGCAACCCGTTGCACTTCGCGTCCACAGATCCACTTGGCCTAGAACAGAAAAAAAAAAAGAACGGTTGAGTGTAAAATGGCGGCCCTTGCTGTGGAACAATCGTTACGACAAGAAAAAAAAAAAAAAAAGAAAATTGAGTGCACAAAAAAAAATTCCGTACAAGAGCCAGTTGGAACGACACACATTTTTCCTTCCATCTCCACTTGAATTCGCGGTAAATTGTCGAAGCACGGAAAAATGTCAAGGAAACGTGTATTTAATTTAGGTATAGACCAATTTTTTATAATGAAAAAATCACATTGCTCGACACGCCTGTAAAACGCGGCGAACAAAGATCTCGAAGGCTTTCATCGTTTTACAGTAAAAGGTTGTAGCGTTACTTGTAATAGTGTAATTCGTAAAAAGTACCTGCCTTTGTTCTTACAGTCGTTCGGTGGAACAGATCATAATCGCGAATACTGTATACTGAAAGACAGTTGGGACATTTCCGCACTCGGCACGTCAATCGAAGCTTTGATCGAAATGGTTTTGCTCCGGAACCTCATAGCCGGTTGCCTTTGTTGTCAGGTTTTGGCAGTGGAGCCCAGTGCGTTTCTTTCCGACTGACGTTTCTGCCACGGTATTACGTTCGGGGCTTTTCGTTTTTACTGTACTTTTTTATCTCCCCTTCTCTGTCTATCTCGATTTCTCTGTCTCTCCCCTCCATCGTGCCTGCCAATCGAACCGCTTCATCATCCACAGCTCTCTCCCTCTCTCTCTCTCTCTCTCTTGCACAGCCCTCGAGGCTTCGATAAATAGAAACACAATGGAAAACAGGCGAGAGAATAGGAAGGCCGACCATCGGTCGATTGCTCATTGTTTTTACACGCCGACTGGGAACTTCCGCTAAGCTCGACGGACCGGGAGAGTCGAGAGAAAATTATTGCGAACGCCAGTACGTAGTGCGAAGCTTTGAGACCGAAAAGAGAAATAACATGTCCTTCGTACCTAGCTCGTAACCCCCTTTTAACGACTGGTGAAGATTTCAAAGAAACGGACTTTCGGCAGGCCAAACCCGGCAACCGAGCGGCAACTCGCATTCCGTAATCGTGAAACGGAGTTGTCTTATAGAACAATGAAAGTATTTATAGTAGTTTACTCGATGTACCGTCCACAGGGTTTCCTGCTAAAGTACCGTGAATTCGTGTGAGCTCGGCAACGCTCGGAAACGATCGGAGCTATTTTCAAGCTTGCCGTTTTCGACTCTCGAGAGATTTGGCGGAGTTAACGATTGCAAAATAATGGCTTTCGAAATACCTTCGTTCTCCAGGGTGGTGTCACGAGGGTAGCTAGTTAGGTAAGGTAGGTGGTATCTCCAACACAGCCATCTGCAATACTATATATGTAGATAGTACGGGGACAAAAATTCTAGAAAATTTCGATCGACCCGCCATCTAGTGGTTTTCTCGGCGTTAAACAAAAACACTAAAAGCTCTCGCGGTCTAATAGAGACTTCAGCGGGATTGTGCAAGCGCGGAGATACGTATCCGTGATTGATTATCCGGATGGGGATATAAATTCCATTCTAGGGGCAAAGAGAGCGTTAAGAAGAAAAGCTCGCCACCCCCCGATATGTCAATATCTTGGGGAAATACGGGACGGCGCTTGGCTCGAGGTAGTAAAAATAAAACAAACTTTATTGCAGCCGTTTGTGCTGGGAATGTATTTCAAAAAAAAAAAAAAAAAAAAAACTCCAAGAGCGATCTCGTATCCTCGAAAGTGGCTTCATCGGGAGAGAGGGTTGGTCTTTAAGGGATGAAGGAATTTCAAGAGACTCCGACGCCTTGGATATATGTATGCCCAAACCAATTGTATTTTTAATCTATTGATTTTGCCTTCAAGAAATGCTTCCTCAACTATAACGACGATGAAGATATCATACCGGATAAAGAGTCTTGGTGGTAGCTAAGGAGAGCAGGGGTGAGAAATAGAAGTGATGAAGGGTAGTCGAGCGAGATGAGTCAAAAGCAAACGCGACGAAACGCACAAGGAGTTCAAGGAAGAAAAACAAAGCAAAGAAAAAGTTACTCGTTTCGCAATTTAAACTGCATCTCGGACGTTTCCATTTGCTACCCACCGCGTTCTCCGCTTTACTCTCGACTATTAAAGTCCGTTTTCAAGCTCCAGCGATATTTCTAGAAGTCTTATTTACTCGGTACTTCTCCAGCGGCGTTCAGTAGCTGCTCTCCAATTTTGTCCCTGCATCTGAATTCTCATCCTATGCACTGCATGCAACCACGATCGCATTCCATTACTCCGCATTACCATGGTAATAGACAAAATGGTGATCAGCCGTTTCAAAGGTCGTGCATTAACCCCTGATATTGGCTCGAAAGCCAAAACCGTCCACCACGTCGCTTGTTATGCCTCTGTAATTTCAGCCTGCAATTTCTGATCTAGCCAATGTACGCACGATCTGTCTACGAAGATTTGATTCCATTGCATTTCTGTCTAGAATCGCATTAGAGTCAACTGTGCTAAATTAGTTTACGGGAGAATGATATTCGCATAACGTGCATCGTTGCTTCTAAATCAAACCACCCTTACACCATATATATATATATATATAATCTCGCACTTGATTATATTTCTTTTTTTCCCATTGGATGCTATGACTGTTCGCTCTAACGATATCTAACTATTAGCCAAACCATTCGAATTTTATAACGTTTTCCCAGTCGCCGTACTAGTTGACATGCCGTTCGCATCTCCATGCATTTGCACTTTAATTGACTTCGCACCCTCCGAACGTCCCAGCCTCCCTTTCCTATCGTATATAAATATGTATAACATACGGAACCGCGTGCAACGTCAGGTCGCTGGATGTAACGTAACAATTTTACTAGCTGCGTAGCCATCGAAAAACTTTGAACAGACCTTCGTTGATGACATTTGAATCGTGCCAGGATTATGTAATTGCAGTTACTGAGAGAATTAAGAAAAAATGATAGAGCAGTTGTAACTGCGACGTAATAAAGATTATAAAGTTTAAAATTAATATACAATTCGTATAAATATTTTTTTTTATTACAATTCTTAAGTTTATTTTATTATGAAAAAAAAAAGTGTCTTCTTGTACGATTTCACGAGTGTCACCACGTGTGATACTGATTGTCAGTCGAGAAGACGCGGCGACGATCAATTACCTTGTCGGTCGAATGCTAGGCTGGTTTCAATGGTTAGGCAGGAGTAACTCCTCTTGTCCACCAGCGGATGCTGGAGATGAGTTATCATAATCGGATTAGGTTAATCCCGAACATCCGTACAAACGTAAAGCCGATTTTGGTTCACGGGATCCTCTGGAAGGCTGGAAGGTTGACCACTTGGTCAAGAGTCTGTGGGTCCAGTGATTTACCGAAGTAAACACAGTCTAGCTGGTATAAGGGGATGATATCCTAAGAGTTTTTCTCCCTAATAGGTATATATTGATCCAAGATTCAAATCCCAGGAGCGGCAACGTATATTCGATTTATAGATAAACCGAGCAAATGGTTTCGCAATTTTCAGACCAATCAAAGGCTTTGTATCGATTTCAATATATATTTCGACATTACCCTTCGCGTTTTCCCAACAACAGTTCAATTTATTGAAACTATGAAATCTTGATGCACCAGTCAGAATTTCACGTAGCTGCTGAAAGGCTTCATTCTACCGAGATTTTCTATTGGGTACGACTAAACGTTAATTAGTATTATTTCGTTTGGTTGGAAACTGAGTGAGCACAGTTGTTACTTTAGATACAGTGAACTCTCGTATAGATGCGCGTTCTAGCGCTCAATACGTTTTACGTAGCATTGAGGTAGACGTAATTTTACAAACAAAAAAAGGGAATAAAGTCGAATAAAATAGCGAGTCACGGATCTGTAGGATTAAACAGAAAATCGAGCCTCACATAGCTCATACTATGTGGGCCCATACAGGGCTTCCGGCCGAAGCAGTTATAAATATGAATACTTGCTGCTTTCGTGCCGGCAACGGGCGATACAACCGTATCCATAAATTTGGTCATAAAAGATAAACCGTGTGGGATCCATGTGTCCCTCGGCTGTTCGAGAGAGAATTTTCGCGATGCTTCATATGCTAAACACGCCTTAACATCCATGTTGGATATCGATATATCATAACCGCCGGTACGGAAACCCGATAAATACCTATAGAAATCTCTCTTGGATAGCAAATCAAACTAAGTTATGTTCCTGGCCACAAATGCGTCTAGGAGTTAACGTACAAGTGTATCAAGCACGTGAATTCTGACACAGTAATTTTAAAAATGTTGTGCAAAGGCGTAAAGTCGACTGTAGTCGTTGCTACGAGTTTCACTTGTCCTTTTTTTCTTTATTATCCTTGTCTGGTCCGCTATTTTTCCTCCTTTCTCCTAGAACTACCCTCACAACCCTCCCGCGCACTCTTACGTCAGCCCCGTCGCATTGTAACCCGTTTCGCTTGTGTATCCGGCGAACTTTCCCGACGCCCATGTTTACCGGCGTATTCCACTCGCGAAAATTCTGCCCGGGACTGCTCCCAGCTATTGTTTTTAAACTGGACTGGAGACGAATCTCCAGCTGGTTTTACGGCACAGGGCCAGAATGGATGCTGGGAGCTGGAAAGGATAGCAGGTAGCATAGATACAAGCCCTGGTCCTCCACTTGAAATATAGCGTTCCTAATGCACCGAGGCAAAAAGCAGGCGATGTAACGGAACTCGGTGGTAGCAAGTACGAGAAGGGTGTAAAGGAGGGTGTTAAGGGTGTAGAAGATGGAGATCGTCCATGTAACAATGCCTCTCATATATCAAGACTCCAAGAGCCTCCCAGCTATGAATCGCTAACCGGCTAAATCAGCTGGAACAACTTCAACGACTTCCGCCGCCACCGCCATCCTTATACCGCCTATTACACCTAAGCAATATCTATCAGGAAGACCTCGTGGAGCATTGGTTCTGGATTCATTCTGTGAGGGTAATTGCGTAGATATAGAATAAGCTTACAGAAAGGAGATAGGTAAAAGGGTATACATAGGTACGGAATCTCATATAGGTCTAGGATGTAAGATAAGTGTCTCACATAATACGGTATATATTATTCCACGCGTATATAAGCCACGATTCTCATGGATTTTCCCAAATCGATTTTCCAAGTCCTATAACAGTGTGCGCTATCCTTGACTATCCAAGATCGAAAGGGGAGTCTGGATGGGTTTGTGGGTTGTGCAGGCTCCTCCCTCACGTTTCGTATCCGTAAAAATCAGTTCGACTATCGCGAGAACGTATTTTTCGCTCAGTACGTTGGATTGGTTTCGTTAAGCCATCGCTTTAGGTCGGACGCGTCACAAGGGAGTGCACATGCACCGACGTATACGTAACGTAACACGGCTGAAAGTGGGACAGGCTTTTGGGATTTGTGCCAACTATTGCCATTATGTGGACCGAAGCTGCATTATGTCTCGGAGCCATGGTGCATACGAGATATTCTACGAAATTGCAGCCACCCTTTCCTCTCGCTATATGCTTTCACATCGTCCGGTACCTAGAGATTTTTATGCCACTAGATACTTCGGTTGGGAATTTTCATTTCGATTTTACATCCACGAATCAGGAACTCCTTGACGATGGTTTCTGCGTCTCGTCATCAATCAAGAAAGGAATTTCAGAGCAGGTGCGTCTAGCGGCAGGTCGTTCTACGCGCGACGATTCATCTTTGTTAGGAAGCCGAATTTCGCACAAACAACTACCGAGCGTGTGCGATGCACGAGACCGACATTACCGACGCTGGGAACGAGAGAACCTTTAACCAGCGCCAGGGCTACCACTGCCATCACCGCAAACAACGTCAAAACTGTCGAGTCTGATTAATGGCGACGACCGCGAAAGGCTCTTTGCTTTCGAACCCGATGAATTCGTTGGCCGCGTTGGATCGAGTGGAAATTGGCATGATTACGTAAAGAAGTGAGTGAAATCCTAGAGCCAGTAACGAATCTGGATAGTTCAAACGAAAACGTGAAAAATTCCTATATACGAGAATGTAGCCGAGAATATTATCTTGAACGTAACGTTGGGCTATTTTGTATCCTTGATAAATATCTTGTCTAATGCGTATTTTTCTACTCCGTGTATTCTCTGCAAGTAAAGGAGAAGCGTCAAGCGAAAGTGAAGGACGTGAAATTTCTTTGAAAGTTTCATCGCACCGCGTGAGATTTCGCGAATACTGGTTACGAAGAAGAAAAGAAATTGTACCGAATTTTCACGTGTGATAAAGGCAAGTCTGTCTGCGAACGTGGGTGTGAAAGGAAGAAATCGAGGGAGTAGAAGATCGAAAAAGGTCAGATAGTGGCTGCGAGGGTGAGGTATTGTTTACCGACTCCGAAATAAATTACCGCAGTTCAATAAACTTTCGTTTTCGCAGCCCAAGCCAATAAGTCGACGAGCGGATTTTCCGGGGAAACGCGACGCGCGAAGACTTCAAAGTAAACGTCAATTCTCGACCGACATCCTCTCTCTCTAGCTCTGACTCTCTCTCTCTCTCTCTCTCTCGGACTCGCATTCGCCAGACTCCATCTTCATTTTGTCCCATTCCTCATCCCTGCCTCTTTTCGATCTAATAATCTTTATTTCTCTCAAGTCGACGATCAGCCGTCTCTTTCACGTGAACTCGACTTTAATAATTCACTGTTACCTTGTCTCCATCCGTCTCTTTGTCTCCCTAGAGGGAATTCCTCGATAATAACGCGAAACCACTAGCGCCAAAAGACGTCCTATCGGAGATATACGTAACTATCGACTGCCAATAAGAAACGATCAGACACTTCCTTCCTGAATTCCTGTGTCTCGTAAAAAACGTTTCTCGCGCTTGAAAAACTTTGGCCGAAGACTTTTGGCGAAAAATTATTTTTCGCCAATACTCGTTCCCATGCAAACACATCAGACTGCCCAGTGGGAATGCGCGAGAGTACAATATGTCGCTTGGCGAAGAGGCTTCTTCTTTTTACCAGTAAATTAATTGCAGCCCAACTCAAACAACATGCACCGTACTACAGGTTCGCACTTTTTTAATACGGCAATGGGGTAGCTGTGCGAGATGTATTTTTATTATAGTCAAAAGCCCGCAGCGCTCTGTGTCTCTATTTATATTTTTCACAGCCCGCACACGTCAGTCTTCAATGTTTTTGTACTTGGGCACTGGTTATTAATATTTCCACGTAATATTACATTACATACGCCTACCTACAATTATTTATATATATATATATAGTCTACGTCATCTATCAATATCAAGGAGTACCCTATAGATATAATACACAAACAGTATTGCAATCCTCTAGTGACAATCAAAATTGCAACCATACACATCGAACGTTTATCAATTCGCCAATCAAAGTTTCCGCAAATGCAGAATTTTATGAAACGATTACGAACTCTGCAATAATACACAAACAAATGACAAATAGCAGTCAAACAACCGTGATTTTATATGACGTCAATCTGTTATCGCTGAAAAAAATATCACATCGTTGTTATCCGCTCTGATAACGAGATACTTCCATACCTCAATCTAAAGACAAGCAGGCAACCCCTCCAAAATTATTCAATAAAATCTGCCCTTACGACTATACGGTATTGCAAGATTGATAGACAATAATACCAGTAGTGACAAGACCGATGGACGTACTAACAAGAAAAGTGTAATTACGTCAATTAATTAGAGTAACTGATTTAAAATAGTGTCTTTAATTAATAGACAGCACAGTTAAGCATCTCAGAGTATATTAGAGGATAAAATGTAAAATTGTTCCGGACAGTCGATAATGCTTGATTTCAAATCGAAATTGGATTTGCAGTCTGAATTGAAACTAACGACGAGTTCAACTATAGAATCGGAGGGGACGGCGGCGGCTCGTGACGGTAAACCGTAAGAATACAGACGAGAGAAAATCATTGGTACACCAATAGGTACGCTATGGCGGTAACATCGATTTTGTCCCGAGTATACCTACGTACTTTTAACAAAGTGGATTCCCATTCTTACTATTGAACCTAGTATAACTTAACGTTGATTGATCGTATCTCCAGATCGAAGGAAACTTGAATTTCTATTGATGGAAATATACTAGAACTGCATTCAATTCGTATACTTCAGCATTCCGTTTCTATTGCGTCAACGAGTACCGTATACTCTGCGTATACAAGACATTGAAAATATACAAACGAGCACTGTAGCCAATCTATCAAAAGTCAAGTTCTAAATGTTCGATTAATGACTGAGTTATAAAATTAAGAAGAAGAAAAAAAAGAGAGAAAAAAAATTTATTCAAATTTAACAAAATTGTCTACTTCAGACACTAGAAAAGTCTTGGTACAAACCATACACGTATTTCGACGCATTCGAAAATATCGACGTGGGACAGGCGTCATACATACACGTGTAGCGCAGAGAACGAGGAGAAATAGAAAATAATGAAACGGCCGGCGTATTTCCAAAAGAGGTGAGATACGCATACGCGTGTACCGTATACGTAAACGGCTTAACGTACAGTTGTTCCTCTACCTAGGAGAACGTTATCTCGCGTAACGTGAAAACCCTTAGAATATACGCGGTCCCGTTTAATCCTGGATATCGAGGAAACTGCTGACGCCTTGACGAATTAATTAAACACCTTTATACTTTATGGCAGCTATGTTTCGCCAGTCGTTTAAGTACCGTGGTTATGCGGTTAGCTGACGTTTCCTAAAATGTTTACGTGAACCGTCGAGGATTTAACGAGTCGACCGCGATTAACGAATGAATTTCGACCATACGGGTATTACATTATATTTTAACGAACAAGCATATTACTTGTGATCAGTGTAAAATGTGAAATCTTGCGATAACGATGGTTCATCGTTATAACGGGGGTATACGGTGTAACGTTATAAAGCGTTAGAGTGACACGAGCGGTAAAGAATCAGTAATTAATATTGAGATAAGGAGTTGGTGATAATTGTTTGGAGGAGGAGGAGGGGGGAGGGGGGGCAGGGTATCACCTTCGGAGCTTCATCGAAGTTTTCAGCCGAAGGTAAGCGAGATGGGAAAAGGGAGGCTCGAGCGCGTAAACAGGATACGATTTATCGAGACGTGTAAAGTTGCTTCGACGAAGTCGCCCATTAAAATGACGTCTCACTGTGCGCTTTTCGCAAGTGAACGATAGTTTTTATTACTAATTTCATTTGTATACGACAGGCTCGTATTCGCACGGTCCCTACAGGAAATGGAAATGAATAACAGTTATAGCCGTCTAGTGGTCGCCATCGTCCCGACGCCACTCGTAAATGCCCATCACCTATGCCACGTTGTTGCCCTCGCCGTAGGTTATTCATGTGTGTCCTCTCTGAAACGTTCGAAGCACACATACTCTTTGAATCTTTATAACACGTTTTTCGAAAATTCATTTTTGGAAAAAGAGCTAACGAATTTCATCTCTTTCTTTTTTCTCTCTTTTAAGTATCCGAGAGAAATGTTTACCTGCACCTGTCGTATGTTTTGACTTACGTCGATGCTCGTTTATGCAGACAGAAGGAATAACGCGTTCGCCAGGTCATTGAAATAAAATAACGTGCAATGATAATATGTTAAATTTAATTCGATCGACTACGTGAGAATTTTATATTGTAAATCTCCTCGGAGTCACGTGACTCAAGCAGAATCTTAATAGACTTATTTTTCGTGCTCGCGGAACGAATTCAGCGAGTAATGCGCGCGACTGTCGCATAAGGTCTTTAGGAGCGAGTCTGAATGTAACGTGCAAATGTACGGGGGGCACAGATGTAAATATAGGGAATACGAGATGGGGATGCTGAATAGTTTACAAGACTGTAGATTATATAGTACATTGAATGTAATCGCAAATGCACTACATGACTCGGTCGCGCATCAGCAATGCGAAAACCAACATATGAATCTTTCGAATGTACGAAAAAGCGTTACGTTACTAATTCCGTCTACTGGAAATTCATGACTCGTTAATCTTATCTCGTCGGATGTTATTGTCATCCGTGCGATTCGCAGCCCGAATGAAATAGCGCGTTGCAAGCGAAACTTGTCTCAGCAAAATTTCATGCCTCTTTCTCATTCCCGTACACAGAGTGCAAGAGTTATCCGCGATTTTCACGTATACACGTGACTATAAGTAAAACCAATAGTCGTCTTTATGGGCTATTGGGATGAGTTACGGCGCCATTGAATATGATTTTAGGCAGCGCAACCCCGTAAGTTTTCTCATCCGGATGGAGAAAGTGGTTGGGGTTCGGTATAAGGGGTTACGTAGGCACGTTTTCCCTCGAGAAGACGTGCCGGATTATTTCTGTTTACCCTTCCATTTCTCCTGATTCGTTGTCCCAGTAAATCATCCCCTCGAAACTTTACGGGTTTTCCTTACTTTTCAATAAGCGAACCCTGCTTTTCTTTTACACCCCGTTACAATTCAACCGTCACTAAGTAATAATCGAATCCTTTTTTTTTATTTACAAGGGTTGTTTTTTTTTCTTTCTTGGATTTTACCTATCGCTGTAATCTAATCAGAAATCTCGTATGTCTATACGCACGTGGTGCAATCTTACAGACGCTGGTACACCCCACAGATCAGGGGACGAATAAACTATCTCACAGAAATCAATCGTTCGTTACGTGCATTAAAGTACAAATTTTAATAGCTTTTTCCATTGCACCGAGCATCCCCTTTATCAGTAATGCATCCTCCCGGTGCATCGCAGCGCATCCACCCGTTTTACGAGAAGCCTCGGCTGATCATCGACGGGGAATGATTTTGCAGAAAGTTCGTATGCGTATCCTAAGGGCGCATAGGTACACGCGTTCTGGTTAACACACAATCGTATTTATGGGACGTATAAAGTTAAATGTGGTGAAAATCTAGCTTAACCCGGTAATAAATTTCCTCGTAAACGTTGACGTGATTATTCCGATCCGATCAGACCGAGACCAGTTTTATACGGTTACATCGCTTTAGCATTTTCGCGTGTCCCCGGACACTTGAGTTCAAAGCGATGAAAATATCTTCGCTCGAACCAGACCTTACCGTGCGACGCAAGATTCGGTTATAAAGGCACAAGGAAAAAAAAAAAAAAAGGAATTCACAAAAAAACGCAGCTTTCCTCGGGCAGGATCAGATTTTCATGCGAAAAATATGAAAGTCCTAGGAAAATCGGTAAAACCGCCGCGTAAACGATAATTGACAATCTTTCGCTATGATCTTTCCACAAAGTGGAAAATACGGTAGACCAAGTCGACGAGGTCTTTAATAATTCCAGTATCAACTCCTTATTATCTACTCCAAGGGTCGTACCAATGAAACCCATTAACATCTCCGAGAACACGACTACCCAGGATCACGGCTGATCCTAATATACTCAAGTTGGGGCTGCTACGTGCATGCGAGTGCACGGGAATGGCTTATGCATATGCGATGCCTTAAAACGGCACGTTCTCGCTCATCAGACGCGTCTCGGTAAACCGGTACCGTTTTTACTTTCCCTTATACGGTAGACGCGTAATTACTTTCTGCTATCATCAGTAACATTTCGATACACCTCCCAGTCCTCCACAAATCCGTATTCATAGTATAGCACAAACACGTATAACGTCTAGTGTATTATGCACATAGATGGCGCATTATGCACTATAGTATACGAATGCTAGAAGTTTACTCTATGATTGACGTTCTCGTATCGTACGTTTATTGCACTCGGTTATACATAAACGTCAGAAACGATTCGTAGCTACACAAGTATGCTAGAGACATATGCATGTCACGTGCGCATTCTAAATTGGAGTTTATCGTACAATTCCATATAGAACGTCCCTGTTGTATGCATGCAGGAAGTTACGTATAGAGTCGAGGGTTAGTCGTACACTTACCGCTGCTAGTCTAAGTATACATTATGACGCGTTATGTGTTATGACTTGTTCAACTGTTGCACAATTTCGTGTATACAGTAATTCTGTACGCTTTGATAGTCACATACATTTTCCATACTGGAAATGTGATAACCAGACAAGTCGTAGCGATCCACACTAGTTACACTATAGATGAATGGCTCTTGCAATTTCGCGAATTCGCCAATGTTTACGTTTAATAGCAATAATCCTCTTGGTATGAAGTGGCAAATGTCATTATAATTATTATAGCATTAAACATCCGGTACGATGCTAGAAAGCCGAGGCGAAAGGTAAGCAGTACGAATTATTAAGGGTGTCAGTGAAAAAAATATATCGGGACATTATATATATATATATATAAGGAGAGATACAAGGGGTATACGGTGTTATTCAGAACTATTGTGCTATTATTCAGAGCCTTATAACATGGCTCTGTACCTAAAGAATTGATAGAAATCAAATAAACGCGCGAGGTTCAACTGGCACAATAGCCCTGAATAACACGTTGTATAGATATATATTGCTGGTAGAAGTTTACTATCCCCACGGGCTCTTCAACGCGTTTAATTAATTAAACCCTTGGGGATCCTAAAAGAATTATTATCGCGTCAATGACTCGCGGTGAAAACCGCGTGCAACCTTTTTAAACTTCTTATCTCTCTCTCTCTCTTTTTTTTCTCGTTCGTTATTTTACTTCTTCGTCGCACTTGTATCTTTGCCGACAGCGTCCACGCTTCTCCCGCAGTTTCGTTCTTTCTGTCTTTTACACTCGCCTACCGTGGAAGGATCCGTTACCAGCTTAAATTGGCAGTTACATTGTGTGAAGATCCTCGCGGAACACCTTTAACAAGCTAAAACTTCAACCTTTTATACGAGGGAGTGGTGAGGGTGCAGGTTCAACCGAAGTTAAGTGGCACGAAAGTTTTAATCTTCCCAAAGGATGATCGCTGGATCACACAACTTGTGAAGTTGGCTCGTTCTCTTGATTATCATAGGGAGACTATTTTTCATCTTATCTCTCGTCTATTACGTAGAATCGACTTTGCTATTATTAATTCATTTGTTTTTCATGTGTAAAAGATAAGCGTAGATACATGCATCCACCTGGATACTGTGTACGCGTGTGACGCATTGATCCTCGTCAGTTATTTATAAGGCGGTTATATGGAATTTCGACTATTATTCAAAATGATCGGAAACGAGACTGAATCATGATTGAAGCTGAATAAAAGGCGAGCGATAAATAGACAGCGGACTCGATTCGATGCTTCGCTAATTCGATTCGTCGGGCTTGAATTGCTCTGGGGTAAAAGTTCACGTCTCGAAATAGTCCCTGCTAAAAAATTCAGTGGATCGAACAGGTCTGCTGACTCTCATATGGAGGGAATATAGGAAAGCTCCCTTTTGTATCCACGGATTATATATCTGTATATCTATAAGCATGGGGTTTTCGGTATGTCTATATTTAAAGGGATGAATATTACCCGTGGGCCAGGAGTGGCGAACCGTAACATTATTTCATGTCGATAATCTTTTAGCGCGAATCTCACTCTTTGTCATTCGGCTCCTTTGCCACGGATACGATAAATTAATAGTTGGCACGTAAATCCGGTTCATTCGGGTAGAAACTGTAGCTACGTCGTACACATGGAATTTGAAAGTATAACGAATTTCTCGCGAGACATTTTTACCAAGTCGAAGCTACCCTTATATGTTTCATGAACATGAGAAAATATTTACGCGTTCTCTCGACAAGTTCGCGTATTTTTTCACGAAAAAAGAAAATGACTTTATAATCAAGAATTGAGAAACGAGATTTTTTTTTTCAAAATTATATTCTTAAAATTGATTTTTCATATGCACAGGGCTTCACGGGATTTGTACTCATACTATTCTCGATCGTGTGGTATTTAATTCTGACAACAGCAATTTCTAAACGCCATTATTTCCGCCGTTCTCCAAGAATCTACGGAGACGACGGATGCCGCGAGAAACTGGCACCTGCATAAATTAACTTGGCGAAACCCAACGTTTTCCGGCGGCTCGATAATTGGCTTAAACAGCCAACCAGCCGATTTATAACAATGGAGAGGATTCTCTGCCGCGGAATTTCAGCTTTCTAGCGAGTCCCAGTCGCATTCACTGGTTTCCAATTAATTTATACAAAGCGAACGAATTATTAAATCGCTAATTGCAAATACGGCGCGAAGCTTAAGTGTACGCGCGAACGATTTAGTTTTTATCGAACCTACGACGGTTCATAGGAGATCCATTTAGAGTGAGTTTCGATTATTTTATATCCAATTTTCAAGAAACGATTTTCATTTGTTCAAGCATATTACGCCTTATCTTGTTTGCGACTGACTTCTTCGACTCTCGGTGAATCCCATCAATTGTGAAATTTTTATTCGACCTCAAACTTTTACCTCACATTTACCGTTTCTTTATCGATTTAATTCAGCGACTTTCAAATTGATTAACAAAATTAGTCGAATACTTGGGCGGACGGACATGAAGGGGTTGAGATATTTTTTTCAAATTTTACATTTTTTTTTCCCCTGCAAAGCTGAATTACGCTCCAAGCGTAATATTCATTTTACTTGAAATCTTCTTCGGGAGGCCGTTCGTTTCACTCAAATACTTCACTATTATCAGACTGACGTTCAACGAATTTCTTCAGCATAAAAAGAAGTATCTGCTTTCAAAAAATAGACTCGCATACGAAAGAGAATAGAAAAAGGAATTTTCATCTCCATCAGAACACGCAGTAGATATTAATGCAAGACTGTGATGATATCTGCAGTACGCGTAGTATGCATGCGCCGTGTTCTACAATTGAAACGAAAAACATAAAAATCTTTTCATTCAACAAATATTACGGATTCTGCTCGGAGGACTGTTTTTCAATGAAACACGTCGTAGAAATGCATAATGAAAATTGCTAGACCAGAGCACAGCGGCGACGGCTGTAACGCGCGTTTGAAGATAAATAGCTGTAATAGAATTTTCTGCGGCAACTAAGCCAATGAGAGAGCCAAAATGTGGAAAACAGCCGTATACTCGTGTGTGCAGTATTTATCGCGGTGCTTCGATACACATGCACCGCATGCACGCGTAGATGGGCGCGTAGTATACGTCACTGCAGTAATAAGCTTACTGGGCTTACTCGTATCCATAAGCCCGGGCCGATACAAAGCAAAAGCAAAGTAAACGAACCGTCCACGGTTCGCACGGTTTTAACGCTGGTATAGAAACACGCTTGCATTGCCACTAAATGGCTCTTCGTTACGTGAAACTTGTAAAACGTTTACATCGCTCCGTTGCGTTATGATAGAAAAAATATATATATATATACACACACACTAAATCTAGTTGCCATACAACGTTGGTCTTTCAATCTAAGCCGGATGATCGCTGTCTAGCCTGTGAACGCCTGTCGGAAAATCAAAAACTATTAAAAATCGAACTTCGTTTGATTGAATCGTCTCAATTAAGGAAACTCCTAATTATCAGCTGGACTGGAACCAATATTGGAAAACGATTGAACGGGTAACTGCAAGTCCCTTCGCTCTCGTCCCTAAATCATCTGTCCTCAACCCCATCAAGAGGGTCAGGGAGTAGAAGAGGCAGCGCTGCATAGCTACTGCAACTGTTAGTGCAGCGGTACCCCGCAACGTTTTATAGAATACAGGACAGTTTTTTTTTACATTCGAAATTCAGGAACGTTATCATTTTCGGAGGGGAAAAGAAAGTGTAGGTCAAATCGCCGAGCATCCCTTTAATAAATATCAAAGAAAGGCCAACATAGCGAATGGCATAAATGCCAGTCGATTTCGACGAGCATATCTACGCGAATTGACGAGCTGCATTCGTTGCAGTAACCATCCCCTTTCTTTCCGCCCTCGACTCAGCCGCTCCATTTCCCTGCGCAATCTCGTGCGGACAAATCGACCTAAATTCTCTGTAAGGGATGATTCGTTCCCGTGGGAAGTCGGATTACCCTGTAAAAATTGACGCACCATAATCATTTTTCACGGAGAACTTACGGTTTCGCGAAGCAGTGATTCGATAAGGACGCATAAGGAAGTGCGCAAGACGGAAATAAAAGGAAGCGACGAGATAACAGAGAGGAAAGAAAGAAAGAGAAAAAAGTAAGTTAAAAATAAGACAGACTAGAACGAGGGAGAAGATGAATGTTAGCAGCGAATAACCTTGAATGTTATATTCATTTAAAAGTTTCGCGGGCTTCGGCTATGCGAAGTCGCCACTACAAGCTGCTTCCGGAACAACTGATTGATCCATGAAATATTTTTACCTCAAGGAGAATATATATATATATATATATATATACATAGGTGGAGACGATTACGAGGCTCGCTTAGAATGTAAAAGTTTCGTTGACGCGACGAGCTTTCACGCCGAAACTTCTCGTTAGCGGAGCAAGCGGTAACGCCGGAACGCTGTAGTAATTTTTCCTCAAGACCGAGAGTGGAAAGTCCTTTCTTTTTTTCCGTGACGTCGAAAAAATCGTGGAAACGTGCGACCGCCGTTATTGTCCCTAAATTCACGGAAGAAAAGTTTACCCTACTTCAATCTCCCATCCTCATACCTAACTTCTCACCTACATATCCAACGGCCGTGAAGAATCTGTCACCTTTGTATCTGTCGGGAAGCTGCATGCGTTCAATCATTTCGTCATGTTTCTGCGGATCCTACGACCATAGGCTTTCATGCAAATGTATTGACGGTAAGATTTTCTTTTTGCATTCAAATATTTTTATATGAGAATCGTATCCGAGTATATAGATATATTACTGTTGCTACTTGTTTACGTGGAATGCATTGTATTTTATAATTTTATAAGATACAACGAAAATAGGTATATCGCGTGCAAGTCATAAGAATCATTGCTGCGTTTCGCTGCATCTATATATATTTATAGATATACTGGCTAGAGTTTTCTGTCAAATCGAATACGCTAAGTCCATAGTGACCAAGGCTTTAGTGAGCATCTGCGAATGACGTTACTTGGTTTCGTGTGTTCTCGAAAAAGAACGAGGAAACCGAGAAACTAAGAGAAGAAGGATACCTAGACATTTCGATATACAAAGGAAACGGAATCATCTGTACTTCCTCCCTTACACAGCAAAGCGGAATGGCTGGAACTTTTCAAAGAATACCGAAGCCACTCTGAGAACCTTTGTTCTCTCAATTTGTTTACGTCCTTACATCCTCTTTGGAGAAACACGAGGCAAGAGTCAGACATCTTCGTAATTGACTGAGTTAACGATCTATTAAATTCTCACGCTGGAAGTTTCCTTAGAGAAAATATTTCCCCAGCTTTCGTTTTCCACGTGGTATTTTTCAGTTGATCGGCCATAGTGGAAAAATGTTAATTGGTCATTTGGTACATTGCATATGCAAGATTACACGCACTAGGTGAAGTTTCGTCGATTTAGGAGAAAATATGTTAGTAGAACGTATGGAACGTTTTTAAAACGACACTTTTATACCGATGAAATTTCAACGTTGAGCTTTGCTATTTAAAAGCGTTGAGCTTTTTTTTTTTCTTTTTTTCATTTAAGACGACCACTTCGGCGTCCAACGCCGGTAATCCGCGGCCTCGAAAAGAAACGCAAGAAGTAATCCCCGGCAATGGAGCGCTTTGGCAAAACGTATAAGAAGAATGGATGAAAGAGAAAAGAAGAAAGCTTAAGAACAGAGAGAAATAAGGGAAGAAAGATGCAAATTACTTGCCGAGGAAATTTCGTTTAAACGTGGACACGTCTAGCGGGTTTCTACTATGCAAGGGGTCGAAAGGTAGCCGAACGGTTGTGAAGCGGTTAGAGGGTTGACTAGGGATGGAAGGCGGTACTGGCAATACGTCTTTGACATAGGTTCTCCAGGGTTTTTACCTTGACCCTTGACGATTCTTATACCCTGGATGAAATTACTTCCGAATGTGGTTAAATCAACATAATTGCTTGTCACGGGTCAAGGCACTTTAGGGGGTGTTCGTAATTTTACGGGGCTCGAGTCACGGGATTCGCTAGAAAAAAAAATTCTATGAGACAGCTAAGGGTGTGGTATGAGATGCTGTACGTAGCACAGAATGTCTGGTTGTAAGTCAAATTTAATCGTTCGAGCACATAATCGGCTGGCAGGGACGGAAGGTTCTCAAGGGGTGAGTTCACCCCAGAGAACTGTCCTTTAAATATTCTTAACTAACCTAAATTTAAAGGTAAAAGGGTTTAAGCGGCAAATTAAATTAGGATAATCCCCCCAGCGGGACAGGAAATGACGCGATGGTAATACCGATTAATTATAATTCCATTTGACTATTATTCCCCAGAATATCCCATAAAGTATTCTCATTTATTCAATTCGCTCTGCACCCCCTAGATTTTTTATTCCTCTTTTCTCCCTTTTTATTTCTTTCGTCCATTTTCATTTTCTCCATCCTTTCGGCACTATAATCCATTTTCTCGTATTCACGACTGACCAGTGGCTCCCTCCCTGCTACGGAGTTATAAGGGTTGCAAATGGCTACCCCAAAAGAGTATGGGGACTTCTCCGGAACTGTTATTGCCGACAAAAAGCGCGAGAGTTTCAGCAATACCAAAGCACTCCTGACCAACCTGAACCACCCCAAGTGGACAACACAGACATATATCTATATCCAGTTCTCGGGGATGAGTAAACTCATGTAGGGGTAATTTCACTGAACCCATCACCTTACATGTACTTTAGACCGTATTGCAACAGACCAGCAAACACCCCTGTGCTTATGTAGTAGCATCGTGTATCGAAACGAAATGTAAAATGGATCCGCGTTCTTCGTTTCCTTGAGAGCCTTCTTCAACCCTTAATACCAGAGGATTAGGAGTGGAGTAAACGTCGAGTGGTTACAAGGGATGAAAGTGTAGGTAGGTAGACCTTATCTTATTATTGGACTGGGTTATTGCATTCACCTCCCTTATTTTATCCTTTGAGGTCAAACTTTCATATAGCAAAAACTACCCCTCTTGCCTACGGATAAAAGGTATTACGTAACAGTGTGCAGAAAGTGGAAAGGCCCGGATATATAAAGCCAACGGAAGCCGCAAAATGAGATTAATAATATACAGAACGTTATGCCTTTGTAGGATTATATTATTCTTAATAATTATTTACCCCTAACCATACACCCGGAATATTCACAGGGTTTGCAAAAAATATCAACCGTTTCTAATTATGTCTAATTATTTCTAATTCGATATGTAAGATATTTTCTATTGCAATGCTAGTTTTGGTATTTTCTATAAGGATCCCATATAATAAGGTTTGCTCTGTCCTACGGCAAATTAATGTATTTGGATCAGTAATTCGTTATGTATCGACGTATCTCATAAGAGCTCGAATGCGGACGTAACATATGTGTGTAGACCTTTGACTTCGTTATTCGTTCTAGGGCAATTTGTGTCCTCGAGAAAATGAGGTTGGGACTTCATCTGGTTGTAATGCTGAGAGGGTTGGACATGCCGGACAGAAGATTATGATCCGCTCAAGGGAAATTCCTACTTCTAAGACAGGATTGGCAAGGAACAAAGTTCTTCGCAGTTCCATTAACCATTTGTTAGAATGTAGAGAGAAAAAAAGTAAAGACGGAGAAAGTAAATTTTTTCTTCTCTTCTTACGCTTCTCTTTCTCTCTCTTTCTGTCTCTCTCGTTCTCCCTTTCAATCGAATAATTATTGCTCACTTCCTCGCGAAAGAAATAGATCTTTGCTCCTTTATTGCTTCGCTGGTAAAAGTGATTTAGTATGCAGTGCATCTGTAGCTGATCAGTTAGAAGAAGGATAGCCAATGACACCGACATACTACAGACATACGTTTCAAAATGCATAACCAAAATATAACAAAACCTATGCGACATTGTGCGATCGCACAAACGTCTATCGCGAGTAGAAAATAAAGAGAAATGAAATAAGTGACTTACCACAAGATCCCCGTCTTCTCGAATTTCCTTGTATGCAGTTCACAGGGCTAATACACTCTTCGATATTCGAGGTCCGTTGACGCGACGATTTGACTTTCGCGATTATTTTTTGACTGCGTCGTATTTCCGGATACGAACTAATTATTGACTTATTATTACTGGATTAATACGAGGATTTTCGCGCGCGACAGATAATGATTGCGGTGCAATTATTTAATTATGTATACACACCGTCTGAAAGATCGTGCTGAAAACAACGAACTGACTATGAAAACAGCCCTAGGTCACCGTTGCCACTCACTGTATACATTATAATTGAAAAATTTGTCGCAGGAGGGCAGCGCTTGCCGATTAGTACTGGAGTGGGAGGGAGTAATAACTGGTATGCGGATTGACGCGGTGGTCAGTCTTCCGAGAGCCGATCTCCTATATCGAACTCTTGGACGCCGCGTCCTTCCGCTCTTCCTTCCTTCCCCTTCTCTGCATGTTATTCACAGTCTCTTTCCCTGTCTCTCTTTGTTGCGATTCATTCATCGCTTTGGCATTTTCTTCTCATCTCTTTTCTGAGGTATATCTTCACTTGCTTATTTACTACTTTCTCTTTCTTTCTCCCTTCGTGCTACCTATTTTCCCTATTTGTTCCGCTGGGCTATACTTTCTTCGTGATATCACTTTGGTATCACTGTCAACTCCGCAGTAAATATGCCAAGACGATTTGTGAGGTGGGGGTTGGCGACGGCATCCCTTACTACGCTCTCTAGGGGAGCGACTACGTCAATCATCGACTGTTAACAGGGTTCGTCTTCGGAGGCGAGCCTGGTTCCTAACGTCTAACCTGCCCTAGTATCAGCTTGCGGCGGGAAATGACTGAGGTTGTAAGCATAATTTTTGATCTCTTGATGATCTCCCGACTGCGGTCGGCACGCTGCTACCAAGTGGGTCGTTGCGGTCGAGTCGGCTAGGGGTGATTGCGACTTTTTGTAGCCAGGCTCCTTTTCCGGAGTTCTGAGCCCGCGACACAGGCAATGTAATTGCTTAGTCTTTCACATAATTCATACTGTATTTGTTCCCTGTCTATTTTCATGCTTGTATCAATTGTTCGCCACGTGCGCCGTCATCTTTTTTGAGTGTTTTTGCCTTGAGCCTTCACACCATGAGCCTTGGGCTCATTTCACACCATATCTTCCTTTCCCACCATTTCCAAAAAGGCGTAACACAGTGAATAAGTCTATTTAATTAACTGCATCGCAGTCATTATCTATCGCGCCCGAAAATACGCGTATTAACCCAGTCATAATAAGTCAATTAGTTCGTATCCGAAAATACGCGTAGTGCAAAAATCGTCGAGCCGTCGCCTGAACGTACCTCGACTATCCAAGGATGAACTGGTCCCGTAAACTTCATAGAAGAAAATTTGTATCCTGTGATACGTTCTGTGTAATCCTGTGGTAAGTCACTTTTTTTATTTCTCTTTATTTCCTACTTGCCATATACACATTGCGCGTAATACTAATATGCGTGTACACATATTACATAGGATTTCTCGTATCTTCGAACTACTAAAAAATCGTAGCAATTTTCTTTATAAAGAGAACTCGACTATACATATATCGAAAGGATGCAATTTATGATCTCGATTAAAGTGTCGAATATCACGGTGACGCAATACTGATCTACCTTCCTTGCCTTTCTCGCTTACCGCATACATAGCTCGGCTAGTAAATATGAGAATTCAGTTTTGACATAAAAGAAATCAGGAGTCAATTTAGTTTTGGTATTAATTGAGTATAAACTCGTTCGTTATTCAAGAATAAATTTTATTGATACACATTAGACGATATAAAAGTGTTATAAAATATTTCGAATTTCACGTTATAAGCACTGTTCAAGCTAACTCGTATAAATATTCCATACTCTTTTATACGTACCAACTTACTTGTTTTATCTCATTACGTCAAATCTCAACAGACGAACACGTTCCTGACATTTGGTGCTATAATTTAGGTACATTCACAGCCACCGTGCCTCGAGGATACGAAACTCGTAACTCATCTTCGATTTGACGAATTTGGTGTTTCGGTGGCTGGCCGCTTAACTGGCGCTCAGCAATTAATCCTACGGACTTGTATGGACATGGTTGTAGAGGGTTAGGGTTGGATAATTTGCGTTTTGAACTGATAGCCGCAGGGACAAAGCTTCGAGAGCAGTAAACCATCCAGTAGTGCATAGTCCGTAATAAGCAGACAGCATACACAACCCCCAGCTACCATGATCGAAAACAGAAAATAATTCCATTTTTTTTACGCGTATAATTTCGAGTTAAGTTTACGATGGACACCGATAGCCAGAATTCTCGTAAATGTCAATTGGTATTTTTGAAATTTAAAAAATCAGTGACAAATTTTTTTTCACAAAATTATTTCGCTTGTTTAAATACCCGTCAATATTTTTGAGGATCCAAATATCGTAAAACACTGCGTGTCTATGGGCTTTTATGAAAAGTATTATGGCTACTAAAAAAAATACTATCTCGATTTCACTATTGTACCAATATATGGTTTCGCGCTACGAATGTCCAATAGGTGTAATATAAATAACGAGTAGTTTATTCCCATTAGGTGTATCAGGCCTTGTATTCTGTCCCATGTCAATATGACAGCAATATTGTTTCGTTTGGCTGCCATACACGGTGATAAATGAGTTTTCGTTTATGCGATCCCTCTGGACTGTATATGAATCCGTATGATTTCTAAAATAACCAAATACCCATTGAGACAAGGGATGCAAAATAATTCCACGTGCACTTGAAAAGATTAATTACGATTTGATCTCATTTCTTTTCTCTGCCCACCTTCATTACTCATATTCTATTTACAAGATACCGTTTTGCACGAAGGTTTAGTTAGCATTGGACACTGACCTTATAATTTCACTTGGCTGCAATTCTCGAATGCTGAGCTCGAAATAAAGCTAACTTCACAGTGAAGTCGCTTCGAAATTCATACGGGCTCGGAGTGCATCTAGGGTAGCAGTTTACACAGGTACCAAACAATATCTCGCGACGAAGCTGAGAACGTCGACAGCTTTGGACGTGTAGCAAACTTACGTTGACGTTTGACACAGACAACGAGGACAAAGATTTATAGAAGCTGTGGTCCAATTATATCGCAGTCTCTAGTTTCCTGCATCCTAACTAATTACCTTTACTAGTTCATGAACTTTGATACGAAACTGAGGTTGTAAAGATTCAGCATATAGATTCGCGACGTATGGGTAGTAGTATAAGTACAAACCCAGTCAGACCTGATCATGCAATCTTAACTATCAAACTAATAAAATAATAACTGTCAGACCCATGTTAGTCTTAAAGAATAATAATAAATTAATTAACGTATTGGACTATATAGGTATAGTCCAAGCATGCAATCCATATAGAACACAGTTACAGAACATAGCGTTAATTGTCTCGTAATTGACGTCTAGCGGTGGTGGTGATGATCAACACCCAAATTACATTCCCGAGCCTATTCTCGTTGTTCCAGTGAAATTGCCAGGATGCCACATGTCGGGAAGACACTGGCCAAGCTAGTAGATTCGACTAAAGTCCCGGAGGGGTCTTGGCTATGGTAGAAAGGGTGGTACCACAGTGTCAGGATGGGTCTAGGAATGGGTTTGGCTTAGTTAAGGGCGTTGATTGTTGGTCTTGGAATTATGGGAGATTAGCTTAGACTTTCGAGCATGGGACAATTGGGTACCGGGGGCCATTTGAATTCCAGGATGGCATTTTGGACCACGCCCCTCCTCACTCCTCATCCTAAAGCTATACTAGCACCGTCATCCTCTCTTGTTCGTCCCCATCTGGACCACGGTTCTGCATGCTTCTTCCTATTCGACCTATTCAATGCGGGAAGCAGATAGTCTTTGGAGATAACAGAATTCCAATTGAGGTTCCCATTCAACAAAATCATTCAGGTCTACACCTATACCTTTCAAGGGTACAAAAATTCGACGCTTTACTCTCTATCAATGCTACATATTGCTACCTGTACCAGTACTGACAGCACGGTAACAAGTTTGATTGATATTTCACTCTAGCATTTGGAAATGCTGATAACGAAGTTCTGGTAATTACTGTATGGTAATGCAACACCGAAGCACCCTAGGTGACGAAGCGAGTTACACTGGGTACTGAACCCAATTCCACACTCTCGACTTTACTAATCTCAACTGATATATCTGTATATGTTGAACGTATAACCACGCGATATTAGACTCTTATAAATTTCAATTCTATTATTTCGCCTAACTTACTATATCGCTCGAAATTAAATGTCAGCAGCTTTTCTCCATATCGATAATACAGATTCGATACCTTGTACGGTTCCACCTAGCGACTATACTGATAACTACTCTGGTATCATCGACTATCAATTTATTTTCACATTTGGGATCAATACTTGCTTGCAGCTGCAGGCTGAAAAAATAAATTTCGATCTATTCTCTGTCTATTCACAAATTTCCTTATACTCACGTGCCATGACATATCTAATATATATTCTCTCGTTGAGCTTCCCGTAAGTTTCTAAGTACCCAGCCGTACGTACAGTAAGATAAAGCTTGGAGTAGAGCGAAGCGTCAAACTTTACAAAGATTCAACAGTATATATATGTATACATCTGCCGCTTCAATCGGTTCGGGATTCAGCTAGGATAACTATACAGTATGTACTACCAACGTATACCAGTCCGGAGTGACAAATTGTCGTTCGTGAAGTTGGTACTCGCGGTTGGATACACATGTCCCGTAAAGTAGTCGCGCGTTTGGAAAACAAGATTAGAGCTTGACTCGTGAAACGAAGACTGTGCCAATTTCTATAAGCTGCGTCACGAAACTATGGTGTGCGCATATATACATATATATATACAGAAATGTATACTTCTATACCTATAGCAAGATCAGTCCTACCAATTTTCATTGTATCAGTAGCAATACACCGAGCGAGAAATTTAGCGCCGCATAAGCAAGATTGCCGATATCTATATATAGATCATGAGTAGGAGGTATGAGAGAATGGAATTGTTGTTGTTGTTGTTCTCGTTGTAGATCCGATAACGTAAGAGACCTGACTCAATATCCCCACTAAGATACATACATAGGCTCTCGAGCAACGTCAAAATCCTACCAGGTTGTGGAATTGAAGTTCTGTTTTCTTTTTCTTATCGAGAGAGTAGGTTACAGTGTTGTAGCGAAAGAGAGAGAGAGAGAGAGAGAGAGAGACAACCCTGAGATCCTTTTCACACAGTTTATCTACGTACTTGTACGTTACTACTGTGTCGTGCCTTTAGCTGAATTGGATGCTGGGAGCATCTCGACTGCATCTAAAAATGTAGACATATAGCATGCGATGCACGAAGGATTCTCTGACGAAAAGGCTATATATATATACGTCATCCACTTCTCATATATTGACGTTGAAACGCAGATATGAAGTTTCTATTAACGTTGACTGTCTGGTAGCTGGGATCTTTTCATTAGGATTTATTCGTGTTGAGAAAGGGGAACGTATACGTCATATATACCTAAAGATAAAAGTTGGTTAGGATCCAGAGTGACTTGGAGAGTCCCCTTAAGCTTCTGTATTGATATGTATACCTTGTACGCTTGATATATGTGTATATACGCATCTGTATGTTAACGTAGGGATGGGATGTAAAAAGATTGGGCTGAAAATGAAAATGTCAGGGGGTTGTCTTTGAGTTTTTTTTTACTGTTTTTTTTTTTTTGTTTAATTCCAAATCGCAAAGGCTAGACTAGTACCATACATGTAGGTATACGCTAGAGAGCTGGTGGATGCTGCGAGTAGTATTGATATTTGATTACATTCAGATCACGTATAACCATGGCTTTCAGAGCCGCTAATAAAACAGAAGTAGTAAAAAGCGGAGAATCAAAGTTTTCAACCTGGATACGTAGGTTGAATCACGTGTAGCCTCGATAACTGGAACAAGAACGTATAGTACGAGTGGCGGGTACATGCTGGTAACTTTTAAGGCAGGTGTGGTAATATAGGTATATATATACATAGAGATACGGGCTGATAACGCTTATACCATTGAACAGCAGCCACGTCACGCTTTACGATCCTCGTGCCAGGAACTTTTTTAACGTCCACTTTGTTTAGCCAAAGTAACTTAAATTCACAGTCGTTGCGAGGAGAACGGAACGAAATCTCACATGGGATTGTAGACGTTGTATTCGTGATTCGTAGGATACAATTCTAATTTAAATTTTGCGAGACATTTCGAAAACTCGTTTCGTGCTCTGACGTAAAAACAGATGGTATATATAGTCTCGTCGACTAAGGATCTCTGGTATTCGAGTGACTGTATACTGTCTGTAGGTATATTGAAGGTTTTTCCTTGTTGCCGAAAGAATTCGCCTTCTCTCTCTCTCTCTCTCTGTCAGGGGGTAAAAAAATAAAAGAACGTCGAAAGTCGTCAGACTTGTGATTTACGTTTGTTTACGATTTTGCAGTTCTCGCTAAGTAAAATATAACGCGACTGCTTCTACGTATCTTCATACTGAAATATTACCTTCCACTTTGTCAGCCATTAACCAAATAGGTATTTATAGGTAGAGAAATACGCGTAAATTTGTATATATTATAGGGGGCCGTCGGGACGTGGGTTTATGACTTGTTGGAAAATTATCGAGGAGACAGAATTTGGCCTTGGGATTAAATTAACTCCGAAGAAGCCAAATAGCGTGGTGCATGTACGAATGGACGAGAAGCAAGAGAAAAGCTTGACACTAAGTGCGGTTGATTGTCTCGAAATTAATCATGTGCATTTCCTGCGCGTTTCTCGTTGCACCCTTTGTGTATGCACTTTACGTTATTGAGTTAGGGTTGCATGATGCACCGCGGTAAGTGACCCATTTGCGTTAGAGGAAGTCGCCTCTTCCGTATGGCTGTTTGCATATAGATATACATGCAGTGTGAAGAGTAATGAAAATGAAGAAAACGAAGTAAAAGTGGGCTTTTGATCGATGAAAATGGCCCGTAGAAACAGACCGGATGAAGAAAGCTCATGGGGAACGACATTAATGCGGCATTGCAACGTATGAAAATATCCGTGATGCTTTATGGGAAGGTTCGGTCAATTTTGTCTCCTTTTTTTTATGGCCGCTGAAAGTTTTCAGCGCGCAGCAGTAATGGCAGCGAAAGGCAGGGTGCACGAAAGGGACCCCTCGTGATTTCATTAGGGGTGTGCAAGCGGCGTGGGATAAACCAATAATCCTTGTTGGACGGTCAACCTCCCGAAGTTATGACAAAGTTCGTAAGACTTGGCCATTTTCGGTAGTTTTAGAAGTCGAAGAGCATGGAAGTTTCTATGACGTATGTAGCGAGCTAAACATGAATGGTTGAGTGGCTCGAGGGATGGACGTAGTCGTTTATTAGTCATATAGTATAGTATATATATATATTTACTGGTCCGCTTACTATATTTATTATATATAGGTATATATCCTCATCTCTTCTCTGCTTCGTCTTCGTACAATACGTAGCATCCGTTTCTCTGTGCTCCTCCTCTTCTCTCATTCGTTCCTCTATCTTTATCTGCCGCCTGTATATCTCTCTCGCTCGAGTTATTAGAACGGTCCTCCATCCCAGTGGAACAACCCTTATATCTTATCCCGTTAATTAGAGTACAGTCTGCTACTGACGACAACCAACGTGCAAGGGTGAAACACTCTTGCCTTCCTAACCCACCTTCCACCTACAGCGACCTTCGTCCATTGGCATACCCTCTTGCCATACACCTTGTTTGCGGCTTGAATTATACCGAGGAATCACCACCAAGAGAATTTGACGAGCTCTCCGTGATCTCAAGGTGATACAGCTTAAACGGTTCTTTTGTCGAGGCGCCATATTGTCTTTGCCACATGTCGCACCAGCAGGCCACTGGGTCCATTTCACGAAAAATAACACCATCGCTGAAATAAAATGAAGGAGACACGAAGAAAGGACGTGGTCGGGGAAAAGAGGAAGAGAAAAAAAAATTGGTGTCGACAAAGCCGAAGCGAAGGCAGGGAAAACGGAATGTCATTTTTCTATTTCATTCTGTGTGGACCAAGCGATACTTAACCCGACTGACGTTTCGCTTCCCTTCTAACGCGGAAGCCATTTCTCAGGACCGGTAAGTGGCCAAGGACCTTAGGAAACATATCCGTATACCGGTTCGCAAGAAATGACGCGGAAGTTCCTTTTTCAAGGATGACGTTTCACTACTCAGGGAGATAAGGGATAAGGGATGCGTGCTGGGGATTAAGGCCCGTAACGCGTCGGACGGCGTATTCTTTCCCCGTGCGATTCGCTTCCTGCGTTAAGAGTATTTCACTTTCTTCACAATACCCTCGGGGCGTTCGCTTCGCTTTTCACGGGTGTCTTATTCACTTATGTAGAAAGGGATGGTAACGGCCATCGGCGCATGTGTATGTAGGAAAATCAACTTGGGAGAAATCGCACGCGGAATTAGGCAGCTTATCAGACATGCTGTTAGGCTTCTCTTTTATGGTCGGTTCTCATTGGTCCGTCAGTGGTCCGACGCAGCGTATACTAGAAATTGAGTAGCGCCAAGACGCTAGGCCTCCAGTGTAGATGGTACCGATGATAATAGAGGCGAAGATGAAGCAGCTGCGTGAAGAAGTGAAGGTATCGCCGCGACGGGGAGAATGAGGGGCAGAGGAGAGCGAGAGAATTAAAGAAGCAAGAGAGGAAAATCCTCGGAGCGTAATCTTCGCACTGCCAATTTCACTGCGAGGCTCCTCTCACGTGCCATTTGGAGAGGAGTGGAGAGAAGGAGAGACAGCTTATGTAACTCGTTTGGGATTTCAGTTACTGCGGCAAAATGTTTTTCGGGATATTGAACATTCTTCGGTATAGGTATACGCTGTTGGGACGACTCGTCGAGAGGTTAGACGTTTAGGTTTGGCCCCTGTGCTTTTAAAGCTTTCGCGAAGGCTTCGATGGGGACGTAGAGAAATTTACATTTTATTCGCGTCACGAAGCTTTTCGAATAACGATTCTGGACCAGTGCTTAAAAAATGAAACGTGTTACGTCACGGGGGAAAACGATTTAACCTGTGTTTAGACTCGTCGGCACGTTAGTCGCGTTACAAGCTTTTCTACGTTATCGTCGACGCAGGAAGTGTCACGTAAATTTCATTAGCGAAAGGGTCGCGTCGAATGGCGCTCGTTCTCTCTCTCTCCTTCTTTCTCGCTGTCCGATATATCTGCTCGCTCGCTCGATTTAGCACCGCCGAGAGAAACAAATCTCAATTCCAGCGGCACAAATTGATTGCCATAGTTGACCCGAATGACTTCTCGCTGATTAAAGGTACGCGGTATACGGCTTTTCTATTTGTCGAGACTGCACGTGCTTTTACGTGTGTTGCGTCATTCGCACGTAGCCTTGGATATTACCTACGGCAAACATCGAGCGTCGCTGCTGCTCCTTTCTATAAGTAAAGTCTCAGCTGTCGAATTTAGAATGTACCGAAATATCGTGTAGCTCCTGGTTGCTTCTAATTTTTTAAACACTATCGTAAACAGTTGGCAAAATTTTGTACTCACTCTGTCCCACGTAAATCGGCGTCCACGGCAGCTGGGAATATACGTAGGGACATCCGGCAAATAACACTACACTAAAACATAATCCCCAACGCACGACACTCATCGCACCGGCAGCCACCATTGCCATCATTTTTCTTCGTTAGACAGTCCCGTGTCTCACTATCATCTTCGCTGTTCTTCCTGGACCACGAGTCGTAGATGAGTCTCGTTAGAGGCTGCGTTTATACCGCCCACAATGCTGTGACAGCGAACTTTATGAAATAATCATTTTCTTAAAATTCTCTTTGAAACAATAATTGACAATTTTCCATGAACATGGTTAAGTCTGCACGAATAAATGTTCACTCACTTCTAGACTTCGGCTGAACGGGATCTTACGTCACCAAGTAGCAATTAAGAAACCTGAACGTTGAATCTATTAAAATTTTAAACGAGATGAAACGGAAGTCGCGTCCTTATTAATACGTAATCGAGAAAAGACGATAGTTCTTTCGTAGATTGATACTTGAAACGGTGAATTCCATGATTTTGCTTTTACTCGTAAATCCAAGGGATCCTCGTAAGCTTGTCTCTTGGGACCTTATCTAATTTGATGATTCTCTTTCTTCTTTTTCTTCTTAATCTTCCTTCACAATTTTCTGCGTGCCAAACACTCGATACCTTGGAAAACTCATTTACCTCTGCCTTTATCCCTTTTACTACCTATTGTTCCGAACTAGAAGGATCTAAATGCTTAAGTAGACTTGAAAATTCCTTACGGACGTTTCCCCTGTATCTTTGACCAACAGGTTGACCCAAGGTCGTTTGTGTCATCTGGCAGTTTTCTCGTCCCTTTAAAATTCACAGTACTACGTCCATTTTCTTGTTCCACTTGCACCACTTTTTACTCTACTCTTTCTCGTTCCCTCTCTCTCTCTCTCTCTCTCTCTTACGCTGACCCCTGTCGTGTCCCGAAGTGTTCATTTTTCTAAAAGCTCAGGACTCTCCTGCTCGCTCTTGCTTCTCTTCATCTTGATAGTTTCTTCTTAAAGGTTTCCTCCTGTCCCTTCTTTCTTCTCTTACTAATTACTTTTCGCTAAACGAATCACGGCTCTCGTCTTTCCACCGTAAGAAAATTCTCGTCTCTGGAACAAGTAGAAATACGAATTCACGAGAAGAATATAGCAGGCAGTGACCACTTCTCGTGATGCATGGTTATTTCATCCTCTTACTTTTGGCCGCTGGTCCAGTCCCTTTCTCTTAGTAATAGAAAGAAACTTTTTCCATCGTACTTTCTACCCTTATGTTCTTTATCTTCAACAGTTTCTTGCTCTCCTCTTACCACGTCGCTCCTTCCCATATACTTAGGTCCTTCATACAGCCACTACTGCAATCTCTCGCATCCAGACGAAATCGTATCCCGCGTGATCGGGACGACCTGTAACAAAATAAAGAATCGTTTGATCAATAAAAAAAAATTTGATCCTCCTCATTGAAATTAAGTTTATTTAATCAATGCACGAAATCTGAAATTCAAGACCTCCTTGCATTTGTTTGTCAACATGCAGATAGGACGAATAAAATTTTATTTGCATCATCCAATTTTTTCTCTTATCGATTCTCGATACCATTAACGCGCACTGAAATCCGTCTGACGACTCTTGTATGTTTATCACTTGACCGTAAAAAAAAAAAAAATCTGCCATATCTTATATTTGCAGCTTTCGTGCGGGATGAGCATCTTCGACGTGTCGTTACAGAGAGTCTAGTATAGGATAAAACGATGTTCCAAGAGTACGAGTGGTCGTAATGCTTACGGGGTTGGACCACGATATAGGTAAGGGTAGGTTAGACATTACGAGTAAGGGAGGGTGGAATCGCTTAGCTGTTCATAATGTAGCACGGCAGAGTTTTCCCATCGTTTTCTCATGTTATTTACTCGTTAACTCTCTATCTCCATCTCGTATTATATCCTTCTCTTCTATCTTCTTCACCCGCGTTTATTCGCCCTTTCTCTCTGTCACTCTATTCCGTCAATCACGCATACTACGCGCTCCCAACGATATCGTGAAACCCAGCGGGCTACAGGAACACGTAGGTAAGAAAACCAGCTACAGCCAGTATACAGTGTCTGATCACTATATTCTCTTGGGCTTTTTCTGCTTATCACTTACTACCGTCATTACCGTCTACTTAACTCGGTACAACTGCGAATGTCCTGCAAACGTGTCTTCCCGCGGGATTCCCATTGTCCTACTGACTTCACGTAAAAGAAGATACTTTGCGTGTTTATAATTCTTATCGAAGGAAATTCGATTGTCAGAAAAAGACTGAAGTCTGTAGACCTAACTACTAGCACTGTAGCGTTGTGATATAAATAGATAAAAATTGTACAGCTCTTTGTTCAGCTTAAAAAAAAAAAAAGTTCATTAAAGAATGTGGTCTGCAGTCACAAAAAGTCTAATGATTAATTGCAATTCCAATGAGATCAATTGACTCTCTGCTGGTCCACGAGATGAACCATCCCGAGCGTTAAGTCAGTGGCGCGATTACAGTTACCTAGTTACAACAACCCAAGGTATAAAGTGAACGTCACAGAGTCAAGTAGAGGTTAGAAGAAAGTAACAGCGACTACGTGTAAAATGAAAAAGGCAGAAGCGAAAGTGTCAAAGTCACAAAGAGCAATGGATGATACTTCTCTCTCTATCCCCATCCCTATACTTCGCTCTCCTATTTTCTCACTCTCTCTATCCCTTTTTGTCTAAGCTTCCCTTAACCTCACTACCCCTCCTTCGCTTCTCTCACAGGACGAGAGTTCGTTGTACGTCTAAATACTGCGTACGTTTCTGTGCATCTCCGCTTCGCCATGGACCGTTGTGCAGTAAAGCTGCACCATATGCATGGCGTATAGAGAGACGTGTCAGGAGAGAGAAAGAGAAAGAGAGACAGACGGATAGATACGCTCAGAGCGAAAAGGAAGGAGATACAAAAGGGTTTCTAAGCGTGAATCGTTGAGTTCGCTAAGGGTTGAGGAAAATAACATTTACGAACTAGACATAATTATCCCTGTTTGGCGTATTTGACAATTTAGACACTGCACCTACTGGGTACTGTTCGCTTTTCTGTACTTGTGTGCGTGTGTACACCTGTCATTTATATGCATCTGTGCATGTATCCCCACCTACGTGTCCGCCTACCTACATACAGATTCTACCTACGCTTGCCTTAAATTAGCTCAAAACCATATCCTACCTTCTGCCTACGCGGATACACTATGTGCTATATTTGAATACTACATATATACTACCTACCCCTCGTGTCTACTACGTAATTACGGAATTTCTCGGATTTCGGGTTGGTCCTCGAAGGTTCGTTAGTAGCAAGAAAAATGTGCGCGCGCGATATCAGAGCTTGAAGCTCGTGATGGCTGCCGGGTTAAGGAGATTTGCTGCTCTGTCGATTCTCGTATAGATATATGTATATACGCGCGCAGTGTCCATTTGTGTACCCGTCTTGAGCATCTCTTATTGTACGCTAATAACAATAATCAATATAATATAACCGAATGACAGAGTTAACCGAATCTCAGACCATTAGACTTGCGCGTCCCTCTTGTGGCTATTAATTGAGTCAGGCTTCAATTAGCCAATATATTGATTAATTACACATCAGGGATATCTTGGTCCATCCGCAACCACAGGACCGATAGTCTGCGGCTTTCGAGGGCTGCGCATTTCATCGTGTAATTCATGACCGAATCAATCCCTGTATGATTGGTCAGTTAAGTTTATATACTGCAAAATGGACTGCCGGTCGTCGCTATCAGAAATTGGCACAGGAAAATTAGCTAGGCAACATTGTATAGTTTATTTAACGTTATATAATGCACCGCGAGACGATGTATGCTGATATAATGGTGGACAATTTATTATTAATACTCGCCAAGATATGTCGAGTGAAGTCGACGCTCCTTGTTGTATATTACTTGCTGTTTATATATATATATATATACACACACACACACACATATATACACATACCCTATATAGAATACGCATGTGCCTAATGTAGGAGTATCAAATATGCGAGCGTTACGTATTTATGAAGATTTCCGCGGAACCTGTCTCCCTTATATATGGCACCCGTCTGTCTACGCAAACCTACGCAACCCTCCTGCCACTTTTAGGGACGCAGAAATAAGAGTGGGCACAGATATATATATATATATACTAAATTGTAAACCACAAAAGAACAAATGCAAGAAAAAAAAAAAGAATGATTTTGACTAATTATCATGTAGAATATTTGTGGTGATTTTTGATTAAAAAAAAAAAAAAAAAACTAGAATCTGATGGCATCGGATGAATTTCATTTCTACGAGATGAAGTCTGAACTGTATCCGCACCTATTCTACTGTCGATCGATCAGCCATATATTTGTTCTTTATCTCCCAGCTCAAATATACGTGGTCTCTGTGACGCCAAACACGAATGATCTGTCGAACTTTTCATCATCGGTTAACGTTTCCTGGGTTGGTACATAGAGACGATACGTTTTACAGAAGTTTCCTATTCTGTATTCGCGTAACGTTTCCAGCAGTGGAATTTGCTCTACGTTTGCTGAATGATTTGAGGTATCTCGAGACAGTTCACCAAGGACGATATACGTTGCGAAGATATGTTGACGTTACCCTTTGCCGGTATACTGACAACTGAGTTTCCTACATTTGTAAAATCTGCTCTGCTCAAACTTGAACGTTTTCATTGAATACAAATAAAATAAATGTTCAATGAGGCGACCGAGTTTCACTGATTCTCTCGTTTGTTTTAATGTATTTCTTTTTCTGTGTGACGTGTCAATGGTTACGGTCACGCGAGACTTCTTACCGGGGAAACTGATAAAATCATATAGAAATACTTTGTTACGAAGTTTCATTTTGACTTTGTTTTCCCTTTGTTGTCCTACGAGAGCAAACGTCAAGCTGTCTGAAGTTTGAAACTTTTTCAAGCTGTAGGATTTTCTCTGTCTCTTTTAGTTTATATATCTCCGTGACATGTATGTCTAATATATATATACATTCTACATCCCCCACTCATCCTTCTGTAGTAATCGGACACATAATTATCGCGTCTGTGTAATCAGTCAGCGTAATCATCCTGGACCAATGTTTGCCACTTGGCTCCAGGACATTCAGTTCCTAATGGACCACGTCGCCGAAGGATAATGATACGTATTCCGTCATGAACTTATCTCAATCCAGACAGCTAGAATTAGGTGGACCAGGTGTCGTCAGGTCTTGAATATATTTTAAGACCCGTACTCATATCTCTCCCTTATAAGACCATCCCTTACGCTGAAGGTATAGTTAGCCAATGAGAATTCAGATGTCGGTAATAATATTGATCGCTGATTGGCTTATACAGCGTCCCTTTAGCTTAAGATACCCTGTAAGAAAGAGATACGAGTACAGGCTCAAGTCACTAAATTTAATTATTTTTGATTTTGAAAAATCCATAAATTTTGTAATAAGTCTGCGCTAGTGGAGAAATTTTCATAGAAACGAGAGCAGCTCCGGCAGCGAATTCGAAATTGAATAAAAGACAGAAAAAGGAACTCGTAAATATTCCTCGGCTCCTATCGCGAAGCACTAATACATCGAATAAACAAACTCGTATATCTCATTTAGCCAGGTTCCGCTTCGCGACTTCCTTTGTACTCGACTTCCGCTCTGTTCGTTGCTGAACTCGCGGTTGGCGTATGTCGACGCGAAATCAACCACAAGATGGATTCCATTGGTGCACCGAAGAATCGTTTTATTCATCCGCGTAACAGTTTCACGACGAGACGAAATAAATCATAATACGTATTATCATTTTACGTATCATTACGCGGGAAAAATTCCTCTTGGCAGCCTCTCGCGCACTATTGTATATGTATTGATCGACTATGCAGCAAGATCCTTCGGTAGGCGAAACGTATATGGAAACGAAAGGGAAATAAGTTATTGAAAATTTCTTGATTTCGTGCATCCACTGTACTTGTAATATTGTTAAATCTACTTATCTGCTCTCTGCCCGCGTGCAAGAATAATTTCTATAAGAATAATTCAAAGAAGTTCGCCAAGGTATAAAACAGTGGATCGTCCGCAAGTATAGAATACCGGGTACGATTTATCATCGTGACAATTTGAAACACAACCCTTCCGCGGGGCAGGTCAGCCTGTACCAAGGCAAGAGGCACTCGTATGATTAATCGAACTCTTCCCTTACGCTGACATTCGCTTCTAGATTAAACTCCACTCGTCCCACGTGGGTTTCGAGAAGTGCTTGGTGGTTTAGTGGCCGTAGCGGTAAAGTAATCGATACCGTTGAAGAACGAAATAATACAGTAGAAACGTCTTTGAACGTTTGGCAGTCTGTTACGTAATTTTGATATAGCAGAACAAATTAAAGGATATTCAAGATCGCCAAACGCGATCGGTCGTATTAAATTGACTTCGCGATAGTCGTTTAAGACACTTTGATAAAGTCAATTTGCTCGTGTTTAACATATATGTAAAAGAAAAAGAGTGCATCGTTTTTCGGTCTGTTGTATTAGTGTCGTACAGCAAACTGTTCTATGTCTGACGATTACATCCAACGTAGCTGAAAGACGTATGACGTATAAATGCATACAGCAGATAGAATGCGCGCCTACATGCATATATGTATTGCAGATATATTTTATACTCCATCCGACCAATCGAGGAAGTGCGGCTGGTTGTCAGATTTTTACAGACCATAAACTTTTTACTGTTCCCTGGGTTTTACATACAAATGATTTCGCTTCGTGTCTTATACAGCTTTTATAGAATTTTCAGTGCGATAACCTCTGTCACTGACAGCGCTATTTTTCTTATCGGACTCGATGTCTTTCAGCACCATTTTACAAAAGACATATGGCTCTTTAATGCTTGCCGAACACAATTTTCAGCGGAATTAAATCTCGTCTACATAGTCACCGTATACTATGGATATGTATGCGCAAGCAAGTAAACGTAAGAGGATTACATAAAATTGAAAATAGTCCCGTTAATATAGATTTTGCTTGGTTTTCTTCTAGCCTTAAAACATTAATGTTAATTAGGCGCTTGTTCAGTTTACACGAATACACAGGCAGATACGCACATATATACAGTAACGTATACATATATCTATATCTAGAGCTTTCATTCGAGAAACTTCATAATTTGTACAGCATCCACGTAGCACAATCCTGTCGCGGCGTGGATCCCGGATAAAAGTAATTCCCCCCCCCCCCCCGAAGAGACCCCACCTCCCCCGCCGCGTCCGTACCTCCGTCAAAGTTTTTCTGATTGGCCCTGTCGAAGTTTAGTTAAAAGCAGGCCGCGTCGGGGCTTCCTGAAATGGCTTAGACGGTAGAACGGGTATCCGAGCATGGCGCTCGCTGTTCCCTCCGTTCGGGATACTTTGAGGAATCTTCCAATTCGACTAAGAAACTCGCACGCTCACACCGGCAGTTTAATCGAATTCCTAAGAAGCCATGGTAGAGGAGAGGGAACTCGTTGCAGGTAGCATTCTGTCCTTCGACTATAAACCTCTGGAGATCTGAATGTAACAGGACACCTAGGCCACGAGTACAATAAGACTAGGATAGCTGTGCTGTATACGATTGTTACTAGATCGGAGCGAGGGATGATCTTCTGGGGATTTACTAGGGACGCAATAATCCTATGTGCTGTATATACATTGTGCGTCTTTCGGCTGGCCTTGAAATTTGATTTGCCATCGGATATTAATTCTTGCGTAATGTTGCCACAAGGTCATTGATTTTAGAACCGAGGTATTGTTACTGGGGTAGTTGAGTCTTGTGCTCTAGGGTAGTTGTTTGAAGGGAGTTAAATGCGTTATTGGCGCAGCGAGAAAAAAAGATCGGTGAAAACCGGGTGCTCGCGAATGCAGCGGAGCAAAAAATTGATTTTATTTGATTTTAAGCGAAACTTTATTGATTCATTGAACGAACCCTGTGATCTTATGTCAGATTAATTTTTTCCATTCTTTCCTGCAAGCCATACGTGAATGAACCGAGTATATCGTTAGTCAGCCATAACCCGAAGATTCGTTCCAGTCGAATCTTCGTTTTTATTTCACCAAGCGTTTCCCTCGGTGTGGAAAAAGTTTCGAAACTAAAGCTAATTTTATATCCCGCGTTTCATCCCTACGAGTCCGACGTGAGATGAGGTGGTAGTTAGGTTCGTAGGTTGGTTGTTAAGTACCAACACGAGAAGCTATACAACCCCTATGAGAACTCCTGTACGAAGGTTTAAGAACTACCTACCCCTGGGTTCTTGCTTCGAGAGTTCGCCCTCTTACGAACAAACTAATTTACGAACAACAATTCGATTGACTTCCAAAGCAACTTGCCACTCTCAAGCAGCCAATTGCCAATGGGTCATCAAGCCTCCTGGGGTTGATGAACTATTGTGCTTGTCGACGATTCTTCGTTTCACTTAACCCGTATTCGTAATAAGATCGAGAGTCTTGAGGAAAAGACAGGAGATCCTCGTCTCTTGTCTTGAACCTTCTCTTACTAATCATTTTTATACTTCAACTGTCCCTATAGGTACAGCTATAGTGACTTATACGCTAGTCACGTATACGTGACTAACCCAATTGTATTAGAGTCGACTCTCCGTATTATCGCGCACCCAGGTCTCCGCGACGCGAGAGAGCGATATTACGGAGAGCCTCCCCTACTTTATCGTAATAGGGCCGAGGCTCGTCAGAGCGCGGGTTACACGCGCAATGAGTGATACGGAAGGGGAGACTACCCCTCTTGGCGCGATAGCTTAGAAAGAGAGGTCAGGGGAAACGCCACTGTAGCTACAGTCGACTGTATGACTTCCCTTTTAGTTAGCCGACTGGCTACTGACTCATTCTAATTACGTTACACACGTTTCTGCGAGCACTGGCACTGATGATATAAAATAAGGCGTCTGACTGAAACCCTGACACGATATATGCATATGTGTATGAATGCAATCAGTCACGTTCTACGAGCAAGAAAGGAACAAAAATTTTGCTTTGATGTATCATACACGTATACTCGGTGGTCTGACTGAAAGTAACAATCGTAAGGAAAGTACTTGATTGCCCTGGCTACTTTTAGCTGGATCATCCAGTACATTGATATAACGTATTCATACGTATTTATATGCTACTGCGGTGCCTACACGTGCTAATACATTTTAATAGTGACTCTCTAAAAGTGGATCGCGTGACACTAAATTACTGGTGTCCGTGGTGACTTTCGTGTTTTGTCTGTAATAAAATTTTTTTTTTTAATTGTGATAACATCTGAAATAACTGAGTAACTTGTCTATCAGAAAGGTATACAGTGTTAGATCGATATACGTAAACCAGCTGCTGTTACTCCCAGGTGGAAAATAAATAAAGAATATATGAAAATTATATAGGTCATACGTAGTTCGTACACGATTTTTTTATTACTTTCATGTTCGAAACGTATCCTGGATTTGATAACTTTTCGTTTTGTACGACCAGATTAATTTATGAAATTGCAGGTGTTTGATGTCACGTTTATTGACTGATATGGTACCGTGACGAATGTCATTTGGAATACAGCAATTTCAAGCTAATATAAGGGAAATAATTATTTTCCAATCTATACCGTTCGGCAAGTGCCGGTAGCACAAGGCTATTGCCTGTTGATTCTGTAACCCGTTATAGCCATGACGATTTTATTATTAGGAAAAATAGTGACTCGGGTAATTTAAAATGAGTGAAGACTTAAAAGACGAATCTCTTATACACACATAATTCGTCTTCTCGCTCGATCCAATCGAATGACAAAGAAAGACACGATAATATTCAGCAGCGGATTGACAGATGGAACGATTCGCATTAAAGTTTATGCAGCCCGCTCGAGCAGTAAAAGAGGCCGAGGTATCAACTGTTGTAGATTGAACGGGGAAGCGGAACAGCATGAAATTTATAAGGGTGCAAACGAAACATAAATATTCTAATAACGTCCTGAAGCCCCGAAGCGTATCGATATTTTAACGTAACGTATCTACATGCAAGGGTGCTATCCCGATCTGATATGCGAATTGAAGGAAATGCGGCTATCTCGGGGGACGGAAACGGATGGCATGTGAAAGTAGGAGGGAATCAATCATTCCCGGGTAACCGAGCCTACTGAGAATTTTAAGCCCACGACTTGGGGGAGCGGAAGTTCGAAAGGCGACGGAAGAAAGAGAAAGAGAGATAGAATACAGAACGTTGAAGGAAAAAAAAAAAGAAATTGCACAAGCACAGTACAGTGGTTAGCTAAAGATTTCTTTTTTTTTTTTCCACACACGGTTAAACTTTACGGTTGAGTAAAGTTTGTAAGACACGATACGTAATGCAATTTGAGGAAGGCAAAGGATAAGTTGCCAGAACGATACCGAAGAAATCGTAAAAAGCAATCCGGGATGACGTCAGGACAGATCGCGGAAGTTTCATCGGTTGAATTTCACGTTGCAACCGAGTACTCGAGATTAATTTCGTGTCGCTGACTAATGTGGTCTTTCAGAAGCGGAAGGAAGGGCAGGGAGAGGGACAGGAACAAATATACACACGCCGAGGACTGTTTCCATCGTTTGAATTAACTAACGTTTCCCGCCGGACGTTATCGGTTAATTACGGATCCTTCTTGCACGAAAATGCTACCCGTTATATTCTCGTATCACATATTTACCTACCACTCTGCTATTCATATATCTATATATAGTGTCAATAGTAGCATTATAAAATACATGTATTCGCTACATGTATACATGGTTAAGGGTTGCTCGGTTCGTTCAACATATGTTAATATCTATGTAATGTACGTCCGAACTTCCCTTGCCCTTTACCACCACACCCACACACACACCCCTATGGGTACACGAATTGAGTCAAATCCTGTTGACCCTAGCCAAACCTGCTTGGACCCTATCCCCTACCCATATCTAAGGGTAGGGATGTGTATAAATGAGTCGAACGCCGAGGGATTTACCCTCGGCAACGTTATCGTATATCGCCTCATGGAAATAGGTATAAATAAATGTAGTCAAGGACGTGAACTCACACGTCACGAATTTACGCTTTCAATGAAACGCGACGATTTCGAGTGCGCGGTAACGAAGTTTTAAGAGAATAAAAAGACTGGAAAGGGATGAAGGAGTGGGGGGTGGGGGGTGGGGGGGGGGGTAATAGGAAGAAAAAAAAAGTGATTGCAAGTCCTAGAAAAGGACGATAGCATTAAAAAGACTGTAATCCCGGCTTATCGCGTTCGAAAATCCTGTACAGTCGCGTGTTTCGCGCAGGGACGAAATAAAGATAATACTTTGCACTTTGTCCGAAAATATCAGTGATGTCGTAACGAGTGACGTTGCTACGTCGTCAAAATTTTACGATTTTAATTAAACGGCGGAATGCGTTCTACGTCACCATCAATGTCAAAGTAAGGTCGGGTACACGTTAATTTTGAAGATGCTATTTGCCAACGACAAATAGCTGCTACCTTCAGCTCTTGGTGCAGACATTTCTGTTGAGAAGTACACGCATACGCGCGCGCGCGTGTGTGTGTGTATTTATTAAATCTCTCTAATGTAATATTATGTGTACACTATTGGCAACCATGGGTTTTCAGAGAAATAGTATTTCTGGGCGATAAGAGAGTGAAAGAGCCAACTGACGAAGAGGAGAAAGAGAATTAAATGAAAAAAAAAGAAAAAAGAAAAAATTAATGGAAAAACGTTTAAAGAACCATGTCTTGCACGAATTTCTAATATACTTTATGCTGCTTTCACATTTTGTATTGTGCATACGTCTTTTTTCATTTTTTTTTTCTTCTTTCTCAATTTTCTAGCATTTTCACTTCTTTCCATTTAACGCTAGTGGCATATACCAGGTAGTCGACGTCTAATTGGAAGATGTGAGCGAAGAAAAGAATACCTGTTTCACCTGACTTCGGTCCTGATTGTTCGTTTCTGTACGTATACGTATTACCTTATCCTCCTCGGTTTTCCTTCAATTTCCAGTCTCGCGAGCACGTACATTTTTCTCCGAGTCGCGACTGCATCTCGCCGCATCGTGAGTGCAAGGCGATGCGCAATGCGGCCTTAAATTTTCCATCGTTTCTCGGATTCTTGACGCAGCTCGGCAATCGCGGCCAAATTGCACGTAGAGAACATATGCCATGTAGGTGAAATACAGTGAAAAATATATTTGCTATTATATAATATGTATATCTCGAAATGTACAAGTTGTTGCTGCATTTTATATAACTCGTATACGTGCACCATAGATTATACATATACATTTTAGTGTATCTTACGAGGAGACGTATATTCTGCACGTCAACATCCTACGTGTGCATTATATCCTACACGTTATAAAAATACGTCCTGAACTAATTCTACCGATCGATTTATCGATTATGTATCGATAATTCCTAACGATATTTCAAGTATAACCCATCTCAAAGTAAAAGATCTA